>CM065394.1:36070000-36635000 GCA_033060915.1 Euryodendron excelsum
AGGAAAATTATTTCAGGATTGTCTCACTCTAAAAGTCACCTGGAAAATCCCAACAGGCAAATGAATTACAATGGGATGATGGTGATTTAAATCTTTCATGGATTCACCTCAGCATTATCATAGTCAAAACGAACCACAAAGATGCACCTGCAGCCCCTGACATCATGTAATCTCCTCTGGATGTCCACAATGTATGCATCAGAGTATAATGCGTGATCATCATTTTGCTGAAAGTCATACAAAAAACAAATATCAAGTGCTCTGGAAAAGCTTGGGGCCACTCTGTAGCGTTAGACGCTGATACCTCTGAGGTATCAAATGCGACATCACTACTGGATAGGGATTCTTTTATCAAGCTTTCTTGTCATTTTCAAGGTGATTATATCACAAGAGAGGGAAAAACATACCCTGTAGCACAGCACAAGATCTCCAACCTTGAGCTGATGACACTCTGAAGGTTCTAAAGGAATAGAACGCTCACGGACTCCCCTTTCTACATTGACCCACTCATCTTCCTCATTACCAAATCCAGCAAATCGTACACGAACTTCCTGTAGTACCAACAATAATGAGTACATAAACTTGCAGATGTCAAAAGTTAAATAGTATACCAATATCTCGTAATGCTGCGTCCTTTCCTTGTATTTCCTTCTACCCCACTATAACCAATATTGAGTTACATCTGACAGGTTATTAGAACAAAATGGAAAGAGTGATCATGTGATACGTCCCATGCATAATGGGATTTCATGATTGCTCCTTATTACAGTAGCAGCAGAATATGGCTGAAGGCAAGTGATTAGCAATAGTAAGAATTTGTTAAATCTCATTTTCTTCTCCCCAGGACCCCAGCTACTGAGGCTGATGCACATACACATACACATTCACATACACATACACAAACACTCATGTATATAGTGAACCAGGTAACATTTTTTGCTTCAACCAAAGTTTCTGAAGGTTAACTTTCCATCTCTTGGAAATTGTAACAATTCTGACCGGTGTCCATATTTCCCTATCGTGTGTCATAAATGTGGTTTTTCAATAATTTTATAGCTCCAAACACACCAGCTAGTGTGATTTTGTGTATTATAGACTATGAATCACTAGAGTGTGTTCTCATAGATTCAATATATACAAGACTACAGTAGATCCCTAACACATGAGGAACAAGATAATAATGACTCTTATTAATCTTAAATTACCGCTATGCACATCAAATGCGACCCTTATAGAGATTCGAAGGAGTATCTTTGCAGTTGAAGGAGCAACATAACCTTGTGAGATTGTAAAATGCATATATGTCGCATTCTTAACCAAGGAGGTAATATATGTACATGGATTCGAGAAGCTCAAACTTGAGTAAGACTAGGGCAGCCTAAAGAGAGGAGAAAATATAATGATTGGTGTAGTTGGCGTGTTTTCTAGTCTGAAGGACTATGGGGAGTAGAATCTTCCTGTTTGATGAGGCAGCTATACGTTGCATGAACATAGATATGGTAGCCAATTTTGGCCTAGAATTACTGTTGATTAACAAGCACAAGGACCAGTCAACCACTGAGCCTTTGCCCTACCAGTTCGGCCAATGTGGTTGTGCCAGCATAAGGCCAAAATAGTGTGTAATGCTGAGCGGACATATCCTGGAGGATGGTGAGTTCCCTTCTCTCTCAAAGCTGGCCCAAAAAGTATCTGCTGCCCTCATGCCAATCACCAGCATGTGGTGCACCTAAGCAAGCCCCACTACAACCACAAAGCCAAATACTCCAAGGATTACAAGAGAGCGCGAGAGTGAACCAAAATCAGGCTACTCCTGTACTTCAGGTAAGCAAATAAGGGCACATGCACATAGCACTAGCTTAGAGAGAGAGGCCAAGGATACAGTAATGTCAAGAACCGCCACTTGGCATAAACAAGTGCACACTATTGATTACTGCCAACAATGAAGAAGCAAATCCACATATTTCAAGAATCAAATTTCAATCAATAAAGCCAGCTCAATTTCATCACACAATGCTTCAGCTACAAGTGATGCAGGTCCAAAAGTAAACCACCAATACATTACCAATACTAGGCATCATTTGAAGAGATTCATGCAAGATTGAAAATGTTAGTTCGGAACAATCTGAAGAACAAGTAAAGAGGTGAGAAAACATCACAAATGGGGACAATAGGAAGCGACTTACACAAAGACATTAATGCAACCCTAGAATAATATCTCGATTTCTAAATATAAAGTATCTTACAAGTTCACCCGTACTAACAACTCTGTAGTTGAGGAATGAAGCAACATCGTACCTGAAGGACAAGAAAGTCAGCAATTGGTGTTAGTATATGATTTGAAAGATTATTGAAGTTGAAATCGAAGACAGATTTTTCTTTCAATTTTTGTCAGGTATCTACGATGAAAAAGCTGATATCTAAAAACAAAATCCTGTAATTTCTAACAAATGGATACTTATCGATTATCAAAACACTCTTAACTGTGGTATGAATACTGGTATTACTTGAAATTCAAATCCTCCGAAATTTAAGCAAGAGATTGATCACATGAGTTTGTGTGGGGAATGATTTGACCTCTATGAAGGAATATGAATGCAAGTAACATATCAACGAAAAGCCAAAAATGCAGTGTTTCTTTTCCCCCTAAACAAAATCAGTACACCTTTCTGAAAAAGTATCAGTGAACATCTAAACAAATTAATAATTACTTACCAACGAAAAGAAGGATCTAAATCCATCAAGAACAGTAAGTCAAGCTAACATGTGAAGTCCTATGTTCCACTAGGCATAACAGAAAACTACAAGCATCAGGTTCTGTAGTTAAACTTTTGTGTTAACTGTGTGCTAGATGAAAGCTCACCAAGCACTATCCTTCAACGATTTAGCTTCAAATACCAACTCCGAAAGACCTGCAAGCCTTTCACCTGCAGAAGAATTAAGGTCACAGGAATAATTAAGGAATGCAACCTTTTCAATTGTATAGCTATAAAAGGATCCTCCTCTTGAGATGCATTCACAACATGGTATTTCGGACTCATAACTTAAAGCTTACGGAAAACTAGAACAAAGAGAACATATGCATAAGATACAACCCCAAATGTGGCTGAATTACTTTGTGATAGAGCTTGTCCATGATCCCAGATGTTCCCAGAGTATGAAATAAAAGTGGAGAAAACGGGTGCAGAAGCCTGGGAAGAGAAAATAAGTAACTTCCAGACATATTCTTGGAAAACAATTGAATAGAGGGTCTGGAGAAGAAGTGGCCATTCAATATTGTGAACTAATTGAGACTAGAATTGGGGAAAATCCAAGTGTGCAAGCCAATTGAGTTAAATTTCCCCATTAAAAGGCAATAACATGAGTGGATTTTGCCAAAAAAAATAATAATAATAATAATTTTGAAAGAATTAAACTTTTGATTGGCCCTTCTATGCTTTTAGAACCTTTTAATTGATGGTTTACTTTGGTCCTTGCTGCCATATATGCAAATGTAACAACTCTATTTGATGGGGCTACCACATGAAAAAAGCTTAAACATTCATAGAGTTCTAAATGGATGGCGACACCCTATGTACAAAGTGAGGTTTTCCCAGAACTTTGGGAGGGCCACGGCTCCCACTGGTTCCCCCTCTCCATCCACCACTGTCGGACACACATCTCATACCTTAACCTTATCCTTGTCATTTCGCATTGACATGGGGACTTTGGTGGGAGTAGAAGAGTCTGTGTAACACTGTATAACTCAGATGACTAACACATTATCCTCTTGTGTGTAATGTTGGCCTCAAGGTGATGGAGGCAACCAAATCCTCACCCTTTCTTTCCCATCAGGAAAACGTATCCTAAAGAGTTGATAAAATAGAAGTTTATTGTGCGGAACAAATTTCCCTTGAAGGGGAACCACAATATAGGATTAAATTGCTGGATGAAACAATCTTCTATATAATTTAATTGCTTGAGACCAATAAATGAGCATGGAAGTGGAAACCATGAGGAAAAACCATCATACAACATATATTCATGAGAATACTGTCTTCAGTTCCACACATTGATAGGAGAGAGAACCTTTTGACTTCTGACGAATTTCTGGTGCATTGACTGTTACGGTCAAATCTGAAGAAGGATAAAATTCTTCAGGGGCAACAGGTGAGGTAGTGATTTTAGCCGCCAATTCTTCTTGCTTCTCTTGGAACCAACTTTGCACCTACATCAAGACAAGGACTAGTTAAGGGCTATTCAAATAAAAACAAACAAAAAATAATATGCATTGGAAAAGAAAGAAATAGGGAAAGAAGAACCTGCTCCCACTTTATAGAAGATTTTCCAGTTCGATGTTTTGAACAACTGCATAAAATAGGGTATGCCATAGACAAACGAAGTCAACATTTGGACAAGCTCTTTTCTGTTAAAGCACAAACTTCATATTCCAGGGGAAGTAATTATGTTTCATTGATCTATTGTTAGAACAAGATGTATCTGGATTGGAGTTACCTAAAACTGGTTGCAAGCTCTTGAAAAAATTCTTGACTCAGAGATTTTTCTCTCATTTCCTTAAATAAGCTCTCCATTTCCATAATCTATCAAAAGAATGTAAACAAAAGTGAGTTTGGCACAAAACGTGGAGCCTACACAAACATAAGCTAACTTGATTGTGCAGGAAAAAGTGATGCAGAAATCAGGTTAGAACAAAGCCTTTATCCATATAAAGGAGTCGGCTAATCGAAACAGTTAGTCTTTAATCCCAAGCCGGAGCACGGTAATTGAAGACTTTGCCATTTAGCAAGGTTAGGAGAAGCTAGGCACATTGCTTTGTCAATCATGATGCATACAATCTATATGTATCTATAAGTAAACACCATCTCTGCAGAGTCCCAAGAGCTTGAACAGAGTCCCACAAAGATTTTGGTGCATCATTAATCATGATTGCAGAAAGAAAAGATAACTTAGTTTTGCTTGCATAACTCTATTAACAGTTGGAAGGTACTGAAATTAAAAGGGACAGAAACGAAGCTGCAATCCAACAATCACATGACAGGAAAACCAAGAACAGCAAGAGACAAAGGCATTTTTTACAGAAAGTAAAATGATCAAAACTGACATGCATTGACGCAGATTCCAGAGCTAATCCAAGCAAAAATTGTGAAATTTAAAGCAGATTAAGGTGTAAAGAAGGTAAGGGATTAAATATACCTCCGCTAGTGTAAACTCAGGAAGAGCATCCTCCATTTCTGTTGACTCAAACCCATCCATTTTCTCAGAGAGAGAGAGAGAGAGAGAGATTGGTTTTCTTCACAGGGTTTTTCTGTCCGAAGGAGGGATTTTGCTTTCTAGAAGTCTGGAGTCTCTCCGGTGAGCTAGGTACGGTAGATTCGGTTCTCACTTCTCATCCTTATTTTGAGACGCGTAAACTATTCTGATGGGAAATGGTTAGTTTTGGACTGATGGGTCACATGTGTCGTGGGCTGCTGTGAAAGTCCTGGATGCTAAACTAGATCGCAGCAGATTAGGCCAGCAGGCCCACACGATCCAAGTCTCACGTTTTTTTTGGCCCGTCGTGTCGTAAAAAATGACTCCAAAGTTTTATTGTGGAATGGTTTGGACCGTGCCGCCCCCTTTTGTGCCCTTTCAGAGTCAAAATTGATTGGTCTTTATCAGATTATAACCTAAGTCAAAAAATTTGTCTAGAACTATGCTTTAGTCTTCGAATTGACGAATTAGAACTAATTATTGTTAAATTTGCAACTCAAATGGTGAAATCATCAAATTCTAATTTGGATCACGTATATTGTTATGGTATTAAAACATATGTTGATATCTAAAATGTAGTTAAAGGTCAATTCCAATTAAAAGCAATAATTGATGGCCTAAGTTGTCCATTTGTTTAGTTTATAGTCTACTATATATTATATATGAAAAATATTTTAGTGTAGAAACCATATGTAATAATGAAAAATCTAAATATATTAAAACAAAAAAATAATATAATATAAACGCTCTCAGCCATTTTAATTTTGAAAATTATCTCTCTCACACTCCCGTTTTCGCTTTGGCCCCTGTTTTGTGTGACTTTGGTTATAACTAAGAGACTGTAGTGGATCAAAATTAAAAATTTTAAATTTTAAATTCGTTAACTAGTTTACTTGATGCAAACATTACTTTTTTCATTTTCCTTTTTCTTTGAGAAATGATATACATAATCTAATTTCTGAGCCCAACAAGCATTTATTAACGTCTAGGACTATGTAAGAAATAGGATTATGTAACAGTACTCCTTTTTTTTTTTCTTTTTCTCCTTTGATTTGCTGTTAAAGGTGGAGATGAGATAAACATGTTTTATCTTGTATATTTTGGCATCATTAATCCATATGATCACACAAGCACACAATCCATTGGCATCATGAAGCACCTTCCTTCTCAAAATGAAGCCTCTGTTGAACACGAAGATTACAAATGAAACCCTGTAGATAGTATTTTGTCAAAAGATCATGTGTAGCTTCTTCTTAAAGAGGAATCAAGTGATTACTATGAAGATTCAGTGACATGCATATATATACATATATATATATATATATACACACATATGTCTGCTTTCCATTTACTTGTAGATATAAACCAAAAACTGATAAAGAAGAGTCAAAAGTATGGCCATTATGGCTTGTTGGCCAAGTGATATGGTTTTCCCTTTCTTTGTTTTGAAGCTATTGGTGATGTTTGGGGGAGAATAGAGGAAAGCCATTGAGATGCACTCTTCTCCATCTTCACCTTTGAATATTGGCCTCCCTATCACTTGCTTGTACTGCCCACCACTCCATGCCTGAGAGAGAGAAAAAGAAAAAGAAAAAGAAAAATAGAAATGCACAACTGTAAAGATTGAGCATTGATGTTAATTAAACAGTGATTAGTACAAACTTGTTATGATTATGTCCATAAACTTGATTGGAATATAACCCGCGGAATGATTAGAGCAAGCCCCCTTTAGAAAAAAAAAATGAAAAAAAGAAGTGACAACTCAGAAGTGTACTGAATTCTAATTAGTAATGGGATTACTGTGTTAATCATTCTTCTTTTCGAGCAGTTATTCTGAATGATCGTCACATGTTATGACTTCTACTACTGATGGGTTTTGATTGCATGAGTTGTAATCGAAGTTTTCAGGCATAAATTTACCTGTATTTGATCTCCAATGGTGATTACTAGAGCATCTTTTTCTGGGCAGAATGAGACCCAACCTTTCTTGGAGTAAACATGAAACTCAGAAGACCCATCACAGACATGAAGACACAGTGCATGAGACTGATCTGATCCTCTTATCAGCATTTTAATCACATCATATCTCAGGGAGCTGTCCCACTGCTCACCACCAAGATTGCAGCAATGTTTGTAGAGATAACAGATTGAGCCTGCAAGATCTTGGCATTGTGTCATGCCATTTCCACATGGTGATTTTCTTAGATCATGCTCCTCCAGAGCTAGTAGAACTCTCCCAGCAACCTTCTCTATGTCCACTAGGAGACTTTCCATTTTCTCACTGCATTGGAAAGGAAGTGTGGCATTAGAATATGCTTGTCATGATTGTCTAAGATACAGACATTTGGAGAGATATGGTCCTGGAATTGGGTTGTTAATCCTGTATCATATCTTATCCCTTGTTTGGTTGTGCAAAAAAGGGTCAAAATTAGCAATTTAAAGGAGGTCGTTGTCTTTGTACATACAGGATTAAATAATCTTGGTGAAGGAATAACAATCCAGGAAAATTACAAAAACACATTCAAAGAATTTGTAGTTTTAGAATTTAGCAGCTAGAAGTGCTGTCAGTCTTTATTTTTTATTGTGTATCATAAGTGTGTGTTTTGATTTTTTTGTTTTTTATAGTCTGGTGATGACATTTGTAGGTTACCGTTTTACTAATAGTACCAGACCAATATTTTGAAAACAGATAAAATATCCATTTTAGTATTTTTTTTGTTTTTTGTTTTAAAAAAAATAAAAAATAAAAACAAAAAACATTTACCAAACGGACCGTAACATCCTCATTATATATACGTTCATTCAAGGCTATGCTTAGATAATGATCGTAAGAGTATAATCCGATCCTTGCTTTATTAATAATTTGAAATAATTTGAGAATTACAGGAAAAATAATTTGGAATTGTACGCCTCCTAATATTTAGAAATAGGAGCAAAGATATTGGAATTTATAAAATAGAGACAAATTGTGTTCTTCATGAAATATTGTAAGTACTTTTTTAAATTATTCATGTTTTGCTAAGTGCTACCAGGAAAAAAAAAAAAAAAAAAAAAAGAAAGAAAACAGAAGCCTATTTAACGAGCTGAAAGCCTATTTACCTGAAATTTGAAAATCCAAGTGGCCAAATTCCCTCCATTTCCAACTTCAACACTTGGTCTCTACACCAAACGAACTCTTCGCTCATCTCTCTCTCATCTTCTCCGTGAAACTCCTCAAACCCATACGGCTTCTCCGGCGACCTCGACACCACCGCTTTCTTCTCTGGCGGTAACCTAAATATTCCGGCGCCGGCTGTTGAAACCGACCGGATTTGTTCATGCGTAATTCCATGGTTAACGAGCTGAAAGCAACCGATTCCAGCAATGGAGTCTAGAATTATGGCGACCGAGTCGTTTTTGGGCGAGTTAAGGGAGTGGAAATCAATTTTCGGAGGGTTTTGGATCGATTTTTGGCGAGGGAAGACTCGATCGGGTAAGATGAGGTCGGGGACGCGGAGAGAGTGTTCGAGGAAGTCGGTGAGGACATCGTCGTTTGTGAATGATGATCGGCGTCCGGAGGCAACCGGAGAAGGTGGCGGCGCTCGGAAATTGATGGGATTTTGATCCGCCGATGATTCGGGCGAATTTGCCATTGGGAGACTGTGAGAGGTGAGTGAGATCTTACTTTGCTCTCTTTGTTTTATATGAATGAATGCACATATACACACTCTCTCTCTATCTCTCTATAAAGAAAAAAGAGGAAGAGGCAGCAATGATTGCATGTCTCGGAGGCCTCCTACATTCAGAGAGTCATCACGTCTTCCACTTTTTTTCTTCTTTCTTTTGCCTTTTCTTTCTTTTCTGCTCTGCTTTTACAGTCTCTCCTGTTATTCTCCGTAACTATCTATAGCATTGGCCATTGACTCACACGAGTTACTTCCGAGTTTTACACCCGAGTTACTCAATTGGGCCTGCAAATCGATGGGTTGGGCTTGTTCTTCTTGGTGAAAACTCAATCATCAGGTCAATGTCCAGAATGATCTGGGCAAGTCAAAAGCTTTGATCTCCCCCAAATTCGCAGACCATAGAATATGGTCATTTACTGTGGCCCATCATTCTTGACCCACTATTTGCCTGACTCATGACATGGGCTCCCTTGATGGGTTGGGCGACTTGGGCCGTAAATCACATCAATAAAGGACAGGTTTACATGATCCAAAACATAAATGGATTCCTCGGATGGATAGGTGTAGGACGAAAGCATGACATATATATAAAGGTATCATAGTAAGTAAATCTTAAACCCAAAAAAAAATTCTACCAATAATTTGTGTTACAACTTGGAAAAGCTAAAGAAGAATTTAGAGATTTTATCACCTTCACATAATTTTTAGTAAGTAAATATGTAAATGGATGAATCGCATTCTATGGTTTTGTTTTGTATTCTATAATTTGGGCACAGGCGATGCGTGTATATTTTTTTAATTATAACCAGTGTTGGTAAGTGAATAGGGTAAGCAGAGTCCAAAATTTATAAATAACTGAAACAAAATAGTTATCCTAATAACTATGTGGGTAGTTTTGTAATTTTTTATTTATAAATAACTGGAGCTGTTATCAAGAGAACTATGTGAGTAGTTTTGTTATTTATTTATTTATAAATAAATGAAGAGTTATTAGGATAACTATGTAGGTAGTTTTTTTTTTTTTTATCAGGATAACTACTTTTTTTTATTGAAGAAAAAAAAATTGGGAAAAAAAAAGTCATGCGCATTGCTCGGTTTTGAAGATATCAATTGGAGTTCTCCTTTTAAATACTAAAAGTGATGACACACATAATATGTATGCTCATAATCCTTACTAATCCCACTAACTCCATACTCTAACAATGCATGAGTATTTTGAGAAATTAAAATTGTGACGGGCTTCAAAAAGACTTTAACAAACAAACTTCGCTAAACTGAAGGTATTTACTTTATAATAGTAAGTATAATTGTGTATAGATTAGAATAGTTGTTGGAAGGTTTAGAAACCAATTGAAATATAATAAATAATAGAGGAAATAGACATTTGACTTATTAAAGTTAAAAAAAGAAGAAAAGAAAAGCCTTCTGTCAATGTGTGTGTGTGTTTACCTTCTGTCAAAGATAAAAATCTCTTACTATAAGTTGCTTGCAGTGTTGAGAACATCACATTGAAAATTTTTCAATTTGGTGGAAGAATGATTGAATAGAAAATACAGGGGGAAAACAAGAGAAAAAACCAACATAATGTGGTGACCCAAAAAGAGAAAATGATCGGTATTGAGGCTCTCAATCAAGAGATTGAGGGTTTGGTGGTCCCTGGAGTACTGGAAAACAATATTAACATCATAATTATTAGAACTATACTGGTGATTGAACTGGTCAAGATACCGATTCAACGGTTTACCAGTTCAATCAAGATTTAATTAGTTATATAATAAATAAATAATAAAAATATATTTAAATAAAAATAATAGTTAAAAAAATTATCAATAGGTTAAATGATACTCTTTTTCTTACAATAACTTAAAATAAGTATAAAAAATAAACTCTTTATGAGTATAAAAAAAAAGTATTGAAACATTCAAGTTGGTTTATTTTTTTCTCCAATTAAATATTTTTTAATCTAATACTCACTAGTATTTTTATTTCTAAAAGAAATAGTATAAAACTTGACAATAATATGTATTATTAAGAAAAATAAGGTTCATTATTTTTTGCATCGTCCTTTTTTTCTTCTTTTTTCATCCTATATTCTCCTCTTTCTCATTTTTATTTTTCCTATTTCTAGTTTAGTTTATAGTTTATACATTTTAATTATTGTTTTTATAATACAAACCTAATTATAATTTGAAAAACATATATAAACATAAATTTAAAATGAATAAACAATGAAAAGTAGAAAATGAGTATTTTGCAATTTTTTTCCCTTGCTCTTTTTGTTTGTATCTTCTTTACTCCATTTTTTTTTTTTTTGGGTTTTACTTTAAAGTCTTTACTTTTTTATTCTATTTTTCATCAAAAGAACACAAAAAACGTGCTTCTATAAAAACAGATAGTTTAAATCATGCATCATTTATGCTATTTTGACTTTTTTGAAAAAAATCATTTGGTTCTTTAAATATTAATCGGTTCACTGATTTTTTAAAACATTGGCTAATTTTTTTGGTTCAACCAATTTCATATATATTTTTTGTAAATTAATTGAACCAGACTGATTTTAGGTTCGGTTCCTGGTTGAACTGGTCGGTTTGTTCCGATTCTGATAATTATGATGTATACAGAAAATAGTCTAATAGTCAGATAGTACTAAGTACTAGGTGATAATTTCTATTAAATGGTGACATATGGTGTGTAAATACATCAGCAACTTAAATTTAAGGAGTAGTAGAAAAACTTTTAAAGAAAAATACCACTTGATAAAATCTGATAGGATGTTTATTTAAAAGTCTCTTTAATTTTTCACAAACTCAGGTTGTTGATGCATTCACACGTCACGTATCATCATTTGATAAAAATTATTATCGAATATTCAGTACTATCTAACTATTAAATTATTATTTTTTTTTAATGTATAAAATACCGTACTAATGGGCGGTGGAAGTTCATTTTGGAGCCTTGACGTCGTTTTCTAGTTCGAGACTAGTCACCGGCCAAACACTCTAAAAGTCGACAAATCCCAACTACCTGATTCTTAAAAAAGTCTCTGGCTGTTGTTATCTTTTTGACCTCGGCAAATGTTTTTCTCATGACCTTTGAAAATCAAACATGGCAACCGCTGAGATCTCTCTAAGTCATTTTTTGGCGCACGTTTCTTTAATGCAATACAGTTGTGGACGGAAAAGGATAAGCGCCCGTTTAGTATCAACTTTGTGCCTAATTTTTTTAATTTATAAGAAAAAAAATTAAATTTTTTTTATTTTTTAATTTTTTGATTTTTATTTTTTTGTTTATCTTTAGTTAAAGTGAAGTCAAAAAAGTAAAAAAACTAAAAAATCTTAACTTTTTTTACTTGTAAGCTTAAAAAAAACTTGATAAAAAACTGTACTAAACGGACCTTAAGTAATAAATGAGCCCTACAAATCCTATGTTTGGATTAGGGTTGTTAAAAAAAAAAAAAACTGACCGACCTTATTCAACTCAATCTGATTTTGCAGTTTTATCCATTAATTTTGAGTGAATAACGGGTAGATTTTGACCAACTCAACTATATTCAGTTTGAATGGCGAACCTTTATTACTTAAAACCAACCCGACCTAACCCGATTTTTTTATACTAAAACTTTGATTTTTTCATCGAACTCGATCACCCTATGAGTCGAGTACGATTTTAAAATTTTTTAACTCGATTTGGTCAGGTGATTTCTTAACTCGATCTGTGAACACCTCTAGTTTGGATCGTCAAAAGAGGTGGGTACTAATTATTGATTGCATGTATAACTATCCGCGGTTGGAATAACTTATCCTAGTGCTGGGATTATCTTGGTGTTTAATCCAAATGTGATAAATAGATGAGATTCACCTTATCCTATCTCTAATCCCATGCCTGAAGAAGACCGAACTGTGTTATACATAGTTTTTGGATAATATATCACGAGATAATTAATTCCAGAACATCTGAATCCCTCTTTTTTGGGGTGTAAATGAGCTTGTATATAAAAAGAACAAGAAAAAAAAAAAAAAAACCATAACATAAGGGGCATACTCCAAGTCAATACAACACGGATAAAGACCATCTAAGAAGACTTACAATCAAGCCAAAACGGCAAGCAAAACATATAAAAACCGATAACAAAAGCAAAAGAAAACCCAAAACCCATTAAATTTACATAAAAGCACACTACACAAAAGCACGGAACAACCCCACTATAATTACATTCCAGAACCAAAAACTGAGAATGGCAGGTTCCATTCTTGTTGTAAGAACCTATTTGGCTGATTCATGCCGGCATTGGTGAGACCCTCCAAGCGCTACTTAACATTATGAACAATCTAAAAGACAAACTTGACCGGTTTGGTAATGCTGTCGGCTTTTATTTTTATTGTGTGTTTTTACTGTATATTTTTTGTGATCTGATGATGGGCATTTGTAAGTTATTTTTGTGCTAATAGTACTGGACTAATATTTTGATAAAAAAGAATATACCTATTTTATTATTTTTAATTTTTTTTTCAAATTTTGTAAATAATTAAAAAAAATTAAATAAATACTGTTTTTTATTTTTTATTTTAAAATAATAAACAAAAATAATAAACGTTACCAAATGAGACTTTTCTCTATTTTCCTTTTGAAATTTCCTTTGATTTCTCTCGTCGGTCCAATCCCTCCCTCTCATCTCACCAACAAAACGTTACAATTTCTAGACACCCGCGTTACATTGTCCACATATTATTGTGATTACAACGGCTTTGGTCCCAAATCTTCACAAAATTCTGACGAATCAAATCTTACACTACTGTTCTTTGATGATCCAGCACCACAACCACTATTATAGATACTACTTTCTGCAATTCTGAGTTGTTTTTTTAATAGAAGTCATCGGGCCAGTGAGTTGGATCTGATGTCATGACACGGTGTTCAGGAATATTAAGTGGTTTGTGACACAGTACGTTCCAAAGCTTGACGTCATACGTATGGCCCTCAAAACTGAGCTCCTTCGTAATACGCTGTCGTCTTGAAAATGACTAATTGGCTAACTCTGCAGACATTTCAAATCAAAGTTTTGAAATTTTGACACTTAATCAAATGTGATACTAACACCCTTTTTTTTTAAGGTGCAATCATCAATCAGTTTTCATATTGGAGTTTTTCTCAATTCAGCACCATGAATAACTGAAATATTGAAAATTGAAATAGAAAAAACGAGAATGTAAGAAAAAGTTCACTGAAAATTGGATTAGGGAAAGGCTAATGTCTTGTTAGTGTCAATTAGTGATGAGAACCTAACAAAGAAAACATGAGTTGTGTGATACAAAAAGTTTTAAGTCATTCTCATCCCGAAATTGCGATCTATCTGCTAGTTTTTTTTTTGGCAATATAGGGATCCAACTTAAAGGGATTCAAGGAGGAAAAGAATACATTAATGATTAAACTAATTATGACATCATTCAATAGAGGGTAAACAGGACTTGCTGCTGATCTTCCATTTCAAATAATTTTCATATCTCATTCATATTATACAAAGAAAGGAGGGTGGACCTATCTCACAAGCCATTTTTGCTTCGTTTCAACCATGAAGACCCAAAATGTCTAACCCAAAGACCTTGATGAATTGGGTTTTGGGGTCAAAATAATCCTTTTCTTACCTACCTCTAAAAGAAGATCACTTTGGGTGGGGAGCTGACATGAAAATTTAATTTTCTTCCCAATTTTCCACCCCTGGTGGGACTTAGGAGCCAGGGGTGGGTGTAAAAAAGGCCTAAAATCTCTCAGTTTCCCATCTTAGCAATGGATTCATAGTCTTCATTGTCACTGCACCTCTCATGGATGATATCATATGGATACATATAATTGGTTAGCAGCATTCTATTTCTGTGCTTGAATGTGTATGTTCACCTCTCTCAGTGAAAACCCACTTCAGCTTCCTTAAAAAACCAAAACATTAGCACGACTCCCAACTACCACATAAATCAATAGATTATAGGTCGCGAAATTTACAAATACTTTGATTGCTTATTTTGATGAAACTTCTTGTGTGTGTATAGTCAGAGAGTAATGCTATATAACTAGAATTTTTATACAAAATGATATAGCTGTTTGTGATTAAAATTCTCGAGAATACTCAATACTTACAGAAGCGCTAGAAATGACAGTTTTGAGGGTGGGATTCTGAGCACATAAATTCATTGAAAAAAAAAGTTATACGGACTGGAGATGGCACAATCTCCATTTATGATTCCTTAGTACAGCTTTGAATTTGAGGCATCTAAGATGTCATGTGGCAGCCATTGAAGAGCGACTTTGGTGCTTAGTAATAATTCATTTGGAGTTCTCTGTGTCGTGGTCAAGCTTCGTTCTTACTTAGTACTTAGCAGTATTGTCACGCATCTATGCTTTACTGTCTTTGTTGTTAGCAAAAAACGGGACCTCACATACCACAAAACTAGACTTGTTGTAGGATAGTCTATGTAGGTATATACGCAGAGTATGTCTATTTCTGATTGAATAGAGGGACATATTATTGCTGTCATGAAAAATGAGCTAGAGCTATTTTGTCAGCCTAATTTGCAGCTATTGCTTTGAATTTCGAAGTTCAGAGAAAAAAAAATAGAAGACAAACTTGGTCTTTGGCTTGAGTTGAAACATTAATTAAAGCATACAGGTAAGTGAAAGAAATATGGGTAATTGAACAATTCTAACTTACGACTATTAGCAGAAGTTTCTCTTAAACTTAGTTTGGTTTCATACTTGAAAGTAGATCCTGCTTTTTAAGTGCCAATCAAGAGAGAGAAACAGAGAACTCAATTTTGAAACGCAAGCGAGCAAAAAACCCAACAACTTTGGGGCTAGGAGGACGGTAGAGAGCTTTGGGGCACATGTCTTTTCTACCCTCATGAGCTGGGTCAAAGGAGCTTCTCGGAGCTCCTAGTTCCGGTCCTGAATTGGCCCCGAAACTTGTTGGCAGGGCAAAATCATAGTTGTTGGAATCGGAATAAGAAGTGAACACAGTATGAGAAACAGAAGCGTGTGAGACGTGACATAAACAAATTATGAGAAATGTAAACACTAGGCAATATAAAATAAATTGGATATTTATAAAATTATATAAAAAGAACCTCTCAAAAAAAGCCATGTAAAATATTTGAAATACTATTATGTTAAGTAAATTACTAATACTATACAATATCTACAGTTCTTTTATTAAAATTTATATTTTAGTGTTAAATAATAAAATTTGAGAGCATGAAAAATGCTTAAAAGTATGACAAACGAGTTTTTAGAGAGTTTTTACTATATTTTTTAAGTGTTTCTGTCCAGCTTCTTTAAACTGTGTTAAAGTTTCAAAAACCTTTTAGAATCATTTTTTAAAAGTTTCTTCCAAAAATTCATAAGAGTCTCGTCTTCGTAACCAGGTTTCGGGAAAGCATATTTTTTCCCTTCCTAAAAGAGAGTTTACTGGTAACTATGCCCAATACTAACAAACTTATGTAGCGTTTTTTTTTTTTTGATCAGCTTTTTGGTTAAAAACTTTGTAAGAAAAAATAAATCATAAATCAAAGTCAAAAGTTGATAAAAAGATATATCCAAACCAGTATTATTACTTTAATCAAAATCATGGAGAACTTTTTTAAAAAAATAACTTTTTCTGTTCTATGATGGATCCAAGCACGTTATCATACCTTTTTTTTTTTTTTGGTTGTGGGATTTAAGCATCAAGAAAAAGACCAAGCGAAACTGGAGCTATTTTCGGCTTGGTATATTATTCTGGACTTCTTCTTCTTCCTGTTTTGATTTTTTGCCCCCCCACCAAATAGACTCCAAATCAATTTACTAAAATATTAATAATCAATATGAGCGCATGCTAGAACTTTCGAATCTTGGCCCAAGTCCTCCCTCTGAAATATTCCAAAACCATGTCATCCATTAAATAATTATACTATTTTATGAAAATAACTTTGTTGTTTTAACTACCAAAGACATCGAAATCAAGGGATGTTCAACGTCTGCATAGTAGACTTTGTGCTGCTGCTCCCAAATGGCTGAATATAGTGTCTTATTTCAAAAGTCATGCTACTTATAACTTCCAAAGGAAAAAGCTCCACGTTCAGTGATAACAATGATCTAGCTAACATGCCAATTTTACTGGCTTATCCGAAGGAATCTAGCTCCTATTGGGAACAAATCCACAAAATCAAACATGTATCTTATTTCCGAATAATAATGCTATACAAGTAAAAAATTCATACAAAATTTATCATCAAAATAAAGTAATTGAATGAAATGGATGGCCAACCTCCAATTTATCACTAAAATGATATGGTTGCAGGAGCTATTTCTTTTCCCTTATCTTCCTTTCGGGATAGTTTTTGTAAGCTGATCCTCATGGATCATGGTTAGTTTTGGCTTTGATGCTTCATTTCATATATCAAAAAAAAAAAAAAAAATGAAATGGGTGGCAGAGGGGTTGGTTTGTCTTTATGCTAAGCATAAGGTTTTAAATTCAATCACAGGTATCATTCATGCAATTTCATGAAGTTTGCAAAGATTATGTGAATAGTAGTCTTGCACGAGTTCGAGGAAGTAGTTGGCTTGGTCACCTTATAGCAAAAACAGAAAAAAGAAAAAAGAATGAAAGCCATTAACTTTAATATAAAAAATCTCTCATGATGGTTTTTAGTTGCAAAAATACTACTGTCACAATTGTCTAATAGAATATTTTATCTAAATTTTTTGAAATAATATAATTTTCCATCTCAGAGTCATCCTATGAAAGCTATACGTTGAGTAATAACAATGATCTCATGCCAATTTTATGGGCTTATCTCAAGGAATCTAGCTTCTATTTAGTAAATCAAGAATCAAACGTAGTTATGTTTACTGGCAACAAATGCATAAAATCAAACATATATTGTCTTATTTTAGAGCCATCCTACTTGTAACTCCAAATGAAACCTCCACGTTAGTAATAACAATAATCTACCATGCCAATTTCATTGGCTTATCTCTAGGAATCTAGCTCTTATATGATAGATCAACAACCAATTAAACATAAGATTTTTTTATTGCTAAAAAATGCAACAGTAATTATTTATATACGTGTATGTAATTATTCATAACATTATATATTCGAGATGGATTAAGAGTTTTCCTTTGGTTTAGTAGTCGGAGGTGTCCGGGCCAGTTTGCATTGACCTAACTAATTTCTTTTTCAATCCAGTCAAAGACAGGCTATTTACTCTAAGACTTGAGTGTTCACAAGGATATATATATATATATATATACCAAGTTGCCATATGATCCTTAGAATTATTTCAGTTGGCATATGATCTTTAAACCTTATCCAAATGTGGAAGTGGAACTAAGTGACAACCCCTTCTGCCTCATTTCAGTGAGGAAAGGAACACTAGTGGTTCATTTAACAAACCCAACACTACCTTATCCCCTCTCGTTGTGTACGGCTGGTGAGCAAAGGCCATTTGTTTTCTTCTCTTTCAACTTATTCTACTTGGTTCCAAATTAGACTCCTAGTTTGGCTTGTGTGCATTGTCCTTATTGTTGGAGATAACCAGATTAAGTCACCCAAATCACACACCATCGAAATAAAAACTTAGTACTAATTTTCATTCGAGAAGTCATGCCGGGCATTTCTCAAGTACCCTAATATGTTTTTGTCGGATCTACCGATTACGTTTTGGAGCTACTATCCTTGGCCCTAGCATGCACCATCAGTAATAATCTTTCTGGTTAAATCATTGTGCTTGTCCTATTTATCTTAAGCTTTTTTTACCCTTGTCTTCCATTTGGTTTCTCCATTACACACATCAACATTGTAATAACCCTCGGGGGCTAGTCCAATAGAGATATGGACAACTTGTAAACCTAGCGTTTGGAGTTTGAGACTTAACAATTTTTAAGCTAAGGTCGCAAAAGATTTATTTTTTATGAATCTTTTAGTCTTGGCATGGATAGTCTGTTTTTTTTTTAGATTTGAAAAAAAATTAGTCAAGAAGCACGTAAACTGGGTCAAAAAAAAAAAAAATGTAATCTACAATAAAGAGTTGCTTTTCTTTTCGGATTTGTTGTCCATTCTACCCACTATCCTATTGTGAGGGATGGAATCAAGGAAGGGGGGACAAGATAAAATCTTTAAATTTTGAATGGTTAAGGTAAATTTTTTAAATTTTAAAAGGGTCAATACACACTTACTAATCATAAATACTTAAAATTTATATGAGCTAAACCGAATTTCATCACCCTACTATCTAAATGCAATTTTCTCTATAGTTACTAAAATGGAAAGCTGAAACGAGAAATGTTAGGAAAAACTGAAGCGAAAATGTAGTCAAATATATAGGGAGAAATGAGAAACAAAAAATGATTGAAAAACTTAATAGGAATCTTATTAAGAAATTTTTGCGAAACTCAAAAGCGACATTTAAAAAACTTATTAAAGGCCTTTAAAAACCTATATGAATAATTTCATAGAAACTTAGTTAGAATTTAAGGGAAAAAAATTTATAAAAATTAATAGTTCAAATTTCCTAAGCGTTTTTTCTAAGTTTTTCAAGAATTTTCGTCAAGTATTTTAAAAGTTTTTGAAACATTTCTTAAACATTTTCGGAACGATTTTCTAAAATTTTCAAACGAATTTTATACTCATATTGAAAGCGCGTTTTTTTTAAACGCGCTTTTCCCTCCCAAATGAGTTTTTTGACACTATGATTCTGTCTCCACCTGTTGCGAAGAAAAAACAAGACCCATACCATATCCGCCGAACTATCACGACCCATGCCCATTCTACTGAACAGGATAGAGTAAGATTATAATTGGAGTTCTCTAACTTTACTCTTTGTGAGGTTTCTCTTACTATAGTATATTGCCGGCCAAGTGGTTAATTAAAATGCTTAATTAACATGTTTGATGGAAGCCTACACGAATCCCACATCTTAATTGGTTACAAATTAAAATATGGTCAAGCTGAGTTGCCCATGTGTTCTGTATATTCCTTGAAGTTCATACTCTAATTAAATTAGTTAACTAAGCAATGAAGACAAGGATAAGCTCGGCGTTATTATTATTCAATAATCTACTTATATTCTTTTTCATTTCTGGGAGTTTGCATGTAGACAATACTAAAGTTTAATTAGAATGTGAATAGTTGACATGGGAAATGCATGTTAATTATTTTCTGAACTTGTTCATTAATCTATTTATTATTCATTAATCCTTATACTTCAGTTTAATTAAATCTGAACTCGTTCAAATATGGCAATGCATTTGGTACAGTGGGGAAGGGGCCGACGTTTGGTAGTCCCACATGTGATGTTAGGTAAATCGTTCCTTAGTGTATCATATTTGATTGAAGAAGGGTCAAACTAAGGCACCTCTTCATGTCAGTGGTCTCCTATTGGTATATTTGAAAAATATATAAGCTTGTCGTCATATATATATACATACAAACAACTTTCAATTAAAGGGCATTAATTTTTTGAGGTCACCACAAATTTTTTTTTTGATAATTATTTATTTTATGCGGGACAAAAATTACATATACTCTTGAATTAATTATGATATGAGTAAGTTAATTCAGACACTTGGTCATAAAATATATATATATATATATATAATTTTTAATACAAAAAACAAAAAATAAAAATAAAATGCTATCTGCGACTATGAGTTAAGTGCCACCTAATATGTGGCACATCAAATAAATTTTACCATCTAATAATAAATTCTACCAAATACAACACACTAATGAAAAGTGACTCACGATTGTAGCTGTGGTATTACTACTCAAAAGAGAATACTCACCCACCTCTGGTCATCTGAATGCAATCATAATGGATATCTGAAGGCCCCTCAAAACCTACCACTGAATTTATTATCTAGGTTCGGTTAACCTATGCATCTAGTCTTGTCAGGTCCATGTCAAAAAACAAATTGTTTTTAAATACAATCAAGTTTATTTTGATTAGGAGCACAATTAATGCTCAGATTGAAAACGTATCATGAGGATTTCTTAATTGTCCCACCTGATTTCACTTTATGATCAAGAAAACTACATCACGGACATGCAATAGACATAATATTAAGGCATCATTTTTCATACAACTCTAATGCATTCAACCACTAGATTTATGTATTAAATATCTTGAAATAAATTTAATGGCTGAAATTGAAATTTATTAATTAATAAAGAACCTCCACTCCCATGAAACTTTGTATAATCCTAGGGACACAAGTTTTTTTTCAATAGAGGTGAAAAATATTCCTAAAGTGAAAATTTTAAATGAAACTTTTTATATTTTTAATACTAGTGTAAATTTTTTACTTAAAATTTTGTTTTTTTAGATAAAAAATTATTAATTAGTTTATTTTTCTCTCTTGTCAATGGAGTATTTACTCAAACACAATGAATTTAACAATCCAATAAAAATTAGTTTTTGGTTAAATATTCACCAAATGTTTGAACAGTCTAATACAAAATCAGTAATTCAACCAACAGAGTAAATAATTTACTTTTCAATTCTACTTATAGATCCAAAAATAATAAAAAAAATACTCTATTAAAAAAAAAATAAAACAAACATCGATCTATATAAAAATACAAAAATATTACATCAACAAGCTGTTTGATGATATTATCTGTAAGATTTACTAATTTATTTTTTTGTTTGAAACTTTTGTCTTTATACGAGAGAGAGAGAGAGAGAGAGAGAGAGAGAGAGAGAGAGAGAGAGAGAGAGAGTGTGTGTGTGTACTTAAACTTCTAAATATGTCTATGTTAGAACGAGAGAGAGTTGTATAGGTTAGACTATTAATCTTCTCTGTATTTATAAAAGTGTATGTAATAATAAGTTTTTAAATAATTTTTTTCAAGTTAATTAAAGTGGTTAATCTGAGACATTTTTTTATGATTTATTTTCATTGAAGTAGATTTTTTCTTTCTTTTTTTATGGGTTTTTTTTATTTAGACTAAGGCCATTTTTTTCTTTTTTATAAGCTTTTTTTTAATTTAGATTGAGGCTTTTTTTTATAAAAAAAAGTTCAAAATTATACAAAATTTTAACTATAATAAGTAGGGTTTTTAAAACTTAAGAGATTTCTTTGATGGCTTTACATTTGAGCCGGCCTGGTCCACTCTTCTCCTATGCAATTACGTAGTAAAGTTTTAATAATATTTATTGTAGAAAAATCTCTCTCAATTGATACAATTACAATCGGTAAGATTAGTACCTACTTCACCAACAAATATACTAATGGATAGACAATATCTTTTTTCGTCTCAACTAATTTTTTAGTGAGAGGGAATATTTTTAGGACTTATCTCATTTTGAGTGTATTTTAGATAATTATGAATTTAGATTGGGTTTAAAAAAATTTAAAACAAGTATTAGGCTTAGTCAGGGCAAAGTATATTTTTAATTGGGTCGGGTTTAAATTTTTTTTTTTTTTTTCAAAATGCAATGGAGACAACTGATGTTGCTCAGCGGAGCTTCAATTCCCCTGATCGTAGGACATTTGGATGGCAGCTTAAAAGCTACAAGTTATTTTTAAAACATATTTTTAAGTGACTTTTTGCAAAAAAATGTATGAAGTCTTTAAGCTGCTTTTTTAAACAATGGTTTGGTAAGTAATTTTTTTAGTGACTTTTCTAAGCAATTTTTTAGGGGTGAGCCAAACAGGGTTTCAAAAATAAGCTATGTCCATACACAATTTATATTCCCATGATTCTTTTTAAAAAAATACTACTCTTTCAATAAATTTGTACAAAAAATTAGATTATAATAAAGTGGCAATGCTATTGTTGTAAATAAGGCAATTATGATATATGTTTTGTTCCTTGTTTAAAGGTAAAAGTTTTCCATTCAGCCATATCATTTTATATAAAATTTTGGAGTAATTAAATTTTACCTCTTTGTAATTTCAGCGAAAATAAAAACGATCTTCTGTAGTTTCAAATAAACACATACCCTCCATGTAATTTAGACTTAAATAGTAAAATGGATGAAAACCGTTAGAATTAACGAAAAATTTGTTACATGGGTATTTTCGTAATTTTATTTCTCTAAAATGGTGCATCAAAAAGATAATTTTGTCCATTTATATCAAAATAAATGGTTGTCCTTCGTAGGGGTATTTTTGTTTGTTCACCAAATATGTCAAAGTTTCATTTATTTTACAGATAAATTCAAACTACAAGGAGTTATGCGTTCACTTTTAAATTAGTTATTGGTTCACTTTCAAAATTTCAACCACTTTTGTTCAAATGGATGAAACTTTTTTGTAATGGATTCGTAGTGATTACTCTTCTTTTAATCTCAGATTACTCCTTTTAATGAGACTAAGTGGGATAAGCTTACATGCAATCGATTCGTAGAGATACTTTCCTACGAATTATCGGGAAAAAAAATAAATAAATGCATGCTAGTGTTAAAAATTGGACTGTTGAACGTAGCACGTGACATGCACGTGGACGGTAAACAGAACTAAACCACCTGTCCGGTTAAACACACGTCGGTGCCGGGAATATTAGATGCCGGCGACGTTGACGCGTGAATTCCAATTATGGGTTTGGCAGACCACGTTTGAATACTGTTGCCACAATAGAATACGCTCTAATTTTCTCACGACTTTACAAAACAAAAAGAAACAGAGAACGAAGGTTCTTCAACAACTTGGCTGCCTGTCTCGTGAGTGAGAAATTATATAAATACCCACAAACTTCTCTCAAGAAAGGACTCAACCCACACCAGTTCTCCGGACCATCTCTCACTTCCCCTACTCTCTCTCTCTCTCCTCCAACAACAAGAGAGAGAAACAGTGACCTTGTCAAGAGAGAGGGAGACTAGGAATTCTAAAATCTGCCCACCAACCCATTCAGAGAGAACTTTGTTTCATACTAAAAATTCCTAGCTTGCTATTCAACAAAAACCAGTTTAATCCTTCAAAAAGTAATTGCTTATCTTCAGTTTTACACTGTTTTCTTTTTTCTTTTCTATGTTCTATCTTTGTTTCGATTTTAATTCATCTGGGTATATCTCATTTTCTTGAATCATGTTCAATTCAGAGAAGGAAATGGAGGGGGAGAAAGTGCGGGGAGGTCCGGAAAGGCCGCCTAGCCAGAACAGGAGCTTTAGTAGGAGCATAAGCAGGAGTCTCAGCAAGGCAAGTTGGAGTATGGAAGAAGTGTTCGCCGGTGCCAGTCATACCCGACGGAGCAGTCGTGCCGGAGAAGACGAAGAAGCTCTCAGATGGGCTGCTCTAGAGAAGTTGCCAACCTATGCTAGGCTACGAACCAGCATCATAAAATCTTTCATAGATAACGAAGACCATGGGGACAAGGTGGTTCACAAGGAGGTTGATGTCCGGAAGCTCGATACAAATGACCGACAAATCCTCATCGACAGGCTCTTCAAGGTTGCAGAGGAAGATAACGAGAAGTTCTTGACAAAGTTCAGAAACCGAATCGAGAAGTAAGTCTCCAATTGACTTCACCTTAATATTAGCTTTGTGTTCAAGTTTTCAATAGTTTTCAATCAATCATTCATTTGAGATTTTGTATCGAATTTGACATGGACACAATAGATTTGTTAAGCAATTTCTGTCATGCATTAGGATATCTCTTACCCATCTAACCACTCCTCATCTAATGACTTGATTTGGTCAATGTAGCATTTGTTTTTTTACATTAAAAGCAAACAAAAAAACCAACGGAAGAATTTTTCACGTAGCTGTTTTACTCTTGAGGGAATCAAAGTTGACGTTTCTTTTTCTTCAATTCCCTTTAGAAACAGTAATTATTGATTTTATGTAATTGTATATTAAACTTGCTTAAATCAACGTCACCATACGTACAGTTCAGCTTATCATTTCTTCGTCATTTTTTCCTTTGTTTTCCTTCATTAAATTTTGATTGAATTTGAAGTTAAATTTAAAAAGGTTGGTTTTTGTCATAATCATCAAACTTGTTATACAATCATATTTTGACTTCTCTGGAGTTTGGCTCAGACAAACTCAGTTGAGTCAACTCAAAAAAAGGAAAAAAAATTTCTAGCCTTGATCATCATCACAATCATATTTTGACCCAGCTGGTGTTTGGCTCAGACGAACTCAGTTGAGGCAAAAAAAAGTGTCTCCATGATCGTCACCTCTAAATCATTTTGCTTGTCATTGCAGGGTTGGGATTAACCTTCCAACTGTGGAAGTTAGGTTTGAGAAATTAACCATCGAAGCGGATTGCTACATTGGCGACAGAGCTCTTCCCTCACTTCTAAACGCGGCCCGAAACGCGGCCGAGTCAGCATTGAGTTTGCTTGGGATCAGACTGGCTGAGAGAACAAAACTCACAATTCTAAAAGATGCCTCGGGCACAATAAAACCATCAAGGTAAATTCATAAGTTTTGTTATGTGGTAAGAAGTCATTCATAAAATAAAATAAAGTTACCAACTTTCAAGGGATTCTTAATTTTTAATACTATTTTTATAAGTCTTTACGAACATAACACCTATTATAATGACTCGTAATTACTAAAATCATTGTCACAATATTATCGAATTTTTTGTATAAATTTTTGAAATAAATAGTATTTTTTTATTTTTATTCATATTGATATGGCCCTGATTATTTGTGGTATAGGATGACACTTCTATTAGGCCCACCATCCTCCGGGAAGACAACCCTTTTGTTGGCACTGGCTGGAAAGTTGGACCCAAGCTTGAAGGTAAGAGGAGAAGTGACTTACAATGGGCACAGGCTCAACGAATTCGTACCCCAAAAGACTTCAGCATACATTAGCCAAAATGATGTTCATGTTGGAGAAATGACAGTGAAAGAAACCCTAGATTTCTCTGCAAGGTGCCAAGGGGTCGGGTCTCGATACGGTAATTAATTAATCGGATCTTTACCACATTTATCATAATTTTTCTAGTACAAAATTTTTATTTTCTTGATTGCATTTCATTGTTGATGTATAAATTACAGAACTCCTGACTGAGCTTGCAAGAAGGGAGAGGGAAGCCGGAATTTTTCCCGAGGCGGAGGTCGACCTTTACATGAAGGTATAATTGCAAGTTTACAAAATGGTTTTGGTGGAAATTAATTTTGTATTTTGCTAATATTTTCTTAACTGTGTAGTTATGTAAATTGCATTATTATTTTTTTAACTGTTTTGCTATGTATATTTTTATCAGGCAACAGCCATGGAAGGAGTTGAGAGCAGCCTCATTACTGATTACACTCTAAGGGTACTTTGGGACTCCATTGTTTAAAATTCTTTCTCTGAATTTAAGCCAATTGGGTGTTGACAAGTCACCACCAACTCAACCGAGTCTTGAAATTGGGTGGTGACTTGTCACCACCGACTCAACCGAGTCTTGAGAGGTTTTTGGGTTCTCACTTCTCTGTCAACAATCTCTGCTTACCTACTCTTGGTGGATAAGGAGGGCCTGGTTTTCTACTTTTTATTTTTGTTTTTGTTTTTATTTATTTATTGAAATTCGGTTGGTGAACAACTTTTTTATTCGATTCAAAAGTCAAAGTTACATATTCAACCCTCAAAGGATTCTCATTTTCGAATTAGAATCCTTCCTACTGAACATTATATTAAATTTTTTGTTAATTGAACGAATACAGATTTTGGGACTTGATGTATGCCGGGACACCATTGTTGGGAATGAAATGATGCGAGGAATATCAGGAGGGCAGAAAAAGCGAGTAACAACAGGTTAATCTTTCCCTCTAAATCTTAATTAGTACGTTTCGTGAAGATGTCTTTTTTAATGTAAAATCTAATTAAGGTCATTTGGCCTAATTGCATTCATGCCTGACCTAATTTAGATAGGGTATTTGCTAAGTAACCATATAGATATAGTTATGTACGTCTTTGTCATTATAATATTAAGAGGAATGCACCTACATGGACCCAACCAACCAAACAACCAAGGTCATTTGACCAATTCCTAGAGTTGAACCACCAACCCCCAGCGCATTATACTTCTACTGATTCTATGGCCAAACACAGATGGCAAATATAACGTAAGAAGCAACTTTGCCAACATTGCCAAAAGTCGCCGCCCTATTCTTTTGAGAAAGACGAAGCCAAGTTGTGTCATTTTCGTTGGCAATAACCTAACCCTACACTTCAATTATACATGCCATACCTACCACACCAAGCATACATGTGCCACACAATGCATTATCGAGACGCGATAAATTATTCAGCACAATGTGACTCTTCTCCTCTAACACTGAATAATTTTTCGGTTCTGATCTTACCATTATGGGCGTACAGGAGAGATGATTGTTGGGCCCACTAAAACACTATTCATGGACGAGATATCAACGGGCCTGGACAGCTCCACAACATTTCAAATAGTGAAGTGCCTGCAGCAGATTGTGCACCTTACCGAGGCCACCATCCTGATGTCCCTACTCCAGCCCGCTCCTGAGACGTTCGATCTCTTTGACGATATCATCCTCTTATCAGAAGGCCAGATTGTCTATCAGGGCCCACGAGAGCACATACTCGAGTTCTTCGAGAGCTGTGGATTCAAGTGCCCAGAGAGAAAAGGAACCGCTGATTTCTTGCAAGAGGTAATTATATGATGGCTAAACTTTATATAGTTCGAGCACCCAAAACAGCAAGTACATTACGGGCCTCCTCAGGGCCCATATTAGCTAAATCTAAGGCCCAAAATGCAAGTACATTATGGGCCTCATCTGGGCTCATATTATAATTTAGGTCATAATTAGGCCCATTTAGCATAACCTAAGGACCAAAGTATAAGTACATTATGGCTCAATCTGGGCCCATATTAATTATTTAGGCCAAAAGCCCACGCTAAAGTTTGTGTGACTCTCACAGGTTACCTCAAGGAAGGACCAAGAGCAGTATTGGGCCGAAAGAAGCCGACCATACAGATACGTATCTGTCACCGAGTTCGTGGGCCGGTTCAAACGATTCCATGTGGGCCTGAGGCTCGAGAATGAGCTCTCCGTCCCTTACGACAAGGCCCGTAGCCACAATGCTGCTCTTGTCTACAAGAAATACTCAGTGCCAAAGAGGGAACT
Source organism: Euryodendron excelsum (assembly GCA_033060915.1). Classification (NCBI taxonomy): domain Eukaryota; kingdom Viridiplantae; phylum Streptophyta; class Magnoliopsida; order Ericales; family Pentaphylacaceae; genus Euryodendron; species Euryodendron excelsum. The sequence continues at coordinate 36,097,986 of CM065394.1, forward strand.
TCTGAAGGCAACTTTTGACAAAGAATGGCTGCTAATGAAGAGGAACTCTTTCGTCTATGTTTTCAAGACGGTTCAGATCATTATCGTGGCGATCATCGCCTCGACAGTGTTTTTAAGGACTGAAATGAACACTAGGAATGAAGAAGATGGGGCTGTCTACATTGGTGCACTCTTGTTTACCATGATCATCAATATGTTCAATGGTTTTGCCGAACTGTCTCTTATTATACAGAGGCTTCCTGTGTTTTACAAGCATAGAGACTTGCTCTTCCATCCACCTTGGGCTTTCACCCTCCCGACTTTCCTGCTCGGGATTCCCATGTCGGTGTTGGAGTCAGTTGTTTGGATGGTGATGACCTATTACAGCATGGGATTTGCACCCGAAGCTAGCAGGTTCTTCAAGCAATTGTTGGTGGTGTTTCTGATCCAACAAATGGCTGCCGGGATTTTCAGGCTCATTTCTGCAGTCTGCAGGACCATGATCATTGCCAACACCGGTGGAGCTTTGACTCTCCTCCTCGTGTTCCTGCTCGGTGGTTTCATCCTCCCTAAAGGTTAGCCCAACTATACATTATAACTGATAAAAAAAAAAAAAACCCAAGAGGAAAAAACAGAGAAACAAAAACAGTTTTTTGAAGCAGAAATTACTCACAACAGTTTTCTTCACTTCTGCAAGCTTTTCAATTCTGATGGAGAGTTGCTTCCTCTTTTTGGCAGGTCAAATTCCAAAGTGGTGGGGGTGGGCTTACTGGGTTTCACCAATGAGCTATGGTTACAATGCTTTGGCTGTAAATGAGATGTTTGCTCCAAGGTGGATGAACAAACGGGTATGTATTCTCTACTATGCTGCCCTGCTTCTGTTTTTTTTCTCCCGAGTGTTCTTCCCTACTAGCAAGGTCAAGCATTTCAAATTATCAATCAAAAAAGTGAGAGGAAAGAATAAACAAAAGAAAGTAGATAATTTGTTTTCTACAACAAAAGAGAAAGTTCCTAAGCAATTTCTGTTCTGTTGCAGGCTTCGGATAATGTTACCAGTCTCGGCGTGGCTGTGCTAAACAACTTCGATATCTTCCCTGAAAGAAGATGGTTTTGGATTGGGGCAGCAGCTCTTCTGGGGTTTGCAGTTCTCTTCAACATTCTCTTCACCCTTGCTCTTACGTACTTAAATCGTAAGTTCTGAAATTATGCTCATAGTGAACAAGCTAGGGATATCTCTCTTGACTGGGGTAACTCATATTATTTACTGTTGCCATATGAAATAGCTCTTGGAAAGCCACAAGCTATAATTTCCAAAGAAGCAGCAAGGGAGATCGAAGCTGACCAAGAAGAAACTGAGGAAGCACCAAGACTTAGAACAACCGGATCGAAGAGAGAATCACTCCATCGAGCCTTATCTGCTGCTGATGGGAACAATTCAAGTAAGAAACATGCACATATTACTCAATAGTCAATAGCAATCTAACATCAATTATTTATACAGCAGTTTCAGATTTACTTACATGAAAATTGTATTCAGGAGAAATGGCAATCCGGAGAATGAGCAGTCGAGCCAATGCCAATGGACTAAGTAGAAATGAAGACACAAGCCTTGAGGCTGCGAATGGAGTTGCTCCCAAGAGAGGAATGGTTCTTCCCTTCTCTCCTCTCGCCATGTCCTTTGACAGCGTTAAGTACTTTGTGGATATGCCACTGGTAAGTCTCTTTTCCTCTTTCAATCCCATTTTTTAGCTCAGATGCCATTACACAATCATAGTAACAGGTTAGTATTCCTAATTAAATCACAAGAAAATAACAATTTTCTTTTGATTTCGACAGGAGATGAAGGAACAAGGAGTAACAGAGGACAGGCTCCAATTACTGCGGGAAGTAACTGGTGCATTTAGGCCTGGTGTCCTGACTGCACTGATGGGAGTCAGTGGGGCCGGAAAAACTACACTAATGGATGTTCTAGCAGGGAGGAAAACAGGTGGTTACATTGAAGGTGATATTAGAATTTCTGGATTCCCCAAGAAACAAGAAACCTTTGCTAGAATTTCTGGATACTGTGAGCAAACTGACATCCACTCCCCTCAAGTCACTGTTCGTGAATCTTTGATTTACTCGGCATTCCTTCGGCTCCCTAAGGAAGTCAATAAGGAAGAAAAGATGGTAAGAAACTGCCATTTATATTACATATGAAAAATATGTCATGCGGTAGAAGGTCGAGCACTAAAATGATCTTTTTTTCTTTTAATTCCCTTCCAGGTTTTTGTGGATGAAGTGATGGATCTAGTTGAACTGGACAATCTCAAGGATGCCATTGTAGGGCTTCCAGGAATTACAGGTTTGTCAACAGAACAGAGGAAGAGATTGACAATAGCAGTGGAGCTGGTTGCTAATCCATCAATCATATTCATGGATGAACCAACTTCTGGTCTTGATGCAAGAGCGGCAGCAATTGTGATGAGAACCGTGAGAAACACAGTGGACACAGGGAGAACAGTAGTTTGCACAATTCATCAGCCTAGCATCGACATCTTTGAAGCATTTGATGAGGTACTCAACAATCTCTCTCTCCCCTCCTCTCTTTCTCTTTCTATCCCTCTATGTCTCTCTCTCAACAAATCATATCATATTGTTTATCAGCTGCTACTGATGAAAAGAGGAGGACAAGTGATCTACTCAGGACCACTGGGACGTAATTCTCACAAGATTATTGAATATTTTGAGGTATTTCCATCATATTCCTGAAATATACCTTCCCTTCTTATACTCAATAAAAGACTACTGCAAATTATTCAACCATTTATACTTACGTCAGGCAATTCCTGGAGTCCCCAAAATTAAAGAAAAATACAATCCAGCAACATGGATGCTAGAAGCAAGCTCAGTTGCAGCAGAAGCCCGACTTGGACTTGATTTTGCTGAACACTACAAATCGTCGAGCTTGCATCAGTAAGTAGAAAATTTAATTAAAGCAATAGAAAGTGTTTGCTGGGTTTTAAATGATATAGGATTCAAACTAATATATGGGTGTAAGCAGACGAAACAAGGCTCTAGTGAAGGAGTTGAGCATACCTCCATCTGGCGCAAAAGACCTCTATTTCGCAACACAATATTCTCAGTCCACATGGGGGCAATTCAAATCCTGCATATGGAAGCAGTGGTGGACTTACTGGAGAAGTCCTGATTACAACCTTGTGAGGTTCTTCTTCACCTTAGTTGCTGCCCTTATGATGGGAACAATTTTCTGGCAGGTTGGCAAAAACAGGTGTGTGTCTAATTCTTACAAAATCCAAACTGTCTGTTTCTGTACATTGGTGACAGAAAAAAAGGAGATCATTCTCTAATTCCATGTTGGGATTTTTTATTTGGCTCAGGGAGAGCACAGCTGATCTGACCACGATCATCGGGGCAATGTATGCTTCAGTCCTGTTTGTTGGAATTAATAACTGTGGGACAGTACAGCCTATTGTAGCTGTTGAAAGAACAGTGTTTTATCGAGAAAAAGCTGCCGGGATGTATTCTGCATTACCATATGCCATAGCACAGGTGAGCAGAATGTTTCTTTAAGTGATTTGGGTATATATAATTTTCAACATCAACATCAAATAAGTCATAGAAAATTCAAATTTGCTAAGCTTTAATTCTAGCTATTGATCTCTCAGCTAGGATATTTTTCAATCTTATTCAGAGGTTTTTTTTTTGTTTTCTGACGTGCAGGTAATCACGGAACTACCATATGTGCTTGTTCAAGCCGTCTATTTCAGTCTTATAGTGTATGCCATGGTGGGCTTCGAGTGGGTGGCACACAAATTCTTCTGGTTCTTCTTCGTCACCTATGTCTCCTTTCTCTACTTCACCTACTATGGAATGATGACTGTTTCCATCACACCAAACCACCAAGTAGCAGCTATTTTTGCAGCCGCTTTCTACTCACTCTTCAATCTTTTCTCGGGTTTCTTCATTCCCAGACCGGTAATCTCAATTTCCTCAGATCAGTTTATTTTATAGATGTATAGCCATAAATACATTTTAACATGGTTTTTCTTTTCTCCTCTTTCCTTTGGTACTGAAATTTCAGAAAATTCCTAAGTGGTGGGTATGGTATTACTGGATTTGCCCAGTGGCATGGACAGTTTATGGGTTGATCGTGTCACAGTATGGCGATGTGGAGGACACTATTAAAGCGCCTGGGATGTCGTCTGACCCTACTGTGAAGTGGTACGTGCAAAATCATTTTGGGTATGAACCAGACTTCATCGGGCCAGTAGCTGGAGTTTTGGTCGCTTTTGCAGTCTTCTTTGCCTTCATGTATGCCTACTGCATTAAAACTTTGAACTTCCAAACAAGGTAGAAGAGACAGTTGAATCAAATTGTCCCCTGTAGATATATATATTAAGTCATCCAAGCTCTGAAAATGGCAGCAAACTGGATGATACCTGTATTCTATTTTAGGATGAAAATTCTTGTTTAAAGTTATAGATTTATCATTGAGTAGATATCAGATATCTACTGATAAGTTTTGAAAGTTCTATATGTAAATGTAGAGTTATTGGTTCTCATGGCTATAAAGCAAGAAATTTCTTCCTTTGTAGAACATTAAATAATATTGTATTTCAGCAAACTTCAAGCTGCATCATCAAAATGTTTTTGTTTATTCTGTCTTTAATTATTTATTTATATATATCTTTTTTAGTTCAATGTGTATATTCTGTATAAATCAATAACCAATAATCTTTGGTAGCACAAACTTAGAGATTTACTAGAAAATACTCAAATCAAGATTAGAATCAAGAAAGCACACTAAATTTCAAATTGGTCAAGTGGATTCCTGTTGATTCTCAACCCACATGCCCAAGGCTCAGGTCCCCTTACAAAAAAATGAAGAAGAAGAAGAAGAAGAAGAGGAGAACACGAAAAGATAGACATTGCAGAGATCTCGGTTTGCTGCTTTGTGATATAAAATGAATAGAGAAGGAATATTCCCAGTAATTAGGCACAATGTGCTCATTAGCATCATGAATAGGTATTCAATATTGTAAAGTAATACAATACCTGCCAATTTCATAGGAGCCATCTTTCAGTTTCGCAGACATCTTTGCAGTTGGCCATGGCCTCGCATTAAAGTTCCAAGATAAGGAGAGGAGTTACACATCTCAGATGCTACTTCAAGCAGTTCTTTCGATCCCTGAAAAATGGAAATGGTCTCAATTGCATCTTTCCTCAATGGATGAACTAGGGAACATATAATTTTATATTCATGAAAATGTTCTTAAAATCTAAGAGGGAAGCAAAATGGGTTAATTAGCTAAGAGTAGGCTCCCCCAATTGATCAAACTATGTGTGATCACTGACTCAGCTCAACAAAGCCTTATCCAAATTATTTTAAAGTTCTTTTACTACCAATCATGATCATTTTTTTTAAATTGTATGACATCTTTCCTTGCAACACTATCATTGAACACCAAATTCCTCTAGTGACATGAAGTTTTAGTTACACATCCCGTTAGGTTTTTTTTTAGTGCTGACATATTCTTTAGACAAAAATGCTTTAATTGTAATTGTGTTTTGAGTTGTATTTAGACCAAATTAAAATAAGTTTCAAGTGGATGCTGTCAAAGTACAAGCTACTGAAGCTGTGGTATAAGCTACTGAAGAACGCAAAACTAAAACTTTTGAAGGTTATATCTCTCAAATCAGAAGTGCAATTGAGATCCACAATATATGGATTTCATATAACTTTTCGATATCTACGCACTTGCCACTGACGGACATTCAAACGGGGTGTCAATGAGTTCGAACGGTCCATGTCCGGAGGGTTCCGACTAAGTTTCTACTCCATGTCTACTTAGGAATCCTTTCCTACTTTGACATACACTTCGTCCAAGATTCTGCAAATATTCCAGACTCTAGATAATTGCTCTGAAGGCTTCATATTTAATATGCACATAATCAAAGAGATCATCTAACTATTCAGAGAGCTTTATTGTGCTTCAAAACTTATTAGAGTGTTTCTTCTGGTCAACAAATAAACTTTACACATATCGTCTTGGCGAATTCCAAATGTTGACGTCGAGAGTACAGGAGAACAGTGAATCGCGGATGTGAGCAAGTATGAAATTTTTTACATAGTTTTGGATCAACGCGGAGTTGTAAATCAACGAGTTGGGTTGTAAGTTTACTCTTGTAACTATTTAAAGTTATAGTACTGAGTACGTTAATGGATGTGTGTGACCCCATTATTTTTTTTTTTTGAGCTAATAAGGTTTCCAGGCTAAAATTCTTTGTACCTTATCTCATTACTTTATTACTTTAGAGTTACATATAGGATTATTGGCGTACCTAAATAATTAACATATTCTTATAGTTGGATCTTTAGGTTAATTAATCAACTCAAGGCAAATCCACGCTCCTAGACTTTTTAAATTAGTATTAGAGCAAGTTCACTCAATTTTTTAAAATAATTTATTTTTAAAATCCTACTAGTGAGATATTTTACCTGAGATCATGGATTTGTTAAAAACAGAATATTTTGACCTTTAAAAACACTATGATAATATGTGTGGAAAGTTTTCTTGCTTGTTTGAAATTAAGTAAACTTTGATTTATGATCTAGAAATTACTGAGAAGGAAAGAGAACTCTCTTAAGCATGATAATGATGAACTAAGTAAAAAGTTTTCTCAGTTAATTGAAGTTAATAAAAAATTGATCATCAAACTAAAAAATTTTGACAAAGAAAAAATATAGTTTAAAACTCAGTTTGATGAAAGCAATATCTTGATTACCCAATTAAAGAAATCTGATGAAAGTCAAACCTTGATTAATCAATTTGAGACTAACAAGACTACCCTAAATGAAAAATCATCCAGCAAAACACGAAAATTCATTCCTCAAGTAAATCCATCAAAGTAAGAGACACACCAATTCGTGTCAGAACCCTCAAGAAATCACAAACAGGTAAAAAAAAACCCAAGGCATGTTTCCAATTTCGCGAACTTAAAATCTACACAGCATTCAAACGAGCGCATAAGGCGTCCTAACACTCGACGTCCAAACAGCCCACAATGGAGTTCGAACGGTAGGACTATGCGTTCGAACGGCTGGCAGTTTGAGGCACAGAGAACTACACATCCTAATTTTGTTCCTATATGCCATTATTATGGTGTTAAAGGACACGTCAGGCCTAACTGTTATAAATTATGAAATATTTCTAGGAGTAATGTGCATGAAAAACCTAGAAATAATTTTTGGAAGCCTGATAATGTACTACATAGACAGATCAAGGATCTGAACACCCAAGTAATCAACTCAGACAAGTAATTGTAAAAAAAAAATATTAAATCTGTTTGGATTAGAAAATCTAATTTACAGGGCTTGAATACCCCTAAAAATTTTGTAAGGGTTAACCTTTCTGATTAGAGTCCTGATTTTGACATAGCATAGAAAGTTATTTAATTCTTATTCCTTTGTTCTAGTGCTATAATCATTGTTGTAGATTTTAGGAATTATTTTTAAAAAAAAATTAAAAATACAAAAAGATTTTCTAATTATGGGTCATTAGTATTTTTGTGAGTTGTTGAGTAATGATTCATGACGGTGATAGTATGCATTGTTAGGTATTGAATACACGATCTAGATTTAAATTTCTTCATCTTTGCCTACATTATGAGTAAATTTGGAAACATAAGTCTTGTGCACATTGAGCGCACTTGGTGCGCCTAATTTGGATGAAACATGTATGTGATTCTTGTTAGTTTACTCTATTTTTGTGTTCTCTAAGATAGTTACTCCCTACATTGACCAATGTTCATATTGCATTATTCATTTAAATACTCTCAACTTTAACATGTGTGAAAGTCACTATGGATGTATATTAAAATATGCACTTTCTGAGTAAAATAGTAGAAAGGGCTACCATGTTTTAAGTATTGAGATTGTTCAAAAAGAAAAAGAAAAAAATAGATATCCTTGAGCTATGCAAAAGAAAATAAAGTCAACTCTTACAAAGGTACTATATATGATCTCATTAAGGGGGAGTTTCCATCCTTGAAACGCACAAGCATAATTGGTCAATGTTCTAGCTGTATAATTATCTCAATAATTTGAATATATTTATTAACATTGATCTCTGCTAGTGTTTGTTTAAATTCTATAGCTTTTGACTTTATCGAGAACACCCACATAGTTATGTTTGCAAATTACATCTTTACGCCTAAAATGTTGAAATTTTCAATTCGTTGAGTGTATTTTGTGTTTAAGACAATATTTGAGTTATGAGATTTATTTCTACATATCATAAGATGCTATTTGATTTATTGTCAAACTTTTCAGAAGAATTTCTTTTCCTATGGTGTGTTGAGAATCTCTCCTACATGTGTCTTATTTATTCTTTTCTATTCCTTGTTACCCTATTGTCATTAAACAAAATTTCATTGAATTTTCTTTGTCAATTCCCAACAAAAAGGGGAAGAAAAAAAAAAGATAAGGGTTAAATCATATTATTTGCATTGTTATTAAAGGAGAGAGGTGATATATACATGTGAGAGGGAGAAATTTATTTGTGAATATGATTTATTGATTGATATTTTACTTGCGGTTTCACGAGATTGTTTAATTGTGATTTTACAGATAGACAGGTGCACAAGCGACTTCTTTGAGCATAACTTTTGACTTGTTTGAGTCATTTGATTATATTTGTTATTTTGTGTTTTCTCACAGAATTATCAAATGGGAAGATTGTTAGGTTTTTTTAGTGTTAGCATATTCCTTAGATAAAATCACTTTAATTGTAATTGTGTTTGGAGTTGTATTTGGGCCAATTTAGAATAAGTTTCAAATGGACGTTGTTAGAGTACAAGTTGCCGAAACTGTGGTTTAAACTGTTGAAGCAAGCAGAGCTAAAACTTTAGAAGGTCATATCTCTCAAACCAGAAGTGTCACTAAGGTCCATAATATATCGATTTTATATTTTTTTTCGAGATCTACACACTTGTCACTAGCGGGCGTTCTAACAGGATGCCAATGGGTTTGAACGGTCGGGCATTCGAGACCAAAGGGTTCTGATCGAGTTTCTACTCCATGTCTACTTAAGAATCCTTTCCTACTTCGACATACACTTCGTCTAAGGCTTTGCAAATACTCCAGATTCTATATAAAGACTCTAAAGGCTTTATAATTGATATGCACAGAATCAGAGAGATCATCTAGCTATTCAGAGAGCTTTATTGTGCTTCTAAATTTATTGGAGTGTTTCTTCTAGTCAACAAACAAACTTCACACATATCATCTTTGACGGATTCCAAAGGTTAACGTCAAGAGCACAGGAGAACAGTGAATCGTGGGTGTCTAGCGAATATGTTTAAAACTTTTACCACAGTTGTGGATCAATGCAGAATTGTGGATCAATGCGAAATTGTGGCTCAATGCAGAGTTGCGGATCAACGAGTTAGGTTGTAAGTTTATTCTTGTAACTGTTCAAAGTTATAGTGCTAAGTACGTTAGTGGCTGTGTGTGGCCCTATTTGTTTATGGTTTATAGAGTTTTCATACTAAAATCCTATATGTCTTGTCTCATTACTTTATTACTTTAGAGTTGCATATAGGATTATTGACATACCTAGATAATTAACATGTTCTTATAATTGGATCTTTAGGTTAATTAATCAACTCAAAGAAAATCCACACTCCCAGACTTTTTCACATCCAAACCCATAACAACCAAATATGCAAATGGGTTTTTGTCACAAGCATATTCACATACATGTAAAACACAAACACACACATCTATATATACACTGTCGCGCCCCGATTTTTGGGTATCCAAGATCCTTTCGGCTCGGACACCAAAAGCACGGAACTCTGTCACTAGAACTTGTCCTCCTAGAAGGATAAGTGCGACTAGGTTTGAATTGAAAATTGGTTTGATTAAGGGCTTCGTAGAAAAATAGGAGTTGCCATCTAACTTGATTAAGGTGAGTTAGGGCACCTAAAACTAAGTGCTAATCTGAAGATTAAACTTAGGGTTTCTGAAAAAGACTTTGAAAACTCCCTCAAGAGAGGGCTTTTTTAAGAAAATAAGTTGTTTGGAAACCTTTGGAAAGATTTAAGCCCTTTTTTAAAATAACTCCATTTTAGTCTTTCGAAAACAGAAATCTATGGTCCGGGGGTTGGTTACGTGTAAGGAAAATATCTGAAGATCATCACCCTACCCCGCCCTTTCGGTACCTATATGTCTAATCATCCTTTGTTCACTCACTAGAATAGCTGGTTACCATTGTCCACTAAATATCCACTTTAGAACTTTGAAAATAGGGATTAGTCATCACTTTTCGGATGAATGATGCATGATGCAAGTTTTGGAAGAAATTTGAAATACGGAAGTCTTTGAAAGAGTTTGAAATAGAAATTTTGAGTTGATTGAAATTTTTGAAAAAGGGATTAAAGTTGAAATGGAAGTTATGACCGCACCATTTTCGGTTGTCTACGTGCCTCATTTGGCGAGAATCAGGTCATTCGTAGTTCGGGTAAGAGCCTGATGGAAAATAGGGGCATTAGGGCTTTTGGAAGGTTTGAAGACACTTTGGAGTCTTTGAAAAATTTTAAGACACTTGAAGGTCTTTGAAAAAGTTTAAGACACTTAGAGGTCTCTAGAAAATTTTAAGACACTTTGAGGTCTTTGAAAAAGTTTAAGACACTTAGAAATTTTTGGAAGTTGAAGACTCTTTGTAGTCTTGGAAGTTTTGACTTGAAATTGGATGGTGGAGTGTTTTGAAAATGTTTTTGGATCAACTTAAGGGAGTTTTGGAAAAATGCTTAGGTATGACCCAAGAGAACTTGAAAGTGTTTTTGAAGTCTTGTTTTGAAAACCTTTGAGGCCTGACTTTAGAATGTTTTGATGAATTAGTTTTTGAAAATGGTTTTTGAAAATGGCTAAGGGTTTGAAATCCTAATATAGACAACCTTAGAGGTTGTTCTTGATATGCCACCTTCCTTTAAGGTCCCTAACTATTGGCCCAAAAGGCAACCCAAGAAGGGGGGTGAATTGGGTTTTTCGAAGAATAACACTAGTTAAGATTAATTAAAATTAATCTAAGCAAAGTAATAGTGATCAATCTATATGTGATGCAATGTAATCAATGGAAATAAAGAAAACAGAGCAGTAGAAGGGAGACACAGATTTACCAAGGTTCAACCACAAACCGTGGTCTAAGTCCTTACCCCAAGACCTCCTTGAAGTCTTCTTCTACTATGTAATCACCTATTACAAGATGGACTATTGATTGACAAAGTACTCAGCTCACTATATAAGAACTCCTCACCGAGCTCTTCAATCTCCAAGTGATTTTGTCCAAGCTCTGCTCAAACTTACAAGAGTTTTGCTTTCACAATAGAACTCTCAAACTCTCAATTACAAGTGTATAAAAGTATACAAGTAACTAACACACTCTCTAGCAAGAGTAGATTTTATAATCTGAGTTCACAGATGAAGATAGGAAGAATATTCAGAGTATATCAGTGATTCAGTCAGTTGATCTTGTTTTTGTCTCTCATCACTTGTATAAATACAGCTGAAAGTTTATATATAAACCCCTGTATTGATTCCATCCGTTAGAGGTTGTTGGGTATCATTAATGCACGTCCAGTCCGTTATAACGTTAAGAAAAATAGCCGTTATATCCAAGGAGTCTGCTCCAGATTTGTAGAATCGACACTTTCTGCTTCTGCATTTACCAGATGTTGTTCACTGACTTCATAAGTCCGCTCTTCATATCAATGAGGTGACTCCTTGTTCATTCCGTCTTCACATCTTTAGCTTCTGATGTTGTGAGGCGGCACTTCATTATCAGGAGTCTGCTCTTTGTTCATTCGATCTTTAGCCTTTTACTTCTGTTGTAATGAAACGACTCTTCGTCTTCATGTGTCCACTCGTTGATCATGTCATCTTCAAGCCTTTGCGTCTGTCTCCATGAGGTGACTCTTTATTACAATGAGTCCACTCTTTGCTATTTAGTCTCCAGGCTTTTAGCTTCTGTGATCAAGAGGCGACTTTTCATTTTTCATGAGTCCGCTCATTAACCTTTTGTCTTCAGACCTTTGCTTCTGTAACCATGAGGCGACTCCTCATTTCAATGAGTCCGCTCATTGTTCATTTTATCTTCAGGCCTTTTTACTTCTGTGACCATGAGGCGACTCCTTGCTTTCATAAGTCCGCTCATTGCCCAGATATTTGCATTCTATCATTCAATGATCCAGATCATTTTAGCACTGGTATAAGATCTTTAAAGAGTATCTCTTTGGGATATGATGATCAATCAAATCTCTTTAACTCATCAGAGTTAACTTCTATTCAACTTGGATTGAATCAATCATTGGATATTGATCTTCTCTTGACTCTCAAACTGTCAGAACTTCATTAGATCAATGTTCATCTTTTCTTCTATATTTGCAAAGCTTTCTTCTTTCATTGTAGAACATCTCCTTCAATGTCAAGCTTCCTCAATTGTGTAGAGCTTCACAATACTTGATTTCTGATTTCCTCTCTTTGCTAGCAATTCTTCATTCTTCATTAAAATCACTTCACTGAGACCATTGCAAACATGATAAAATCTCTTCATACATCTAGTCTTCATTAATCCTTTTCATCTTAGAGGAATTCTTTACTTGGATTTCATGTAGAGATCAGACAATCATTGTGAGCCATCTTCTCAGCAACTATAATCACATTATCTTGAATTGATCTTTGCATTCTTAATGAAGTCTTCTCTTGAGCATTTTCAATCTCTTCAACAATCAATTCCTCTTTAACTGATCTTTGCATATTCTGCTGAAGTCTTCAGTCTATCTTGAGTGCAAATCAATCTTCATTGAAACTATGCATACTTGATAGAAGCTTTATTTGAACACTTTCAATCTCTTCGAATGTAGAATATTTTGTTTGAAGTAGAGATAAGCGTCAATCCTCTGTTTGGTTTATTGCATAGCTCTTGGAATTCATTGATTGATCTTGAATTTGTTGTGCATTCTCTTTGACATGCATTAGACTCAAGATTGAACTTTAAGTCTAAATTATGAACTTTGTTAAACTGCACACTAAGTAGATTCATTAGTAAAATAACATAAGGTTTAGTTATCATCAAAATCAACAAGGGAATTAACCTTGAATCAACAAGGGTCAACTTTGAGTCAACACTAACCATAAGAGGGCTAGGGATGCCTTCGGTTTGTGATATTTTGAAAATATTTTTGGGAAACATCTTGGAGTTGGTTTTTAAAACCTCAAGAGGGTTGAAGGTTTTGGAAAAAGTGGGAAATGAATATAGTTTAAAATTGGAGGATCATTCGAAAAGGGTTCATGAGTTAGAACCTTGAAGCATACTAATTTAAGTTGGGTTAACCTATGGTTAGGGGTGACTTAAGGTTAACAAACTTGGGTTTGGTTAACCTAGAGTTAGGATAACTTAGGGTTAACTAACTAGGGTTTAGTTAACCTAGGGTTAGGGTGACTTAGAGTTAACTAACTAGGGTTAAGTTAACCTAAGGTGGGTGAACTAGGGTCAAGTTAACCTAGGGTTGGACAACTAGGGTCTAGGGTTGGATAACTAGGGTCAAGTTAACTTAAGGTTGGACAACTAGGGTCAAGTTAACCTAGGGTTGGACAATTAGGGTCAAGTTAGCCTAGGGTTGGACAATTAGGGTCAAGTTAGCCTAGGGTTGGACAACTAGGGTCAAGTTAACCTAAGGTTGGACAACTAGGGTCAAGTTAACCTAGGGTTGGACAACTAGGGTCAAGTTAGCCGAGAGTTGGACAACTATGGTCAAGTTAGCCTAGGGTTGGACAACTAGGGTCAAGTTAACCTATGGTTGAATTGAAAGATGATTTTTGAAAGGTTGTTTGATGCACTTTTAGAAAAACAAAACACGTCATACAATGGACTTGGGTTGGCAATACTTTTGAAGATCATTTACATGAAAATTTTGACTCTAGCCAAGAGCATGGTTTACATGGTTGGTGTTTGGAGACCACTTCAAGGAAGGTTTCCTCATGGCCATTATAACCATTATCTTAACAAGAGTATAAGGGGGTTAAAAATCAACATGATGACAACTTTTTGAAGCGCCCTTTTTAGTGCAAAGATGGAGAGAATGTATTTTTTTAAAATCATCTTTGGAGAAGGATTTTGAAAATTATTTTTCAAAGGAAACATTCCATCAAGAGAGGGTTCATATGACCAAACAAAAGGGAGGCCACTCAAGAGAATGTTTCAGGGGGCCATTCCAACCACTACACTTAAAATAATAGAAATCTTAGAAATTAGAGAATTAGAAAGCAACCCTTATACAAGTTAAAATGTCATGATGCCAAAGCGAGAGTTAGTGGGTTAGTAGGGGATCTTCTAAGGCATAATTTCTAAAGTCTCATCCCAAACTTCAAGGAACCAACTCTTGGAACAATTTTTGAAAAAAAATATAAAGCTTGGAAATGACATGGAGCTTAAGAATAATGTAAGCATTATAAAACATGACAATAAGCATAAAAATGAAGTCAAGCGTACAAGACATGATCATAATGGTAATATGCAAGGGGTCATGATCACATACAAGGCTTTTAGGCTACACCACATAAACAAGGGGCTCCTAAGCCATACCATCTCAAAGTAGGCTAGTGAGAGTTCCCCCTACACGGTGGCTCTCACTTGCTTTCCTCTAAGCATAATCTAAAAGCCCTCTTGGCTCAAGCATGTAAGAATGGGGGGTTGTAGATGGGGATTAAAATATAGAATAGCCTAAGTAGGCTAGGGGGGAGAAGAGAAGAGTGGAGGAAGACACAAATGTAAAAGGAATACCACATTTTGCCTTCAACACACTTGTAATCTTCAATGGATGTCTTGATTGGAGCTTAAATGGCTTCAAGAAGGCTTGAAGGGTTGGAATGGAGTGTGTAAGGGTGTATAAGGCCTTATAGGTGAAATGTATAGGCTTGAGAGAGGTAGAATCTAGCCTAAGTGTTAGAGGGGTAGAATATATGTAAGGATTCGAGGTTTTGAAGTGGTTTCAGCAGAGCATCGCACCAATTTCGAAGATGGAATATGCAAAGGGGTGGTCTGGTATTTATAGGCAATTTGAAACAGGCCTGACGCATGTAGGATATGCACAGGTACTATTCCATTGCCAGAATGACACGTGGCACCCTGTGTACTGGTTAAATCCGGACTGTTGATCAAAATTTGGTCGATCTGATCAAAATTTGAGCGCATGTAGCATACGCTCCCTCACCGGGAAGTTCGTCCAAACTTTGTCTCGATAATTGAGCCAATTGGGAAGGTTTCGAGGGATTAGGTTGCACCCCCGGTGTTCTCCCAAGATTTCTTGTGAACTTTTATGTTTTTAAAAAGTTTAAATTGTGTTTGAAAGCGTGGGATATTGTCTCAGGAAGTGTGCATAAAAGGACATCTTTGCGGAGCGTCTGTGATACGTTCCAAGAGTGTTCAAAAGTAGTTGTTTTCGTGCCGTGTGATCGAGGCCTTCGGGAAGCGATCCTTTCGATCGGACCGTACCGATGAAAAGTACTCTGGAAATACTTTTGAAAATTTTCAAATTTACGCATTTCTTAATTCATTTGATGGTGCGTTTTAATCAGGGAATTGGGGAAAAAACCAACCTTGGCGGAGCGTCTACGAGACGCTTCAAGGGTTGTTGAAAGTAACAGGGTTTGTGCCATACGATGAAGGGCTTCGGGAAGCGATCTATCCGATCAAGCCGTACTGATGGAAATACCTATGGATAAACTTTCAAGAATTCCTTAATTTACACTTTTCTCAAGTCGTTTGACGATGCGTTATAACTAGGGAATCGGGGAGAAGCGACAATTTAGGCAGAGCGCCTGCGAGACACTCTAGGAAAATTTTATCGAGTCGTGAGTGTTTAGCATCGTAGGGTCTTTCTCGGGTTGAACAAGGGAGTATGGCGAGGCCCTTTGTTCGAAACCCTAGGACCGATGTTGTTTCGAGGTGCGGTTGGATTGTTAGGGGCAAAATAGTCATTTTGACCAGTTTAGGCTGGGAATGGTCAGGAATGGATCTGAATGTCATGTTAAGTGTACCGAGTCGTTCAGGGATGTTTCCAGGAGGGTCTTTCATCGTTTGGTGGGGTTTGTGCAGTACTGAGTTGTTCAGGGATAAAACGGTCATTTTGACCAGAGTTAGCCGGAATGGGATCAGAATTGGACCGAATGGCGCGCAGGGGACGCCTAACAGTTTAGTAACATTTTGGAAAGGTGGACTTATCATTTTGAGGGATTTTAAACTTTTTCAAAACGTGCCTGGAGGCCGAAGGGGCAGTTTTGGTCATTTTTCACCGAGTCGGGCTAGCAGGCGCAGGTGTTGACCTAGGTGTCGGTTCCCGAGACTACCCGGTCTTGGAAAAATACATGTGCAGTGTTGGTCCCTAAGAATGCCTGGTCTTAGAGAGCTACCTGTAGGGTGGTGTTAGTTCCTGAGAACGCCTGCTCCCAGAAAGCTACCTGTAAGGGTGGTGTTGGTCTCTGAAAGCGTCGGGTCTCAGAAAGCTACCAAATAACGGACATTCTACATTGGCGGGCTAGTAGGCGCCAGAAGTGAACCGTCTGGAACTTGATGAGATATTGGTCCCCGAGATCGCCCCGACCCCAGGGAGCTACCTGGATGGCGTTGGTTTCCGGGACTGCCCGGTCTAGAAAGCTATTTGGAATAATGGTGTTTATGGCTCTAACGGGTCCTTGTGGGCTCGAGAAGCGACCAATTGGTTGGATTAGAGATTGAAGGGCTTATCTTGAGCCTGCATGTGTTCTGGTGTTTGAAAACTGGCTCAGTCAAGCCGGAGAGTGCCGAGCAGGTAAAAATGGGGTGCTTACATACACAACACATTTTATCTCATAATAAACTGGGTTTTGCAGTTGGATTATTTAATGTCACATCTCCTACAAGCATATGCCAAATTTCCAGCATTACTAATACAATATCATAAAAAAATCACCTATGCATATTATCACGAGCTTGAATCTTGAAGACCTTAAACCCGTGCTGCCTTAGACACTTGACTCTCAAAGTGACAAAGTAAGCCTTGCCAACACTATTAGAAGAATAACCGAAAGGCTAAGAGAACAAGTAAGCAACACTAAAACAATAAGAGAACAAGATAGCACAAGTGAGAGCTTGGAGAATGCTTTGTTTGTATTCAAAATTTAGATGCCTCACTAATAAATGCCTTCACCTATTTATAGTTACCCATCTCCTCAATGAACGTAATGATCAACTTAATCCAATGGTGGAAGTTAACTCTTCTAGAGTATTCTATATAAATATCTAAGATATTTGCATACATAGCTTCTCAAGGAAGCCTCCTTCTCTATTTTAGAATCTCCTAAATCCTTCCATTATCTACAATTGTGTAGAAGTCTCTAGAATGCTCAAGAATAGCTTAGAAGGATCTAAACTTAGTGGACTCTTTGGCAACCTTTGGGGCCTATTTTTGGGCCATTTTGACGAGCTTGTGACATTCTCCTCCACTTAATTTGGCGACACCCTCGTCGTAGCTTCTTGGAATTCCACGATCTTGTTCACAAACTGCCACGAGGACTCCTCGTTCTCCCAACTTGCCTCGCTATCCGGTTGTCCTTTCCACTTGACCAAGTACTCGATAGAGCTTAGTGCCACGCCCCTCCTTGGGATAACCCGATGAGTAAGGATAGTTTCCACTTTTTTGTCAAATGATGTCATGATGGATGTGGAGCTCTACTTGATTCTCCACAGCTTGGGTCTTCCATATCAGCATGGTAAGGCTTGAGGTGGCTTACATGAAAGATCGGATGAATCTTAAACTTTGGAGGCAACTCAAGTTGGTAGGACACATTGCCAACCCATTTGGTAATCAGGAATTATCCCTCGTACCATCGTGCTAGCCCTGAAGCCCCTTGTATGCTTTGGCTTGATAAATAAGAAGCTTCACCAGGACAAGATCTCCTTTTTAATATTCTTTTGGCCAGGGCTTCTTCTCCGCCCATTTCTTCATTCTCTTGGTTGCCTTGGCCAAGTAGGCTTTGGCCATGTCGGCCTTCTCATGCCACCCTGTGGCAAGCTTGTAAGTATCGAGGCTTTTGCCCGTATACCCAGTAGTAATGGCAGTAGGCGTCAAAGGTTGTTGGCATATAGCAAGCTCAAACGGGCTAATTGGCATAGAAAATCTTGAACACATGATCCCAAGGGTTACGTGTCACTCAAATATGCTTCAAGTAAGCCTATAACCAAGGGCGGACCTACCGAGGGTCGAGGGTAGGCGGCCGCCCCCCCTGAAATTTGAAAAAAAAAATTTTTTTACCCGACCCATTTTATTTTTGCTCTAACCCGTTTACCTGCCCCGGCCCAGGTACCATTCAATCCTTATTTTTTGTCCTAACCTATTTACCTGCCCCAGCCCAAGTACCATTCAATCCCTATATTTTGCCCTAACCCGTTTTTCCTCACTTGATTCCTACTCAATGTGCTCACTGCTCACCCTGTCGAGAGTTTGAGAGGTGAGATTTGAGAACGACCGGCTACCTCACGATCGACGACGACGAATCAATAACCATGGCGAGTCGACGACCTCACTCCATCTCTCTTGTAAGCTCTCTTTCTCTCTCTTTGTCATATATACGGTATACCTTTCATACACCTCAAAAATATACCTTTCATATCTCTACTCTTTTTGTAAAGTAATCACTATGGTTTGTGTGATATTTTTGCAAATCATTGATTTCATGTTGGAGACCAATTTCTGACCAAAGAATTTCTTATTTCAGTACTCTGTTTGAGTGCCGAGAAATACTAGAAAGAGAAAGAAAAATAAATTTTAGGGTCATGGTGTCCGGGCTCACTTTGGGGCTCATATCGAACTGATAATTGTTCTGCTGTAATTTCTAAGCATTAAAAATTAGTATTTTTATCCTTCATAACAGTTGCAACCAGTATAATGTCATGTATGTTTATGGCATTAGTAGAATCATTTTGGAGTTCTTTCAAGATGAACGTAATTTCTTTCAAAATAAACTTCTTTCTCATTACTTCTGGGTATGACTCTATTGTCTTTCATGACCTCATTTTAGAGAATGGGTTTGTGCCACGAAGTTTTTGTGACTTCATGTATTTACTAAGGAAAAGCTATTGTCTTCCCATTATAGGCAAAAAAAAAAAAAAAGAGTCCCTGATCTATCTTCCACACAGTTAATCCATTAAAACTAAACTATATCTACGTCACGGCCTCCTGAGGTTTTTGGAAATTTTATGACTGGTTCAGTGGCAAATGTGTATGCTCCACTCGATAATTTTTTTTTGGATTTTAAGACATAATGCACAAGGACTTGAGTTACCTTTTAACAATATTTTAGATAAACAAGATACCCAGTAGGTTGTACTTGTGTTTTAATCATTTACAAGTATAATTTTAATCTAGTTCATATTAGTAAGCTGCCATTTACAGCATTGTGATGTTTGCTGAAGTCTGACAGTTTAAAAGGCCATTTTTTCCATTTTCTCAATCCTAAAACTTAACAACTCCAATCAAAAGTTCTGGCCTGGTTGTTTTCATTTTGCCAAAAAGGTATACTGCATCTTTTGCCATTAAATATATGAACAGAAGATGATACTATTAGTATGCTCATCAAAGTCAAGTCTGCTCATCAATGGCCTATTCCAGCTGTTGATTGCTAACTGCCCTGTTTTTCATTAAACCAGGACTTCCTTGTTAGTTGTTTCTATTTACTTTTTAACTTGCTTTCATCTGTGTACATCGTAGATGTTTTGATTCGATTCATAGACACTGAGAAACTTTGTGGCAATGCAAGATAGGATCCTATATTCCCTTTTTAGGTCTCCTAATTGTCTCTATTTGATATATCTTTTTATGTTTAATGCATTAATATTGAACCAAAAAGAACATGAAAATAACTAAGTGCAGATGCATAATTGGCAGCAAAGTATAAAGGCAATTTCTCACATTAGTTTTTATTGTTGAACTAAGTGATTGTCACATTCTATTTTTTAATCCTTCAATCATAAACTGCAGGTGCATAATTGGCAGCAAAGGAAGAAGAATCTAGTCATTCTGGTGAATGTGAAAATTTTTCCAAATACTATCGAGTCCTTTGCCTTGGGGAATAGGTGAGTGCCTTTGCTTAAATTGTTGATACACTTGCACAGATGCGCAGACAAATGCATAGATGCACTTGGAATTGGAGACTCAATTGCTTAAATGTACTAGTTATTTTTTTTGTGATATACTTACACAGATGCACATACAAATGCACAGATGCACATGTTCTTGGTTTTTGCTTGACTTGACAACTTGACAATTATAAACATATACATATTTATTTTGATACAGTTATGGAAAAATACTTTAAAAAAAGAACACGTGAAAAATCAATTGCCGAAGACCAAAGAACAAGATCCTTCAGTGGGAATCAGTTTGCCAGTGGTTCTAATGATGAATAAGTTGAATCAAACGTGTTGCCTCGTGTAGAGATCAGTCTAGATGACCTTCCAATAGACCCTGGGTTAAGAAAAAGCATATATACTTACGATGCTAATGATAGAGAGAGAATTCAAAGAGCATACTTGCAAAGAGGCCCTTGTCAAGATCGAAATAATGTTTTCCCTTGGAGAGATTTTGGACATGAAAAACATAGTTTACCTGCATAGTTCAATGAACATGGTAGTTGGTTGGAGTATGGCATAGCAAAAGATGCTGTATTTTATTTGTGTTGTTATCTTTTTAAGCATGAACGTGGTCA
Source organism: Euryodendron excelsum (assembly GCA_033060915.1). NCBI lineage: Eukaryota > Viridiplantae > Streptophyta > Magnoliopsida > Ericales > Pentaphylacaceae > Euryodendron > Euryodendron excelsum. The sequence goes on from CM065394.1 coordinate 36,118,771, forward strand.
CTAAGGTAGTGGTGATCAATTTGTTGGGGAGGGATTCAAGAATTGGAAATCAAAAAAAAAAACTAAATGTGCATGTTGGATACCATAATAGCATACACACAAAATGTTTAAGGGCTTGTAAAGATCTAATGAATGCAAGCCAACACATTGAAGTGTGTTTGTCTAATCAATCCGATCAAGCTCGAGTTGATTATCGTACTCACTTGACTGCATCAATTGATTGTATTAGGTTTCTCTTATGTCAAGGGTTGGCTTTTCGTGGTCATGATGAATATGAGAAATCAACAAATAAAGGGAATTTTCTCAAACTACTACACTTTCTTTTTGACCACAACGAGGACATAAAAAAAGTTGTGTTGAAAAATGCTCTTGAAAATCTCAAAATGATAGCACCCAAAATTCAAAAAGATATTGTGAATGCAGTTGCAGTTGAGACCACAAAGGCTATCCTGAAAGATGTTAGAGATGAATTATTCTTTATTTTAGTTGATGAGGCCTGTGACATTTCAATGAAAGAACAAATGGCAGTTGTTTTACGTTACGTGAACAGAAAAGGATGTATCATTGAGCGTTTTCTTAGCATTGTACATGTTGGGGATACTACCGCCTTATCACTTAAGGCATCTATTGAGTTTCTTTTTGCCAAACATAGATTGAGTATGTCAAGTTTGCATGGTCAAGGTTATGATGGAGCTAGTAATATGCAAGGTGAATTTAATGGCCTAAAAAATTTGATTATGTTGGATAATAAATCAGCTTTTTATATCCATTGCTTTGCCCATCAATTTCAATTGACACTTATAGCAGTTGCCAAAAAACTCAACAAGATTGGTGTATTCTTTAACGTAGTTACAAGTTTGTCAAATATTGTGGGGGCCTCATGTAAACATAGGGACATTCTTCGAGAGAAACAATTTCAAAATGTCATTGAACAAATTAGTAATGGTGAAATTATGACTGGGCGAGGTTTGAATCAAGAAGCAACATTGAAAAGAGTGGAAGACATATGTTGGAGTTCATATTATACTACACTTTTGAGTGTAATTTTGCTATTCTCCTCAGTGATTGATGTTCTTGAGGTTGTTGAAAAGGAGGGCACACTTTCAGAACAAAGGGCCGAAGCAACTAGTTTATTGGATGTCATCTAATCTTTTGGATTTGAATTCCAGTTGCACTTAATGAAAGGTGTCTTGGGAATTACAAATGAGTTATCACAGTTATTACAAAAGAAAGATCAAGATATTGTAAATGCCATGGCTTGTGTGAAAATATCCAAGCAACGTTTATAGAAATTGAGAGATGGTAGATGGGAATCTTTGATGAATCAAGTTTCTTTGTTTTGTGATAAATATGAGATAATTATTCAAAACATGGATAATTATTCATCTCCAACATCTTTTGAGCAAGTTCACCACAAAGGCTATCCTTTACTTTTGAGCAAGTTCACCAATGCTCAAGAAACTACACATCTTCACCATTATCGTGTTGAGTTATTTTACACGGTGATAGATATGCAACTTCAAGAGTTGAATAACCGTTTTAATGAGGTGAATACAGAGTTGTTAATGTGTATGACATCTCTTAATCCAAGCAATTCATTCTCTAATTTTGATAAGAGTAAGTTGCTTCGATTTGCTGAGTTTTATTCTAATGATTTTTCTCCACTTGAGCTTATGATACCTGATAATCAACTTGAGACCTATATTCTAGATGTAAGCTCTAATGATCAATTTTCAGAAGTGATAGGGATTGGTGAACTTGCTCAAAAGTTAGTTCAAACGAAGAAGGATGGTGTATACCCATTAGTCTATTTGCTTGTGAAGTTGGCATTGATTTTACCGGTTGCGACTGCATCAGTTGAGAGAGCTTTTTCTGCAATGAAAGTTATCAAGACTCCATTACGCAATCGGATGAGAGATGAGTGGATGAATGATTGCTTGATGTCATACATTGAAAGGGACATCTTTAAAATTGTAGACAATGAAGCTATTTTGCAAAGATTTCAAAATATGAAACAACGAAGAGGATTGTTGTAATTTGTCATTTACTTTTATTTGAACGTTGTTTTGTATAAGAAACATTTGATATTAATATATATAATCTTAAATGTTATCATATCTGTTGCATTATCTCAAAATTAATCATCTTACTTATAAAAAATTTTCGCCCTCCCTAAAAAAAATTCCTGGGTCCGCCACTGCCTATAACTAAACCTACTACCTAAGGTTAAGCAAGGATGAGAGGGAAGAGGCGAAGTCCTGCTTAAGTATAATAAAGAAACTCCACTGCCACTCTCTCTATTCACAGTCTTTGTCCTTCACCTCCAAACAACTCTACTGTCCGTGTTGATCTTCTAGCGATTCTTATATCTCCAATTCTTCACTTCGAACCATCTACAATTTCAAATATAGATACGTACAATCATATATATATATATATATAAGTTGTGTTTACTCTTATGTTTTGCTTTTTTTTTACGTGGCACTTTAAATATTCTGATATTTTTAAAATGCCACGTCATAAGGACAATTGTTTAGATAACTATCAAATTTATCCCATTATTGAATTCATTTTTTGTTAGTTTTGTAAGATATATATAAGAAGTTGAGTCCTACTTAATAAGTTATCAAGCCACCCACCTACAGGTATAAAGCAATTAAATCATATCCAAAAAATTATTATAGTAGAAAAGAACAAATCAAAAAGTAGTTGAGTACAATCTAAATAGTTACAATTATTAAAATTAAATAAAAAAAATTATCTATCAACTGAGGATGCTATTCTAACTTTTTTTTTTGTTTTTTTCCGTGAATAATGTTAACACTTTAAAGAGTTTTAATTTGTTTTATTATCATAAAATTAGGGTTGTTAGTATTGAATTGTATTCTTAATTATTTTTATTATAGATTAATTACTCATAACATTTTTGTTAGAGATTTGAACAAACGTTACTTCTCGTGCATTGCACGGATTGAGACCTAATTCATGAAATTAACGAATTTTCATAATCTTTTAAACTTGTACAAGTGGTGGACATGGTATTGCTGGGTTTGCCCGGTAGCTTGGACCGCCTACGGGCTTATTGTGTCTCAGTACGGTGACTTGGAGGAGACCATCAAGGTGGCCGTTGTGGTGCCGGATACGAGCATGAAATGGTATGGGCAGAACCATTTTGGATACGACCTGGATTTCATGCGGCGTGTCGCTGGAGCTTTGGTTGGTTTCAGTCTTCTTTGCCTTCTTGTTGGCGGTCTGCATTAACAGTGGGTTGTTCAACTTCCAACAGAGGTAGTTGAGAAGAAGATACATCAAGCAACTAGAAGTATTCGCATTTTTTTTTTCCAAATCTCCTGCTTGTTGCTATTGTTATAAATCTATTTGTCAAGAAATAAGAGTCTGTGTTTGAAATTTGAATTTATTAAATAGAAAAGTAACGAAAAAATAAAAAGAAAAGAAAAAAATAAAAATAAAAATAGTACAAAATGAAATGAAATTTTTGTTTTTGGTACCTTTTTTTTTCTTTTCCATCACCAAATTTTTAATCCAAATATAGAAAAGACTTCAATTTTTCTCCTATGAAAGTTTTGCTGATGGGTATCATTATAAAGATCACAAATGCAAAACCTCAATATCATTTAATAATTTTTGCTATCTGGTTTTGTACAAAAAAAAATTTAATAATCAGAACACTTTGAAAAACATTCAAGAATTAGTTTGACGAAGCAAATGGTTAAAGTTCTTCACATCGAATTAAATTTTTTAGGAGTAGTACATCCAATGAAATTCTTTATAATAATTGACTCTGATTTTTTAAAATAAAATAAAAATAGCCCAAAATAAAGTAACAACACATTATCTAAGATGGTCAATATAACCAATTCAGACCGGATCTTTTATGCCACATATATCGGATTAAAGCTTCACGGGTTAGTTGGCTTGCTCCTAAAGTCTAGAATCTTTCTACTAGTATTGAAGAGGTCATTTCTCTCCGTTTCGAGTTGTACCCACTTCTAGAGATTGAGAGAATCAAAGCCCCTACGGTGTGCACGACTAATTAGGGAGGGATATTAGTTAAGTTGAGCTTACATTAAAATAAATTTTATTAAATTTATCAAAATTACAATCAGATGCATAAGCCCAATCCAAAAATTTGTATGAATATTTGTTTAAATCACATAAAATCTAAATATATAAATACTTTATATATTTTGGACCAAGACGACCTATAAATAAAATTTTTAAACCCGTCGTTTAACAAAATCATACCTACAAAATTCTCAAATTTTATAAATCACCGACGGGGTTGCGCCATGGCCACCCATAGAACTAGTTGATTATGATCGAAAGTGGCACCGAGTGGACGCTTTGAGTGGGTGTCAGTGGAGCGGAAATCGTTCATTTCTGATGAGGTAGAACAGGACCAACGCGTCAACATCAGTTGGTATAGTTCAGATTGGTCTCATCATCCAAAAGCGCGCCCTGTCTCATTCTGTACATCAAGACACGTATCTAATAAGCACCCACCCAAAAATATACTAAAATAACCTGTCATTCACATTTTTGTAATTAAATTTTATTTGAATGAGTACTTTGTTTTGTTTTGTTTTGAAACTACTAGCAATTCTGTACACGCGATGCGTGTGTAATTTTTTATTTGGTTAAAAAAAAAATTAATCACAACTTTTATAATACTATAGTATGTTATTTTTAGGGATATAGGGTAAAGGGTTGAGTATGTTATTTTTAAGGTCTATTTAATCTCATATTTGGAAGAAAAAAAAAAGAGATGGAAGATTATTCATTCATCTGCACTATTAATCTATCAAAATGAAGGATAAGTAATATTATAGTAGAGGTGGTATTATATTAATCTTTCTTTTTTTTTATAGTAGTTAAAATAATATTAAATAACTTTTTATTTTAAATGTAATGTGATGTTTTAATAAAATAATATTACTTATCCCATCATAATTTCATTCTAACTAAATGTAGTATGAGTAATTATTCATCGCATCAAGTATTACTTATTACCTATCATGACTTTCTTAATCCCACAATATTATTTATCACATATTTTCTCATCCTACAAACAAACGGAGCCTAACAGCCTGTTTGGAACTTGGGAGAAGGAAAAGGGAGGGAAAGAGAAGATAAAAAAAAAAATTATTTTTCCTTTCTTGTTCGATTTGGGAAGAAAATGAAATAAAAGTGAAAGAAAAAAAGAAAGAAAGAGAGAGAAATTTTTTTAAAAAAATTTCATTTTTCCTTTCATTTTCCCTTCTCTTTCCCTTCTAGGTAGAATAAAAAAACAAAAAATAAATAGTGATTTTCTCTTCCGCTTCGTTCCCTTTCCCAAATTCTAAACAAGCTGTAATTCTTGATTCAACAATAGCATTTTATATAAAAAATTTTATATTTTTTTTATTATATAGTATTAGTATAAGAATAAAATTATTTAATCTTAAGTCTCACCAAGATTTGGGTATTTATGTAAAGATTTAACTACAGTAACCATAACACCTGGAATAATTTTCAGGAATCTTAAGGTTAATAAACCATAAGCGGCTCAAGCAGCTTCTTGGATCATCGGACCAATGTCCCCCTAAAGTGATTGGCACTAATCATACTCCTAAGGAAAGGACATCTTATTTATGTTTACATGCAAATCAATATAAACGCCAAACAAACAAAAATGGCTAATTATATCGAGAGACAATCATATTTGCAATACCCAAGGATGAAGTTACTCTTGGCAAGGGGGCCATGTCCCACCAATATTAAAAAAAAAAAAAGTCTATTTTATACAATACAAATTCAGGACTAAAAAAATTTATATAATAAAGTGACTCCTTAATATTAATAAAATTTATTATATGGGGAATAGATTCACGATCCAAAAAATTATACATAATAAAATATCCTTTTTTCCTGTGTGATTTATATTGTAAGCTCTTTTGTTTGCTAAGTGTATTTATTTGTTGTTTGATTTGTCTGTGGTCCTATATCTATGTTTATCGATGCCTAATTAATTTAAGTTTAAAGAAAAATTTAAATAAAAACTTAACTCCTCATTTTATCTAGAGTTTCTAAATTAACTTCACTAATAATCTTCATTTTGCCTTGACCTCCCATATATAAAATACTAGCTTCGAATTGTTGGAGTTTGATGTTCTCTAGTTCTTTTGCTTTTATAACTAATTACTTAGAAAAAAATAAAAAAAACCTTGGCAATATCACTTAAATATTAGGACTTGTTCAATTGTTTGAACATCGTGACCTACTTCCAACTACCATTTTTAATTAGTAGCTTTGGTCATGACCAAGTTGCAACGCATGCCACCAACCTTTATATGGGCAACTACTTCCTCATTACGAGAAGATTCTAATAGTATACCAACAAAGAAAACACGAAAGCGTCACTTGACAATGCCAAGGTAAAACATTGGCACATCACGTGTCAAAAAAAGGGTAGTAATTGAAGTTACTGAAATATCCCTGCACTACCAACAAATTTGTGAACGCCGACGATCGCTTCAACGGCTGGCGACATGTTATTGTTCCACACAGTTGGCTGCTTCTGTAATTGCATCGCTACGCGGTTTGTTCTGTTCATTTGGTGTCCCACTCCCATGGTTCTCTTCTCACGTGCCACAGTTTCCTCTCAAATACTTAATTACACGTTACTACGAAAATTTATTCAAAATGGCCATCGCATCATCTCATTATGGAAGTGTTTGGACGTAACTTATTTAGTAGTTTATGACTTATACTTATGACTTTTTGAAAATGTGTTTAGATGAGTAGTTTAAAAAAACCGTTTCTGTCTAATCACGTTTTTAAAAAAAATTATTTTTAAAAATAACTTATTGAAAATAACTTATACCCTATGACTTATAACTTGTAAGTAGGGCATCCAAACACCTCCTATATTTACATAGTATGATAATTTATTTATATATTATTTTAAATATATGGTGGGTTTTTAAATTTAAATTTATTATTCGTGTAAAAAATTTCATGTGTGACACTATTTGAATAGAATGTTACCACGTAAGTATTATGACGTAGTGCAACAGTTATTCTCAATAATTACTCTATTATTAGGTAGTTCCAATAGATATATTTAAATCTACTAGCTAAGGTTAACATAGGACACTCATTACATCAGTAAGAGATAAATCAAGAATGATGTAAAAGAACATTGAATAATTTTTGTAGTTTCTTTCCCACATACTAACTTAAGCACAATCTCACACTTACTCATTTTCTCATAATTCTTTCATAAATAAAATATTTTGTAGAATAATGCTATGTGCATATATCATTTTCCATTACATTTTTTTTTAACTAGAGTCACATGCATAATTGTACTTGCGACTCACTCGCATACATCTAGAAATGAGATTATATTTAGTTTCCTCTCATTAATAACAGCTCATTTCGTTCTCAATTGTGCTTTCAATACAAACAAAATCGAAGCATAGAGCGAAACGACCATGACACAGGTGGTGAACGCGTACCCTGGTGTTGGAGCAACTCAATAAATTTGTATCAAATACACAAATTTGGATGCAAATTGCAAAAAATACCAAGTGAGAAGAAAAAATTATTCAATGTTTACATCACTCTTACTCTTATCCTCACAAATGCAATGATTTATTCTATTCTATTTGATATGTTTGGTAAATGTGTATTCAGACGCATCCTTGTCAGCATCACAACCCTCCACGTTTTCCACCTCGTCTCAATGATTTCCTTGTACAGTAAATTCATACTGTGCCACAAACCCCACTTTATCAAAAACCCCACCTGCCCTAAGATCATTACCATAGATGACCTTGGGGCCACAAAATGTGGGCCTTCAAGATGTGATGACTCATTTTTCTTGGACGAGCAGTGATGATTCGTGCCCTCATTGAATGCACCCAAAAAGAAGTTCCAGGGTATTTTGGTAATATAATAACAAATTCTGTTGCATTAATTTTGGCGAGGAGAGAGAGAGAGAGAGAGAGAGTTGCAATATTTGCTCGTTCGCTGCCATTTCTCATAAGTGCCAGGCAGACGCCACTAGGAGAGGGAGAGAGAGAGAGAGAGAGAGAGAGAGAGAACATACGAACAGCTCCCTAAAGTGAAGACTCTTTCTCTCCTCATTAGATCTTCCTCTCCCTCTCTGTCTCCAAGACTTAAAAGAGGGACTAAAGCAAAAGACTCTGTCTTTCCCACATCTGTTTCGCCATGATCTCATTGAACGGAGGCAGTTTTCTGGTAAATATTCCAAACCCATTTCCTCAATCTCAATTTCAGACATACCCATTTGAAAAGATTTGTCCAAATTGTCGTATCAGATTTCCATTTGTTGGGTCACCCTTGTTTCGTTTTTTGACATGGAGTACAAAATCTTTGAACAATTCAGTTGTTCTTTTCAAAATTGCTTAATCCGATTCGTCCAAGGCAAGCCCATTTCGTTAGTTTCAATTTCAATCACGCCCATTTCAAAGTCTTTTTTCGAAAATCTTTGAAACAGCTCTGCAATAGAAAGAACAATTTTTTCTACTCGCTTCGTTTTACTTCGTGTTGATGTTTGAAATCAGATTTGTGTAAATTGAGTTTGTTATTGATTGAACACAGAACAACTCACTCGCTGGAGTTTCCAGAAGTTTATCCCATTCACAGAAAAAAATCCAGGCTCCTGTGGTGGTTGCGGCTTTGAGCTCGAACAGCCGGCCAGGGGAACGAAATGTCACCGTGTTGATGGAGAGTACTCTGAAGGAGATGAGAGATGGCTCGGCGGTGATCGAGGTGGACCCCAAATCCACTGTCGGTGGTGGGGTTGAAGACGTGTACGGTGAGGATACAGCCACCGAGGATCAGCATGTAACCCCTTGGACTGTCTCTGTTGCCAGGTGACAAATTCATGATTCATAAGTTTTCGATAATAACTAGGCTTTACATTTTGCCCCATTTTTATGTTGTAAATTAGTCTTATTACTTTCAGCTAATTTAAGATTAAAAAAAATTTACATTTGTTTTTGTGATCTGATTTTGTAGAACATTTCTTGAATCCTACACTTGGCTCGCTTTGATTTTCTCCTAATAATTTTATTCTTCATTTCTGCATTCTATTTCCTGATTTCTATTTAATTTTTTTTAAATATAGGTTTATTTGAAAGTGTCTGTATAACTGGTGGGGTATTCTTGATTTTGCATTAGCTCCTTTTTCTTTTCTTTACTTTTTTTGTTGGGTCAGTTTTTTAGATTCTGATTTGCCATACCGCGTTATCAAAGATCACAATTTTATTTAAACCACATGCAATCATGTCTTTTTTTTCTTCTTCTCACTATTCGTTATTGTTGTTTGCTTATAACTACATCCCATTTTAACAAGCTGCTTTCTTTTTTTAATACGAAAATTTTACTGCTTTGGGTCCTTTTTCATCTCGGTTAACAACCCGATATTTTACAATTATTTTTGTTTATTCTAGTTAGTTTTTTGCAGTTATATATTTTGAATGAGAATTTGGGACTTATGTTGAATGCTTTGGTTCTTAATGTTATGCGAGGAAGCAAAGAATATGAAATGATCTTTTGTTTGTTTGTTTTGTTCATGCAGATCTTGTCTGGAGTCTAATTTTTTTATTATTATATAAACATAAATTATTTCTCTTCATTTTAATTTGATGTTGCACTAAGAAAAGTGCTTTCTTAGCCAAATAATATATTATTCCACTAAGGTTTTTGTTCAATATGATGCATCTTGGTCTTCATAAGTATCTTTGGTTACTTATAATTCTGAAAATCAATTTCGTAGTTAATTAAAATTTCTCTAATTCCTTATTAAGTGTAATATATTTTGTAGCTCATCTACTTCCATTTTTGCCCTTTCATGACTAGTTTCTTGTGTGTATGTGTGTTTCGTGTGAAGTTTATCTGTTTCTAGCAATTCTTTTCAAGTTCCAGATTCTAGGACCTTGGTTGGCTGGAAATTGTTAATCTCTTATATTGTAGACTGGTTAGATAGCATCACCAATCTCATTGCTGTTCTGTTCCTTTCTGACCTTATTGTTTTTGGAATATCTTTTGTAACCATCTTGTTGATTCACAGAGTACAATTTATCCTTTCTTTCTAGAAAATTGTGGTCTCCATAGTGCATTGCCCTTGAATTCCTTGAATCCAACTCAAAGATTATTTATTTACACAGTTACAAACTTAATAAGAGAATTTTTTTGTTCCTGCAGTGGATATTCATTGTTGCGGGATCCACACCACAACAAAGGGCTTGCCTTCTCCGAGAAAGAGAGGGATGGCCATTTCTTGCGTGGTCTTCTTCCGCCAGTTGTCATTTCCCAAAACCTTCAGGTTTATAAAACATGGACTGCCTTAGCTTTTAGAACATCCATCTTCCTCTTTTTCCTCAATTTACAAGAAGATTGATAAATCTTTTTGCCACTTAACTGACCAGATCAAGAAATTGATGCACAATATCCGCCAATATCAAGTACCGCTGCAGAGGTACATGGCCATGATGGATCTTCAGGTAGGCTATTCGTGCTATTCATTGACCTTTTAAGCTCTTTATTCTTACTTGTTATTACTATAGTGGAAGACACTGAAATTTCAGAAGAATGTTGAGACTTCTGAATGTACATATGAAGCTTATTTTAAGTTTTTAACATATAAAATTATAAGCCATAATACCTAAATCGTTCCAAGCCCTCAAATAGTCCTGGAATTGTATGGTTGAAGAAGTAAGTTGGACACCATTTTGTACTTCTCCTGGTCTACAGGAGATGAATGAAAGGCTTTTCTACAAGCTTCTGATTGACAATGTTGAGGAGCTGCTCCCAGTTGTTTACACTCCAACTGTTGGTGAGGCATGCCAAAAATATGGTAGCATTTTCAGGCGTCCTCAGGGTCTTTTTATTAGTTTGAAAGAAAAGTATGTTTCATCTCTGTTCCTTGTCGTGATTGCAATGCTTTCATATTATAATATTATAACTGATTACTGACAAGCTCTTTTGCAGGGGAAAAATTCTTGAGGTACTGAAGAATTGGCCTCAGAGCAAAATTCAGGTTATTGTTGTCACTGACGGGGAGAGGATTTTGGGGCTAGGGGATCTTGGCTGCCAGGTAACTGGTACATGGATTCATTCTCTATATATTCTTGTGAATTAACTCCCGATATTATAATCTTTGGTTGGATTGGGTTCTGGTCTTTGCTTCTTGTGCCTCTTTTTGTGTGCGCATAAATGGACTTTATTTTTTACAATTTTTGGAATGTTATCAGGGGATGGGGATACCTGTGGGGAAGCTTTCCTTGTATACGGCACTTGGAGGGATTCGTCCATCAGCTGTAAGTATCCTTTGGCCAACAATATTATTTCCTGAAATAGCTGAGTCAAAACATGTCCCTATGATGCATTTCTTTGATTGGCTACCCTACTAAACAGTTGCGGATGCACAAGCTATATAGTTTTGAGTATTTGCGATAAATTATGTGTATTGGCCCCTCCTAAAGTTTTGAAAATTTTTGTTAGATCCTTTGTTCTTTTGAGTATTCATAATAAAATAGTTGTATTGTCCCTCCAAAACACCCAAGTAATTTACCTTTGCCCTCCAAAATTCAAGTAATTTTGCCTTGTTCTTGTAGTCTAAAAAAAAAAAATTTAGTGGGAAAGTAGCACTTATACTTTTTAGTACTACATTCATTACTATTTTTATCTTCTTTATAGCTGTTGGGTCTCATACTACAGAGTTTAAATCTTAGTGACAATGTTGGTAGGTCCACCATTGCTACTAAAACCTTGGATGCAAAATCAGGTTCCACTCCTCTAATGCTAACTTCTGCAGAACTTTGTAGTTGCTATTAGACATCCTGAAAAACAGCATGCAGTCATAGCCCAAATAGTTCCGGCAATTTCCCCTAACCCAAAAAAAAAAGAAAAAAAAGAAATAAAAAAGGAGGATCTGAACCCTATATTCACTGCATCCACTTTTGGTTGGAATGACATCATTCTGTTCTATGGTCTGTGCCTCCAGATGATTGGCTGTAATTTTGTATGGGAATTGAGGGAACTAGTAGAGGATCCGAACCCTAGACAATCGTAGCATGCATTTAATTAGCCTGTCTGGATGTCATCACTTCCTTTTTGCTATGGCTACTTGTTTTAAAGAGGGAAAAATTGTTGATGAAATCTGTTTTTATTTTCAGTGCTTGCCTATAACCATTGATGTGGGAACAAACAATGAGAACTTGTTGAAAGATGAGTTTTACATTGGACTCAGACAAAGGAGGGCAACTGGACAGGTTTGAATAGTGGTTTCTAAACATGCCTTATCTTAACTGTGTCATTCAAATATAGTTTGCATAATGGAACAGGCTTCCATGATGCTGAAGCATTTTAACTTTTTCCTCTCTAGGAATATGCTGAACTTCTGCATGAATTTATGACCGCAGTCAAGCAGAACTATGGGGAGAAAGTCCTCATTCAGGTTAGTCACATGCCCTTAAATTGCAGACTTATGCATTTATCTATGCATTGCATAGTTTTGAAGTTCTCTACTTTTATCTATAATATGCAGTTTGAAGACTTCGCAAACCATAATGCTTTTGATCTGCTTGGAAAGTATAGTTCTACCCATCTTGTTTTCAATGATGACATACAGGTAATTGATGGAGGCTCAGTGAATTTTTTTTCTTTTTCTCTTTTTCTTTTTCTATTTGAGTGAAGGGCTGTGCGCGTGTGGGTTTGGTGTTGCTAAAGTACTAATATTTGTGTTATTTATTTTGGTCCAGGGAACAGCATCTGTGGTCCTTGCAGGGCTTATGGCAGCTCTAAAGTTAGTCGGGGGAAACTTAGCTGAGCATAGATTTCTATTCCTTGGAGCAGGAGAGGTCTGCCCTTACTATCCTCGTTTGAAGATTCCATCTTCTTGATTCTTATAGTAAAGGAACAAGAATTTGTAGAATAAATCTTTGATTTCCGATATTAATTGAATAGGGTGCTCAATGTATATTTCCCATTTTCTTGTGTATTCGTTCACAATTGGGTCATATTTCATCACTTGGTTTATGCAGGCTGGCACTGGCATTGCAGAACTTATAGCTCTGGAGATGTCAAAACAGGTAAGCACTTACAATGCCATTTTCATTTTTTACCTATTTTATCTTTCCGTTTCTTGCAAGCAGGTTTTACAAAATTAAGAAAACATGGTGAGAGTTTGTGCCTTACTTTTTTGCAGACTGGAGCTCCATTAGAAGAAAGCCGCAAGAAGATTTCACTTGTTGACTCAAAGGTAATAAGAAAACCATTATTTTTTTTTGCCCATCTCATGTGTTAATTTTCTTTGCATCAACTACAAATGCTTCTTTTCTTTTCTTTTCTTTTCTTTGTTTCCTTTTTTTATGTAGGGGCTGATTGTGAGCTCCCGGATGGAATCACTTCAACATTTTAAGAAGCCCTGGGCCCATGAACATGAACCTGTTAAGGAACTTGTTGACACTGTTAAGGTGTGAATTCCCTCGTCCACCCCTGCATTTCTCTTAGAGCAAAGCTTCTTGGTTTTCTTCACTAACTTGTCTTGCTTTGTCAGTCAATCAAGCCAACAGTGTTAATAGGCTCGTCAGGAGCGGGAAGAACATTCACAAAAGAAGTAATTGAAGCAATGACATCCTTCAATGAGGTATTGCATTTGTATTTGTGTATTTTGCAGTTACTTATTTGTGGGCGGAAACTTAATACGAACCTGAAGACCCTAACAATGTTGCAAATGAATGGCATGCAGAAACCCATTATTCTTGCTCTCTCCAATCCAACTTCACAATCTGAATGTAATGCTGAAGAAGCTTATACATGGAGTCAGGTAATACAAATATGCAGCTTCTATATCCGTACATCAATGCAAAAACATCCTGTCATTGAGGTGCTATTTGTCTTCTCAAAAATTATGCTTTTCATTTTATTTATCTGTACTTTCTTACTGCCTTCAGGGTCGTGCCATTTTTGCAAGTGGGAGCCCATTTGGTCCCGTTGATTATGAAGGGAAGGTTTATTTGTCTGGCCAGGTAATAGTTTCTTTCAACTTTCTCCAAATTTTCGTAGATGAAACAATGAGGACTGACTTTTGTACTACATTTTGTTCTCATTCAGGCAAATAATGCATACATTTTCCCGGGGCTTGGTCTGGGTTTGATAATCTCTGGTGCAATCCGTGTTCATGATGACATGCTTCTGGCAGCCTGTAAGTGCACAGAAAATTTGAAATTTAATGAATCCTTCTTAAGATGCAGTAGTAATAAACATAAAAACAATAATAATAATAATAAAACAGTAACGGTCTTATACATAGCCATGTCATCTAATTACCAAATGCAAGATTGTGGTTCCTTTTCAATGCCTAGTAGTTAGATTTTTTACTCTTGATGGTAGGGGCGTTCAAAAAAATGGCCAACCTGCCAACCCGACCGCCTGACACAAAACCAACCCGAACTGATCACCTTATGGGTGGGTGGATAACAGGTGGATTTCAACAAGACCGGCTATATTAGACCCGAACAGCCCAACTTTTTGTACAAGCTTTCATCCAACGCGACCTGATATTGATCCAATCCAAACCAACCTGATCACTCTTATGGGTTGAGTTTTATCAACCCGATGTGGTCGGATCGGGTGGCGGGTGACTCTTCGACCCAACATTTGTTCACCCCTACTTGATGGTACCAACCCTTCATCTATCAATCTCCATTCCATTAAAAAATGAAAGCAAACGTGTCCTATGAATAAATAAATGGTCTATCGCTGAAACGCAACTGCCCAAAGTTGCTTGTCCGTGCTTCAAATTCCAAAAACTGATCAGAAAATTCTTCAAATTCCAAAAACTGATCAGAAAATTCTCTTGATGTTTGTTTAAGCTTTGTGTTTGGTGGTTTCGTTCCCCCACCCACCCCCCACCCCCCCAATTGTTGCTGCACTTTCTCTCTCTTGTTTTCAATTTGCCTGAACTATGATTTATTGGAATAGCATGTGGAAGAGGAACTTGATTATATTATAATGTTTGCATCATAATTTTTTTACATCTTTGTGGTTTTTACTTCTCTGGAACAGCGGAAGCTTTAGCAGCTCAGGTTTCACAGGAGAACCTCGACAAAGGGCTCATCTACCCTCCGTTTACTAACATCAGAAAGATTTCTGCCCACATTGCCGCCAAGGTGGCTGCTAAAGCTTATGAACTCGGTGAGACCCTTTCCTCTGCGTTTCAGCTCATAAGAAGCACGGCATATGAACTTCGGTATCATTGGTTATATAATCTCATCTTGAATTTTGTGTAGGTTTGGCTACTCGTCTCCCTCAACCAGAAGATCTGGTTGCTTATGCCAAGAGCTGCATGTACAGCCCCAACTACCGTAGTTACCGGTGAATTGAATCTCATAGCTTCCCGAGAGTTCATCGTAATGTTGTCGTTTTTCACATCCTATCCGCCTTTTCCCTTTTTGGTTTTTCTTGAAAAAATTTCCTCCCATTTTGTTCTAACTTGTTAAGGTCATATATGTGTTAATAGGTAGGTAGAAGCTTTGCTGGGAATTGCTAGTCAGCTTAGTAAAGGTCAAATTTAGCTTCACAAAATGTTGTGTACTATTGATAATCTTAACACGAAATTCCTACCAATTACCGAAAAAGAAACGGAGAATTATAATCCGATCTAATTTTGGTCATTTTATAAATGAAACTTCGATAGTTGAAGTAAAAGAAATGAAACAGATCCAACGTACATGCTGGCTGTGTTAATTTCCCTCACCTACACGGTGAGGCAGCTGAGAATCTCTTTTTTTTTTAGGGGGGGTGGGTGGGAATTACAAATATATATATATATATACAACTAGCTGTGAATCTCTATAATAC
This sequence comes from Euryodendron excelsum, assembly GCA_033060915.1. NCBI lineage: Eukaryota > Viridiplantae > Streptophyta > Magnoliopsida > Ericales > Pentaphylacaceae > Euryodendron > Euryodendron excelsum. The sequence goes on from CM065394.1 coordinate 36,134,668, forward strand.
CAATTTTTGTAAGATGTTGCAGAACCTTTTTTTTTTTTTGGGTGGGTAATTATGGCATTCATTTAATTAATTAAAGGAAAGAGTAAGAACAGGAAAAAATAAAATAAAAAAAGCAATGGTGGTGCCTTGGTGTGTTCATGAAATTTTTCATTAATGCTACTGTGTATACCCAGTATTGGAATTTTAATCTCCGACCTCATAAACAAATGAAGTCTACGTCAGAGATTCCTGGAAGTTCCCAGTCAAGATGAGATACTTGAATCTCATTTTCTCTTTATGAAAAGGAAAAGACAGGTGCTCTGCAACCTATGAGTATATATATATATATATAGCCTGCAAATCTTGACTTTTCTTAATTCATCAAGCAGATGGCCCATAAAGCATGTCCATACACGTGGCAGATCTAAAGGCTTATCCTCTGATACCTCCACCTGTCCGTACATATCCACTTTGGTCTTTTGCCTTAAGATAAGGTTCCACTGCATTAAAAATCTTTGGGGGAAAAGTTGTGTTTAACCATGATTTGGTTAGCTTGCAATTAAGCCTTGTCCAGTAATCTCTGCTTCCCGCATCTGATGGTCAATCTACCTATATAATCCACAAATCGGATGGTTGTGAGAATCTAACCATAAAACCTTATGATGGGCCCCTTTTAGAAGAATTTATTCCATGTGAACATTATATTAAGGGCCCTTCAGTCCTTCATGTTATTATAAATATTCAAATCACAATGAACCTGACAATGGTATGATTAATTGCAATACTTGGGATGTACAATTAAAAGTTCTTCTATGTTCTTAGGATCAACATTTAATGATATTGATCAAACTTAGCTTAATTGAAAGTTTTGGAACAATCTTGGGTGGTGTTGTTTTGAAATTATAGGCCTCTTATTAGAAAAATTATTCAGTACTTTTGAAGCACCGTTATGTTATGAAGCACTGTTATGTTGTGCTCTGCTTCTCACATGGCAGTATTTCAAGAGTGAATATTTTTTTCTCTTATTAGCATCGATATCAGAATTCATGTGGGCCATGGGCCTCAACCCAATAGTATGATTGAATGATGTATCATTCTATTTGTTGACCTTTGACATTTGATAAGATTTTTCATTTTTCTTCTCGTAAATAACGATGGAAGCCATTTGACCGAACTGTCCAAGGTAGACCAATTTAACGGTTGACATTGGCCTATCCAAAAGAAATGCTCGTCCAAAAACACTTACACCGTGGTATTACCACGAATTTCAACATTATAACGTGAAAAATAAGGAAGAGGGTAAAATTGTACTTTCATTAACGTTGTAGAGATTATAAAATAGTCAGTCAAGTCTCTAAAAAGTAGCAAGACAACCCAAAAGAACAGGGGTCTTTTTCTTCCTTTCACATTTTTTGGACTTACCAGCGAATACAACGAAATTATGAAATGCGAACTAATATATATATATATATATGTATAAAGGGTTTCATATTCCGAAAAAATTGTACTGTAATGTGGCAGGCTCTCATATGCCAAAAACATTTGACTTGGGGCCAAAATTAGGCCAATGGGGGGTTCAATTATTGGCCTTTCCATTGCTTTTTGTTCAATTCATGCATGTCACTCTAATAAACTCAGTGTTCGTTTGGTAGGAATTTTTGCTTAATTTTTTTAAATTAATTTTTTTTATTTTTAAGTAAAAAATTAACTCTTTTTTGTTTTTTGGCCTTTTTGTATTTTTTTGTTTCTTATCTTAGCTTATGCATTCAAGCCAAAAAAATTAAGTTCAAAAACTCTCAAAGTAAGTTGTGCCAAACCGACCTAACAAACTTCAAACTCAAACTCAAGAAAGAAATCAATGGCCACGGTCAAAGTTCTCTTCATAATTTGTCTTACAATCATTAGTACTTAGCCGTACAACTACAAAGGGCTATTGGCATGTTAAATTGGCCTATTATTCCATCAATCCGATGAAGACTACCTACTTCCATGAGAACACGAAACAAAAATGAAGGCTGCCTACAATTACAAGTGATTAAAGTGGAGCATATGGATTAAGAAGCCATGGAAAAGTCACGTGAGTGCAGCCTCGACACGTGTGTGGTTTTCTTGAAAATGCCGACCAACCTAACCCTTTCATTCCGCCCGACTTAAAGTAAGGGTTCACTTCCCTCCTAATTTTGATATTTAAAATTTTTCAAACTTTTTATTTTACTACGTTAGTCATTTAAAATTAAAAGATAATGATGTAATTTAATTTAAACTTAATTTCTTATTTTTTAAAATTTTTTAATATTAAATAAAATTAAAAATTTAATTAAAATAATATTATTTATTAAATTTGAATGACTAACAATTTATGGAGTGAAATAAATAATCAATTGGAACATTCTAAATATTAAACTTTGGAGGTGAACCGGTCTCTTAAAGTAAAGGTGAGGCCATCTTTAGTACACGTGGCTTCTGGTGCGCCGTTAAGTGCGTGCAATTAGCTTCGCAGAATCCTACTTCCTCTAGTACACCTTCCCATTTCAGCCACCGAAAATATCACGTACCACAATCTCCAAAATGCCCTTTCCTTACCATAGAATCTGTGCTGCCTGCGCTCCCATCATGCAAGGGCAATGATGTCATAAACTAGTATGGATTTGGTCGAACTCCTATATCCCCATTTCCACACCTTATCTTGTAAATTTGGTTAAGCTTTGTCCCAAAGTCTATAATCACGGTTCGTCATTACCTATAAAATCTCGATAGTAAAAAATATCCAAATGCACTGATGTTACTGTTATTGATGTGATATCATAAATTAATAAATATATTTATTTTAATCCAATAATCTGAGGTTAAAAAAAAATAATGAAAGAATAACAGAAAGTACTCCACTGCTATTGGACATATGTACAAGTCCTAATATATATATCAAGTAGCATTCATCCACACAACATAGAAACGAAGAATATCAGTTTGAATTTTTTATCTTTTGAAGCTCTGTTAATTTTCATTGTGAATTGTTACTTTAGTTAGGGGTTTTAGAGGAATTTTGTAATCGTCCAAAATTTTTGAATTAAAGATTTCTATTTTGTTGAAAATATATAGAAGGAATAAAATTAATTAATAAAATAACAGAAAATTATTAAAAAAAGATAATATACAGATTATATTTCATAAAATTTTATAATAAGGGCTCATCAAACACAATGAAGGTAAAATTAATAACCAAAACAGTACCTAAAAAGACGATGCTATAAAGATTGGGGTCCTCTCGTGTACCAAAAAGAAAAGGTGATCAATGGCCACAAAAGGGCTCTGTTGCCAATATTCAAATTAATCCCAAAACATCTTTATATGTATTTTGGTGTAATATATCAAGGCCTTCACTCTCATTATCTCATATTAATAGCGCCGTTTACACAGATCATCGATTTTGTTGCAGCCTTATGAATTTTTTTTTATTATGCAATCGGGAGTATTGAGGTCAACTGAGCTAATCTCCGCTCTGCTCAAGCTCGGACATTTATACCATAACTAAGAAATTAATGAAAGATAAATTTTTAGCCGGCTCACGCCAAATATATTCTTACGCGTTGAATAATATATATTTAATTATTTCTTGGGCAATCCCAAGAGATTAGTCTAGTAATCAAAGCTTGGTGTTTGGAGCCTGCTCTTTCAAAAATTTTTAGTTTGAAACTTTTGCTATCAACTCTCTAGAATTACTTTTAGAGTTATTAAATTTGATAATTATTTAAATTATGTGAGATAAGGGATTACAAAAATCTCAAAATTAATCGAGTTGTATATAAACCGGTCTGGGTACCCGGTAAGGAAAAAAATTTTAAAAAATCTCTTTTGAGCTGGAGGCAAGCCGGATTCTTTCCACTATATTTTTTTCCATCATTCGAAGGACAAATTTTGAGTACGAGGAGAAGCCAGTCACGCGAAATGTACGCGTAGGAGGCGTGAAATTTTTTTCCCATTCAAAGAAGAACAACCAACGAGCCACCGCGTTAGGTTAATTCCGTAATTAACCTCCAAATCCAGTCCCTAATATCCTATAATTCCATTTCTTCTCCAATAAATCTTCCTCCTAGAAATGCTCAAAACACATGCAACCCCCTGGTCTCTCTCTCTCTCTCTCTCTCTCTCTCTCCCTCTCCTGAAACGTCTCGTCCACAAACTGTCTTCCTAGTCTCAAACCCACACCTCTCTGTCTCTCTATATCTACTGATATACATATACTATCTAAAATCCATACACATCGTCTGATTGAGTGAGTTGCCTGGGAAGGTCGAGTCAGCAGGGGTGGTGGTAGCAGTGGAGAACCGGCCATGACTCGGCGGTGCTCTCATTGTAGCAACAACGGCCACAACTCTAGAACATGCCCGTCGAGAGGAGGTGGTGGTAGTTGTTGTGTGAAGCTCTTTGGGGTTAGACTCACCGATGGCTCGATCATCAAGAAGAGTGCGAGTATGGGAAACCTCTCTGCTCACTACCATTCGTCTACTTCCGCCGCCGCTTCACCCAATCCCAGCTCTCCTTCTTCGGACCCTCTTCGCGACCTGGTTGACGTGCCCGATGGCTACGTCTCCGACGACCCTGCTCGCGCCACTGGTTCCTCCAATCGCCGCGTCGAACGCAAGAAAGGTAGTTTGATTCTATTCAAATTTTGGGTTTTTTGCTAATTCATTCTGATAATTCTTTGCGATAATTAGGAATTTGGTTCAATTTTGAAATATTACTCGGATAAGATTAAGATTCCTCTCTGTTAAATTCTTGGTTATTTACTAGTTATTTATTAATCTATGAGTCTCGTGAGTTGTACTTTGCTTGAAATGAAATAAATGAATCTGGTGTGTGCTGTGCTTTCTGGGTGGATGACTTTCTTTTGGTCTTCCTTAATTGTATTTGAGCATTATTTATTATTATTTTGAACACTCCTAGTTGTATTGGTTATTATTTTATGTCTTGTTTGGCTACTGTTGATTTTTCCCAATCTATACATACAAATATTACAAGTCACATCCCTGGTTAACTGTTTAAGATTTTGCTTATAGTTCTGATGCTCAAAAGTACTTGATATTCTCCTCACCTGACTAAGATTTTTCTCTTGTCAAGCCCTTCAGCTCTCTAGATTCCTCTGCTTTCTAATTTTTTGTCATTTCCCTATTGGGACCATGAGAGAAAAGGGTTTTAGATAACGCAATTCTCGCCGTATGCTGACAATTACCTAATATTGTGTCTTTATTACTTTTGAGCTCAGTTTTATGGCCATTTTTTTTTATATGTATCTGTATTATGCCCAGATACTTTAGTCATTTGAGTCTGTTTTACTCTCAAGGAGGGGCGGGTGCGCTACGAGATTCATTTCATTTCTGGATTTCTATCTTTTGTGTTTATTAATAATTAGGTCATTTTCATAGTTGCCTCGCCATATGAAAATATACATACTGAGTTATCACAGAGGAATGACAGTATCACATGCCGCAGTAGTTTTTGACTGAGTCACTCTACCAATTGCAGAAAAAGCATGCTTGTCCATCTAGATCAAGGTGACATGAGGATTAATTTTTTATTTTCTAACCTCCTATTTTACTAAAGGTGAATCAAATTAGATGAATAAAAAGACATCACTCATTTCTACCTTATTTGACTCTGCTTATTGGTTTCCATATGTTGCTGTGTCATTCAATTGATGTGCCTGAACTTAATATAGTTGATGTCACTGCCAACTTCTTAGTGGCTTCCGGTATATTTTAGTGGCTTTTATATCGCACCTTCTTAAATAATGCAAAAAATATATGGCACAGTACTATTGTTTTACTTCATGCTGTTTTGATTGTTCAGCATTTCAATTTGCTGCATTTGAAATGGTCATGAAAAGTTTTTTTCTTAGTAGGATGCTTTGGTGATTGTTCTTTTGTCTGCCGTTGAATTCTATGATTTCAACTAACTAGTATATAATCCTTTATATTTTCATCACTTGAAGTTGAAGTATTCCAATGCATTAATGTTGTGCTTGGAACCGGATTTATAAAGAAAAAATAAAAGGAAAAGAAAAAGTTGAAGGAAAACATAACAAAATACTCTCTTATTTTGTTGTCTTTTCCTCCAATTTTTCCTTCTCCTTTTCTTTTCCCTTGATAAATCCGGGTTCCAAACATAGTGTAAATAGATTTAACCGGATGAGATCAAACAATGCATGTGCAGAGTGCTTTCCAGTAGTAGTGATTGCACTGTTGGTTTGGAGATAAGGAGCAACAATCTGATCGTGGAGGTGGTAATGGTGATTTCGTCTGAGTAGTGGCAACAGCAAGGTGCTGCAGTGGCAACGATGGTGGCTGTGGTGGTGGTGGTGGTGTTGGTGGTAAGGTTGATAGGGATTAATGACAGTGGTTGTGCTCGTATCAGTGCAATAGAACATTCCTGTTTTGAAAAGGAGAAGTAATAATAAAATGCTTGATCTGCTCAGTTCATTCAATGGATTGCAATTTGTATCTTTTCTCCCATAGGTTACAATGATCTTATATTCTATGAATGGTGTGGACGCTTGCTATATCCTTGTTTATGGAATGGTTTACTAAGATAACCTAGAGCAGTTTAGAAATCTCCTTTCAGATAATCATCATAAATCTCCACTTTATACTTTCTGGATTTGGTTTCCAGGTGTTCCGTGGACAGAGGAGGAACATCGCCTGTTCTTATTTGGTCTCCAGAAGTTAGGGAAAGGAGACTGGCGTGGAATATCACGTAATTTTGTCACATCAAGGAATCCTACCCAGGTAGCGAGCCATGCCCAGAAGTATTTTATCCGGCAGAGTAATGCTACTCGAAGAAAGAGGCGGTCCAGCCTTTTTGACATGGTTCCAGAAATGGTTTGTCTTGCGACTCTGTGATTAAATTCTACTTATAAGTTTATATCTAGTCTCACAGGAATAAATGGTCATAACTGATCATGGTAGAACACAAATCTTGTTTTTGTTCTAATGACATGATTACAAACAATTCTTCATTTCATTAGTTTTGTATTCCTCTTTATTATGTTGTTTGCCAGGGCACACATCCGCCAACACTGCCAGAAGAACATTTCATGCTCCCTCCCTCTCACGCAGTAGAAACTATCTCTTTAAACTCATTGCCCTCATTAAGGCTCTCTCTCAATCCAGAATTTGAATCCATAGAAGCCACCTCTCATGAAAAGGTTGAAGAAGCCAGAGAAACTATGGCGCCATCGGGCAAAATCCCAACAGCTGTTCCTCCATTCTTCCCCGCTTATCTACCTGTTCCGTTTCCACAGTGGCCATCAAATGCTGCCCCTCCTGAAGAAGAGAGAGCGGTAGAGAGATCTCATCATCAGGTCCTTAGGCCAATTCCCACCCTTCCGAAAGAACCAGTCAACCTAGATGAATTTGTGGGCTTGTCTCAGCTCAGTCTAGGAGAAACTGAAACCAGCCGTAGCGAACCTTCACCTCTCTCCTTAACCCTACTATTAGGAGCACCTTCAAGGCCATCTGCATTTCATGCAAGTTAATGGGGTAGGATATAAGTAAAGGCAAGAGCAATGTAATGCAATCCAAGCAGTTTTGAAAGTGAGAGAAGCTGCAGACTGTAACTCTTTTTCGACAACTTTGTACAATATCAAATTCTGTTTTATTTAATGTCTTAGAATTATGTAATTTTACAGTTCGGAGAAAAAATGGTAGGTTAATCTTATTAGGAATATTTATTCTCTCTTCACTGTAAACTGATAGAAGCTAGCTTTGAGCTGAAATCTTATTTAAATTTTTTTTTTTTTTTTTTTTTTGGCTCTACTGTCAAGAATAAGATTAGAGGTTTGGCTAAATAAAATAGGTTTTGAGTTACTTCGGCTTGCAGTACATTAATCCTTATTCTGTGTGCAACAAGGGCAATAATGCTTGAGCCTTGAGGTACCGGAGAATTTTAGCACTATGTAAATTTAAAATTGTGGCCGTCATGGTCCATGAACTCGTTTTTTCTCATAGGTAAACAACAATGTGATTGTAATTGACTATAAGATCAAAGAAGTTTCTAATAGGCCAAACATATATATTAATATAGCTCTCTGACATTACTGTTTGTAATATGGTCTCCAAATTATGTACATTAAAATATTTTTGCACGGTAGACAGTGAACTTGAGAGAGTAGTCAACTAAAAGCCTAACACCCTCTAGCAAAAAAATGTAAAATCCTTTGCTAACACAACTGTCTATATACTAGTCTTGAACTTGAAGTGGGGAAGTGGGGTTGTAGCTGTGGTTCAAGTAATGCCTTTTCTTTGTAGAAAAATTATATTCTTTGTGTGAATGGTAATTCTACACAATCGAGTGAGAGTACTTGATGTAAGAGTTCATATCCTCTACCTCCTTCTTATGTCCTCTTCTATGCCCCATGCATTCTATTGGACTATGTCATCACTATTAATAACATGAATGGTGAGATTAATGCCAAATTTTGAGATTTGTTATATTTAATAAATAAAAGAATAAAAATTTATAATGGATAACAAAATCACTAAAGTTTGCATACCAATATGCATCTCTATTTAAAAGATTGAAAACCCAGTCTTTATCTTCTATATCTTCTATATACTAGTGTGTATATATATATATTACTCTAGATCTTTTACATCCGCACAATGAAAAGGATTATCGCATAAATTGTGAATTTGTGTAAGGTAAACGAAAGAGTTTATCAAAAACACATAAACGAAGACTAATAAAGATTATCAAGGAACAAGGGTTTATCAGTAACCAGCAAGAACAACCGCAGCCCCAAAAAAAAAAAAAAAAAAAAAAAAAAAAAAGACAATAAGCCCCATAAACCCAAATAAATTATCTTATTAGGCATGGAATATTGAACAAATTCTAGTAGTCGATTCAAGGGATTGTAATGGAAGCATCTTGAAGTAACATAATTTTTTTGTTTTTACAAAGAAAACTAGAAAGAGACTAGGGTTTGTTGGCCATACAAAAAAATGAAGAAAATTAGGATTTTTACAAGATTAGACAAAGGATTTTTTTTTATTTAGAAAGAGTTTAAATTTAAAAAGATTTTTTATATTCCTTTGTTACCTATTATACATTTTAATTGTCATATTTATTAAATCTAATATGTTCAAATAGAATAAGTATATCCATGTCATTAATAGTGATAACATGGTTCAATAGAATGTATAGAACATAGAAGGGGCACAAGAAAGTGTAGAGGATTTGAATTATTGATTTAAATCTAAGGCTTGAACATCAATAACAAAAAAATACTATTCTTTGAGAAAAATTATTAAAAAAAATTATCAAAATAATGTGACGATAATATTTTTGTATTTTAAAATTATCATAATGGGTATTTTATTTTAACGTAAAAAACTATTATTTAATCACATTATTTGGTAAAAAATTTGTGAATGAATTTTTTGATGACAAAACATTACCTACTTTATATTAGCAATTAATACTGCGTGAAGGATCGGCTCTCAATACAACTTCACAACTAGAAGACCCACATGATTAATCCACTATGTTACTATTTTTAAATTATAGACTTTATTAAAAATATTAATACTACACAATCATAATATTTTATATAAAATTTTTTCATAGAACGTTATGAACTTATGATTGAATTAGAAAATTTTTCATTCTTAAACAAAATACAAAATACCTACCATGGTGAAATATAATTACCCTGTGAACTCTCCTCTTCTGTAACGTTCACTGAGTCTCCGACCACGGTTCGCCGGCCATCTCCTACGGCTTCTTCCACCAACAAGCTTGAAATTGCAGCAGCATCTGAGGAGCTCTCTGTGCTCCGGGTTGATTGTCTATAACTACAACAGATTTGCTGCTACAAAAGATGCTTGTTCCTCCCGTATACGATCTATTCCCGACGCAACCTACATCGTATTCTTCCTCTCTTGTTTCTATTCTTCATGGTAATCAATTAATCTTTGTAATTTCTCCCTCGTCGATCAGCGGGCCGGGGTATGAAAGAGGGGTTTCGAAGGAGGAACTCCTTTAGTCAATGCTTTACTTTTGAAACCGTATGCACTAACCAACATAAGGCATTCTTATCAAAAGATCATTATAAAAGGGGCTTTGTTCCATTATATGTATTTCGCTTGTTCTTATTTCCTTTACTTATGTTTCTGTTATTCTGTCTTTGATTTTTTTTTTTTTTTTTTTTTGTTGTGCTTAACCAATAATACAAAACAGCTATTTTTGTATTTCTGTTTGTTATTTCAATCCTATTAATCCACACATTTCTTAGGCTCTTAGCTCTTGTTTTATACTTTGCATTTGAATAACATTCTTTATTGAAATCAAGATCACAATCACATTTTGCAATTTTCAATTTCATTTATTTATTTAGGTATCGAACAAGTTATTTCAAGTAACATTTTTAATGTATTGTTTGTATTGGCATGTCTGCTGACACATTTCAACAGAGAAGGAAGAAAAATTGAGAAATTGGAAAAAGGTACATTCAAACTTTAGTCCCAGACTTGAAGAACTTGAAATTCACAATTGTCCTTATTATTTTAAGTTTATAATTCACTTCACTGCAAATTAGAATGCACTGTTTGAGATTAAAATACTGCGCGTATTTCTATGTTTCAGTTTCCTTGCTTCCTGATTTAAGATATTTACTGCTGGATTTGTCTGATTTGAGGATCATGTCTTATTCAGTTCTTTTCGAGAGAATTTAAGCTGAGGAAGCAAAAGTTAGCTATAGTGCAGATGCTAGTTTCAATCATACCAGGCAATAGGAATCTTGCCAATATGAGCAGAATAGATGCTGCAAGGAGAATATCTGTGAAAAGGTCAGTAAGAAGCAACCTTAAAGCTGATTGCTATATGATTGCATCAATACTGACAAGTTTGGATTATCTTTTAGCACATTCTTGATGAGAAAAAAAAGGGGGATGTTTTTTGAGATAAATGCCTTGCCACACCATTGTTTCTTTGCTGTCATTGAATCTGATAGCTGTGGTTTTTAGATTACTGGTTTCTAGGAAAAAACCACCTTTGCACTTATTATTCTTGTAGGATTCGAAACTGTATACCCAGCTTGCCAAGAATCAGATTATGCAATTCCTGTTGGGTTTTTTTTTTTATGTTGATGGAAAATATACTGAATAAAAACAATAATAATCAGCAGATTAAAATAGTAATTTCTACCAAAATATTTGCTCTTGTATTCACTCTGGACAAGAGTTTATAATAAAAACCATTTTGCTTCTAGCAATGTTGGGCATACTGTGACTTATCACTTGTGACACATAGTTGATCTTCTTGCCCCCAGAACTTTTGGGTTCTTGCTTTATCACACACTCAAAGGCCACTTTGCTAGGCAATAATGTAAATAGGCATCTACTAAAGAAGGTTGATATTCTCATCATGCTGGAGTGAATTTGGAGGTGTAATGGTAATCTATGACTTGAAGCATCAGTGACCTTCTATGCTGATGTGGACAATGTGTGGAAACCCAAACTATCCTTATATTCTTAGTTGGTTGCTGTGAAGACACAGAAGGGGATGTTTACGTGATTGGATGGCTAGTTGAAACAAATTTTAGAACTGAGAATTGTGAGACAAAGCTTATAGTTTCAGAAGGTGATATAATGATAAGAAAAGGCCATCCAAATGCATGGACTTGGAAAGCAGTGAGAAAATATATGAAAGTTAAAAAAGAGGGTGAAATAAAATACAAAAAGAAGAAGAAGATAATGAAAGAAAAATGGTGATGGTCTTAGTCTCTAAATAGATCATATTAATGACTTAGAAGTAGAAAACCTTGTGGTGATATTAGTTCTTGGTGATCAAATCTTTTCTTTATTAAATGAAGACCCCTATGGTGATTTTTAACTTGACTTGGTTTTATGAGTTTATCCATGCTACACGAGTCCACTTTCCTTATTTTACTCATCTAGGAGTACCAGTCTTACACTGTTTGGTATGAACGCAAAACTGGATAGAGAGGAGGAAGGAAAAGGAAAGAATAGAAACATTGTCTTGCATTTGGTAGGAAAGAAAGGGGAAAGGAAAGTAAAAGCAGAAGAAACAAATGCACCTAGAAATGGAGGGTGGAAAGCAAGAAGACAAGAAGGGGCCAATTGCATTGTGATATACTATTTATGTTTTTCCCCTGCAAACATCAAACTTATATGTAGCGTTTTAATATCTATAAAAAAACATTTATTACGGGTATCTCTTTCTTTCTCTTGTCATTGCATAACCAAACGGTGGAACTGGCTGTCCTTCCTGCTCATCCAAAGAGACAAACAGAGTTTCCGTTAAAGCATTACAGTATCTAGGCCATTATGTCTTTTCAAACATGGTTTTGATATATTTTAGTTTTTACTCATGTGTTGGACCTTTAATAGAATATATTTACTCCTCAGAGAAGAAAATTTTGTATTTGCACGTGAACTTTGAAAATGCTCTTTCTCATTTGGCTGGAGAAAGAAATAACCGAACTCTTTTGTCATCACTGATTTGGTGATGTTATTAGTATTTCCTTTTCAGAGATCAAAAACTTATATAACGTACAAGCAAACATAATACTATGAACAGGGTTGATCATTGTCCAGGATGAGATTCTTATTGACATAGGAGACAGTGATAGGAAGAGAGAATCAAATCAGTGCCAGAAAAAAGAAAAACACAAAATCATATTCTGATCCCACTCCACCCAAACCCCCTAACTTTTAATTCTTTAACCAAAGGATCAGATGTGACCACAAATGTACACAAAATAATTAAACATGAGAGGGAGAGCTGTAAAATCTCTCTTCTCCTCTCACTACTTGCCTGTGGTAGAGGATTGAAGGGATAATCTCTTCTCAAACACTTCTTCCCCTTTAACATTTTGCTTAGATTGCAGGTAGGAGACAATGAAGGATAGAGAAAGACATGACAGTTATTATGTCAATCATTATTTGGATTTGTCTCCCCCTCAGTATTTCTTTTTCCTTATTTGGTTACTTCATGATACTCCTCCTCCTGTTGGCATGTGCTCTTGTAAATATTCCTCACCCACCAATTTTCATTTACAAACGAACCAAGAATTTTTCTGTTCTACTAGTGCAAGATTATGTAGAAAGAAGTAATTTACCCATTTAGTACCCTATATATACACGTATGTATCTCATTTACCAAATACTAATTGTCTTCCCCGCTATTACTGAAAAAATGTTCATTAGCTACATTGTCACCTGTATTTTCTTCCTAAAAAGCCAAAAAGGGTATCAATGTTCCAAAAAACTGAGAGATTAGTATTCATCATGCTTTAAAAAATCAATTAAGATAAAATGAAGAGTCGAAGTGTAATTATGATGCAATAGTAAAAAGTTTTTCACGAGTGTTCCAATTTCAAATTTTCAGCAATCTATCAACAAAGCATTTCAAAAGTTTGACTTGTTTTCTTCCAAGGAATTTTTGATGGACAAGCCATATTACTCTTGTAGGGGGTAATAGGTGTGGTAATGCATGCATTTTTCTTTGGGGTGCTGATGGTTGAGAAAAGCTGAGTGAGGCTGCTTCAGCTTTCTCCTTATGAAAGCTCTGCAAGTATTCAGCCCTTGTGGGAACTGACACACCTTTGTGGCTTGTAAAACAATAACAGTTTGTCATATCAGAAAAGAAAAGTGACTTTGCTTGCAAATGGCTGCTGTTTAGTTTATCAGATGCTTGGGGCACATGGTATTTCTACGAGTTAAACATTTATTGGTTCACTTTAGTTGAAAATGTGGTAGCCTCTATGCTGAATACAAAGTTACAAACTACAGATGTTGAATCACTTTAAATAGCTGTTTAATACAAGTAAATTAGGGTCAATAAATAACTGCAATTAGAATGCAACTGTTATGTTTACCACTTCAAAATATTTGCCTTCTATAAGTATGGTGTGTGTTTCTGTCTTTCTTTTCCTTTTCCTTTTCCTTTTCCTTTTCCTTTTCTTTGTATTTATTAATAATATTTTTTCAATTGAGTTGGAGAACATGTATACTGTTCAACATGGATCTGCAATTCCAATGTAACATAGAGATGAATACATTTCACACGTAAGAATTGTTTATTCTCGACCTCTGATAGGACTTGAAGAGGAAATGTCGCAAAGTGATTGTTACAGCATGCTGATTTAGAATACAAAGATTTGACAACTTTCCATTATGGTTCTTCTACAAGCTCAGTAAATTTTCATTTAACTTAAAAAACTTCTCCTGTAGGCATTGCCAGTTTTCACTTTTGCAAACCAGGCCGGTCTTGACATGCTTGAGACAACGTTGGTTGCTCTTCAAGGCATAACTTTGGAAAAGGTATTCGGTGATCATAGAATAACAACTCTCTGCTCTGAGTTTCCACAAATAATGCCAAAGGTTGGCTAACTTCTCAGAAAGCAATAAATAAGAAAACGAATAAATTGATGTTGAATGGGAAGGGTGCTACTGATAAGATAATATTACATTGTTGTCAGTAGTATTTGAAAGTAGCAGGCATCTTTATTTGTTTCTTCATCCGTAAAGATTGATTTGGTGCAAAAAATTGCTGTCAATGCTATTATGACAAAATACATGCCATGTTATTTTTGAACTGTAGGAGCTAAAATCATAGTAAGAGTAATTGTAGGTCCTAATCCCTGTTAGGACAAGTGTGTCTTACGACTCTTACCTATATATGAATATATATATATAAAGAAGCAAGATGTCAAATACCTATTCAGAGTTTCCTATTTGTTTGCTCCCTGGTTCCTACCCAGTGCTAAAATTAAAATTTTTGTGATTCTTGGATGAGAAGGATGAGAATAATTGGATTTTATCTGCACATGGGAGGTCAGGAAAATTCTTTCTGGCTATTTCTTCCCCTTTAGCAACTTCAACAAGCTCCTGGTAGGCTAGTTTATGCTCTCGATACTCTGTAAAAGCATGGAGTATTGATCTCCTGTTTTGGAAAAATAAGTGGCTCATGAGGATGGAAAGAAACATATAACATTTGATCTTGAAGTCCTCATATAGCACTTCTTCCAATCCTGAATGGGGATCACTTGTAGGAATGACATAATGCTATCCATGTGCCACACGAACACTGCCAAGGAAGCATCTGTTTTTATCTCATTATGGCCTGTGGAAAAATTGATGCATAAAAATATTCTCTCAAGCCCCTGATTATATCACAATAACTTTTTGTCATGCTTAATTTAATTTTTGATTCTTTCAGCTATGAGTCAACATAGCAAAATCCATGACCGATTGATCACCTGCTAGGGGCTTCTGGTGATGTGAACGTTGCTGCAACCATTAAGGTAATTAATGCTCTACAAATTGTTAAAATGATTGACAAAACTTGAGCTTGTTACATACTTTGAGAGGTGCATTTTTCAGGAGAGAGTTTATATAACTGCATGGTTTTGGATTCTGCTCTACAAATACTGTGTAGGATATTTGAGATTTAGGATAGCTTTGGGCATGTAACCTATTTAGATCTAGGAGAGTTTGTTTCTGCCATATTAAAAATGGATTGTTATTCATACAATCTTGTAACATACTTTCCTAGGTAATATTGTGACAAATGAATATGGGCTTCATTTTTCCATCACTGAGTTAATTATATGTACTTTCCCAGCTTTCCTTTAATAGTACACTCCCAAGCATTTGGTGATTAGTTTAATAAAGTTTGTAGACCATATGTTTTCAAATACTTAGAAAAAAAAAAAAAAGGAAGTGACGGACCATAATGTCGAACTTACATGCACATGCACAAATTTTGATGTCATCATTGTTTTGTAGTATCTCCTTCACAATCTCACATAAAACAATTTTTTTTGTTTTATTTAGCCGCTTATTTCTTTATCGTTTCTCGAGTTATGAAATGGAAACAATGTGTTATTATGTATGTTAATACCATAACATATGCACAATTTTTTTTTTTTCTTTGTTTTATTTGCTTGCCCTTTTGAATAAAAATGTGTTATTATGTATGTTAATACCATAACAACACTCGTAAGAAATCAACTATTACTCCAAATTAGAATTCAAGGATCATTTGAGTTTTAGGATTTGACCATTTGAGTTCGCGAATTTGACAAGGATTAGCTCCCAGATTGCTAGTTCAAAGACTATAGCACAGTTCGTCAACCTAATTAGAATAATTATCTAACTTATATGAAAACTGAGAATTTGACTAGTAATAAGATATATATATATATATAAATATAAATATAAATTTTAATTTAGAATTACTAATTTTCTTTTAGATATCCATCTGGAATATGTATTAGTAACTGATAGTAACGAGGTTAGTATGAGAACAATGTAAAAATGCATATGTTTGCTTGTTTTTTCAAAAATAATAGCATTGATAAATTGCAATTTTTTTAAATTAGTGTTTAAGTTTTTGCATGACTCCATTGACAAAAAAATCCTGGAGCCGCCACTGCAAAGAATGACAGAAAAAAGCTGCACTACTGAGTTAGCTCTAAGGGATTCAGATGCAGAGGATGACACTTGGATCAAATATTCATTTTGGAGACTACTCATCATCTGTGTTAGTTTTCGTGTCCACCCATGCATAATTTTATTTGGAACAAACATTGTCAGAGTCTTTGCCCTAGATGTTCCACATATCTTACTTTTGACTAGAATTTGGTCCTGGTGTTTTGGAATGTTTCATGTAAGGTACTTTAGACTTGTGCCTTGATGTATATTTTTGCAAGGTTCAAGTTCTGTACTTCTGCGGTGCTATAAATCTCTTCAAGATTGTAAATTGTAATAAAAATATAAAATCATTATTTTTGCTGTTATTTTGAATGAACTCATCAAAGAACTCATTACTTATGTACAGTGACTAAGGGATACTAATCACTTCAAATAGGAAGTACATTATACTGTGTGAATCATACTACAATGTACATTAACTTCAAATATGAAGTACATTTTGCTGTGTTTTATATGTTTTTATATATCTTTGTAATGTTTATATATGTCAAGGCTATTCTGATGGTAGTAAAATTCTCTGGATATGAGCTGCAGTTTTGGTTTATGGATTAGAATTTCAGTCAAGATATGTTTTTAGATTTTTATATTATGGCTTTACTTGGTTTAGATGGGTTTTATGAGGCGAAGTGTCAATTTTCTAATTTATTAGTCATAGTTCTAGTTGAAAGTTTCAATTGAGATTGCTTTAGAGAATTTATGAGCTTTGAAGCTCTTTTGGGATTGTGCGATGTCCCCTAACACTAGTAGTGATGCCCCACATTACCTAAGAGATTCCTAAACTTTTTTTTTCTCTCTTTTTCCTTTTGAATTTTTTGCACCTTTAAGCCTAAAAATATTGCAACCAGATCTGATGCTCCTTTATTTTACCCTTATAACCCTATTAGATCCTTACACATTGCTTCTTAAATCTTATGAAAATGTAAAATAAAATAATCCCAAAATCTACAGAGTTACGCAGGTGCTGTGAACAACACCCAAATTAAGGCATAACAATTTTGGCAGGTGAGAGAATTTACCTAATTAAATGAGGTAAATTCTTATCCCCCTGTGTAACCATTTGGAAGTTCATGGGGGATTGGACTGCGTCCAAGGTTTCTATATCCTTTGGTATGGGACTTTGGAAGGGTATCCGAAATAGGTACAAAGGTTTTTGCACACATACGAGATTGCTTGCTGGGGAGGGGAGAGAATTTGCCTAATTAAATGAGGAAAATTCTTATCCCTTTGCCATACCATTTGCTTAATAAACCTCCCAAATTCTTATCCCCTTGTTATACCAATAAATGAGGTCAATGGTGTTCAAGTCAACGATAAGTCTTCAGAGATATCTCTCCCAGAGTAAAAAAAATTTGGGTGATTTTCCCATGTTGGCTATGGAATGTATATGGTGCACTAAAAAATAATATACATATTGCAACACAACAAAATTACATTTATTTCTTTTCTTAATCCCAAAACAACGTTACACAACAAAATTTGATAACTCAAATTTTAGTTGGTCATAGAATGACATGATTTAGAAGGGCCCCATGTAATTTTGTAAAGTCTTTGATTTTCATATTTTGATGCCAAACATGAAAGGATATTTTACTTTAATTAAAAAGAATAATAATTACTAATAATTCTTTGCTTTACTTTTGCAGCCCCCCCCCCCCCCCCCCCTCTTTTCCTTTGCAACCGTCTTCTTGAAATTTGAGCATATACTTGCTGTTTTTAAGAGAATTTTTTTTAAGCACAACTTAAAAACCGTGCATATTTTTGTCAACTAAAAAACTTATAAATGTTAGTTTTTTTTATTTTGGCATTCAAAACAGTTTATAAGTTTTAGTTGCCTCTTTAATGATTTTGGCATAAACGACTAAACAAGTTATGTCGACAACGGAAATCGAAGAGGTTGACTACGATGGTTGTGTCACTTGCAATGATGATGTTAACAGTTTGTCAATAGCAATCAGTGACAATACGCGACAGTTGTTCGAGTCTTCATGTGGTTGCTCTTTATTCGTTATTAATCAATCTACGATAGAGGTATCCCTCACCCTTGAAACTGACAATGTCCTTTTACTATTTTGGGGGATGTATTTTCAAGTGAATGACCAATGGTACGTCGAAATCAGAGGTCATTTGATCATAACTTCCACGTTAACGTCAGCTTTTTCTTATCAAGTTATGTTAACTCCCCCTAGAGGCACATGGCAAGACGACTAGAATGTCACTCAAGTTCCTGGGATTGCGGTATTAGCGAGTGAGGATTTTTGGCACAATAGGGTGCTTTTTTCACATTTTGTGGATGCTGTTGTATGTAGAGTTATATGAGGGGTGAGTGGTCAAACCTGTAGAAGGTGACCTTCTGGGAAGTTACAGCAGACGCTGTCCAGCGGAGGACCACCGAAGGTGAAGGAGAGAGAGTCGAGGCGGTCGTATAAAGAGAGAGAGTGACAGTGATTCTCAAGGTTGGGGGTGAGCATTTAATATGGAATGAATGTCTCGTCGATGGAGAAGTGGGTTCCACTTTATATAGGTGAGGGAAGTCCTCCGTGATTGGTTCTTTAACTGTCAAGGTCTTTCTGATTGGCTCGTCAAACCTCTGACGGAGCCCCTTGTTGATTGGCTCCTTAGTCTGAGGTCTTCTCGAAAACCGATATTTTGAATGTCAACTTTGCGCTTCTGCACAGTGATGACAGTGACTCAGGCGGCTCAGGCATTAAATGTGCTTGTCGTTTGCTTGGAGATCTCTCTCTCTCTAAGACCAGCAGGAGGGGTGAGGCCTCTCGGCGAACTCTCAACTTTAGCCTTCAATCACTTGTCCCCTGGTGATCCCACGCTGAGCTCTCTAGGTTTTGCTCCCAACTTAGGTTATGGAAATATACTTATGTAGAGAATTATTCTAAGTATGAAGATGTGCTCGGCGGAGAAGTTCTATGGCCGTGCCAAAAGGTACTGAGTGTGAGGTCATGGGCGAACGCTGTGGAGAAGGTGTCCTGAGGTTACCTATAAGCAAGGGGTCTCTCAATGTTTTAGCTCCGAGGAGGCGCTCTTCGCGCTATTCTCGGTTAGTGAGTTGACTTGGTGCACACGTCGCCTCAGTAGGTTGCCACGTGGAGTCAAGCGTGAGGAGGAAGAGCGGTACAGAGGAGTGGTAAGTCGCTGAAGTGTCCTTGTACGGAGGAGATTTGAAAACTTATACCTACAATATGGCCCTTGTGCATGTGCCTTCACTAATATTGAGAGTGCACTTACATACTATATTGGAGATAGCTTTCATCAATCTGCAATTAGAGGGTAGTAGCATTTTGTTTGGAGATATTTCACGTTTGCTGAAGTGATGTGATTTATCAAAATGATGGGAGTGAAGGCTGTGTACTTTGTTGGATTGTTTGTGATACCCATTGGATACAATGGTGAGTGACCCATGTTTCGAGGTGCCCCTTGACCATTATACATAGGAGAGTTGAGTTACTTTTGTCCCTTCCTTATGAGATTAGATTTTCAAGCTTGTCAAGTTTCGCTTTTCTTTCGAAAAGGGTTCTACCGTTCTTGCTTTCTCTTGGCTTTTTCAATTTTTTTTCTTAGGTCTTTTAAGTTGTCTTTGTTTGTCCCTGGCTGAGGCAGTGCACCGAGGGAGGGGTGTCACCAAGGAGAGGGTGCTGCCGAGGGAGGTCACTGTCGCTGCTGAGGTTTTTGATGAGACCGAGTTTTCGCAACACTGTTTGGGCGAAGTCAAGGTTTGAAATGAGTTCTTCTGAGGTGAGGCTACGTCCTTAGTGAGGGGTGGGTTTTGTTTATGGTTTGCCGAGGTTGACACATCGCGTCAAGGAGGTTCACCGTTAGGGTTACCGAAGTTCTCTTGTCTGAGGCCACTAAGGTCATTGTGAAGAGGCGACCCAACTTGGGGTTCCACCAAGGCGAGGGCATCTTTTGTGAGGCCTCTTGTGCCGAGGCTTGAAGAGGCGAGGGAGGCGAGGCGATCGAGGGCTCTTTGCTGACGGTTTGGACTGAGGGTTTCTACCGAGGCATCAACTTGTTGGTGTTTTGTCGAGGCCCGGTCTTTGTCGAGGTTGTGCACTGCCAAGGTGACCTTTTGTTGGTGTGAGTTGGAGATCACCGAGGTTGGGTTTTCATTGAGGCAACGCGACTTGGGCCGCCAAAGTATTTAACCGAGGGGGGTTGGGTGAAATCGCGGAGGATAGGGATTAGGTGCCCAGGCTTCTTCAAAACTTGAGGTGGCCCAGCGAGGAAGTGAGTTGTCAAGGCTGGCTTGTGAGGGGGGTTTTCACGGAGGAAAGGTTTCAACCACATGGGTTTCACTACTGAAAGCACGCTAAGGTTGCTGAACCAAAGCTTTTGCCAAAGTTGCTGAACCATTTTGCCGAGGAGGCTTGACCGTCGCCGCACGGTATTTGGGGGCTTGGTTGGCCGAGGGTGTGTTTGCCGAAGTAAGGGGGTTGGGTCGGGGCTTACGTCTTTGCCGAGGGTTTCATCGCCAACCGACGTTTGCTGAGAGTTCACCGAGGAGAGGTGCCAAAGAGAGAGGGGAAGGTCGTGGTTGCTTTTGGGGCCTTGCCAAAGTGTCTTGGGTTTTGACTTCATGCCGAGGTGCCATCAAGAAGTTATTGTGCCAAGATCTCCACTGAGGTCATATCGTCAAGGTGGCCGAGGGCTTCCACCGAGGTGTCGCCGAAAAAGTTTGTTGACGTCCTGTTTGATCGAGGCTTCGGTCTTGCTACTTTTGACTTGGCTTGGGTTGTGCCAAGCTTGTCTTTAGTGAAGCCATGGAGGGGTGTTACAAGGAGTGGCTTGCCTAGGTGGCCAAACCGCAAGGCAAGGCAGAGGTTAAGCGGCCACCGTTGCCGTGGTAGGCTTTACCGAGGTTTGAGAGCTGAGACTAAAGGTCCCGTGGCGAAGTCATGGGCCAGGGGATTCACCAGGCCTAAGAATGTGTTGCTTTTGTAGTCTTGTGTTTCTTTTGTAGCTGTGGGGCTTGATGTATACCCTTTTGATTAATCAATAAACTTTGCTTCCAGTAGTGGGAACTCTCTTGGCTTGTTTCCTTGTGTTGTGCATTGGAGGATCTCGATTAGGAGAGTTTCGTGGTTGAGAGGGTGCCTTGCCTTAAAGAGCTTAATTTTGATAGGGCCTTGAGGTTGGGAGCATCCTTTGGCTTGGAGGGTCTCGTAACTAAGGACCTCCTTTGGTTGGAGAGACTTTGAATAGGAGGGTCTCCTTGCTGAGAGCCTTGGCGGAGGGAGACTTTTTTGTGAATGAGTTCAGGATGAAGAAACCTATTGGTTGAGGAGATTAAATGCAGAGGGCCTCGTGATAGAGGGTACCTTTATTGAGGGGGAACTTGCTAAAGGAGCCTTGGTTGAACGCACTGTTACGAGCATGAGCTAGATGGTTGGATAACGTGATATTCTTAACGTGACCTAGCTTAACCATTGAAAGGAATTTAGGGAGATGTAATTGAGGTGGACGGAGATTGCCTCTTGAGAACTGTAACCCAAGGCGAAGGCTTTTCACGCCTGAGCCGACTCAAAAGCAATCACAAGCAAAGAGTCTCGACCCCGAGGGGAAAGTGTGGAGACACATGATAGTCGAAGCTAAATCCATTTAAGTGCTTACTTGAGTTATAAAACATTTGGAGAACTTCGATCCTAGAAGGGGGTATTTGGAGAAAGCATTTGGAAAACCTCGACTCTGGAGGGAAGCATTTGGAGAACCTCAACTCTGGAGGGGAGTGTTTGAAGTACCTCGACCCTGGAGGGGAATGTATGGAGATGTGTAATGCTCGATGCTAAATCCGCATGGGCACTTAACCAAGTTATAAAACATTTAGAGAATCTCGACCCCAGAAGGGAGCATTTGGAGAATTTCGACCTCGGAGGGGAGTGTATAGATATATGTAATACTTGAGGCTAAACCTACGTGGGCGTTTAGCCAAGTTAAAGATCACAAATGCAGATAGGCGTGCTCAGTTGGAGATCGAGCGTGCCTATGGCTGCCAAAGATTGCCCCTCGAATGTTATATAGCTCGAGGCTAGGATATTGTAGACCGAGGGTGCTCAAGGGTGAAGCTAGTCATTCCACTTGAGATTGAGGGTGTTCAACACCGAGGTGTGCATATCTCGAGGTGAGTCATTTCGCTTGAGAGCGATGGCACTCAATGCTGACACGACGGCTTCACTATTGTGTCGCGGTGCATGGCATCAGTGTGGATCACTGACTGAAATTAAAGAGGGGTTATATCTTCCATCGAGAAGACATCTTGAAATAGTGCTTTATGGTTGCACTGTGAAGACATATAATGGTCTAAGCTGATGTGGTGGGCCGCCATATGTAGAAAATTCTTCTTTGTTCGGTGCTCCATGCAAAAGTCTTCAAGTTTAAAAAAGTATATCTTGATGCTTAGAGTTTCCCTTGGTGTTCCATGCAGAAGTATAGCACACTGAACATTTTTATGGAGGTGATGCCACAAATGGGGTCAGCCTCGGGACTCGTGGTACAACATTAAAAAGAAAATATGAGTTGAATAATTCAAAGGATTTCATGAAGCTATAGCATAAAAATTATATATGGAGGAGAAATCACAAATTTTCAGCCATGCGAAGTATTAAAAGAGAGGTCAGCAATTGTATAGATCATAATGCAGAAGAAAAAGAATAATTTTAAATGCAGAAAGCTGCAATGGTATTGTTTATATATATATATATAAATATATGTGGGGTTTGAATATATGTCATACTTGTATCACAAGAAGTGATTAGTCATGCACGACATCATTGTTCCCACTAGCTGATTTCCACTTTGTGTATTACCTTGGAGAAGTAGGTGTGATATTATAGGAAAGATGTTGTGAACTAAGTTCCCACATTGCTCCTATATAGCTTTGCCAAGCGCCTTATATGTGGTGCTCCCTTTACCCAGTTAGATGCGTTTTAAATTCGTGAGGGCTTGAAGCCCAAAGCGGACAATATCCAACTAGGATATGGAGCAGCCCGTATTTGGTGGCCTATGCAGGTTGCGATGGGGGCGTATATTGTGAACTAAGTTTCCACATCGCTCCCACACAGCCCTGACAAGCGCCTTATATGTAGTGCTCCCTCTACCCAGTTAGATGCGTTTTAAATTCGTGAAAGCACCATGTTATAAAACTAAATGAATATTAAGTAAGCAAAATAATCAAACACAGCGTATAATAAAAGTAGTTCTTCTGGAACTGTCAAATAATAGTTTAATAGTTCTTCTAGAACTATTAAAGATAGAAATAATTGAATAGTTCTCTCTTCTCTTTTCTCTTTCTTTATTTGAAGTTTCTTTTATAATGCAATTTATGGGACTATTCTACCAAATATGTTAGGTTGCAATCACATGTTGAGTTTGGTGAAAGTCATTCACCATTTTTTCATAATAGATCATCCACCATTCTTTCATAACACTCTTGCTTGAATGGCCTTTACAAGAAACTTCATAAAAACCGTAGCGAAGGAAAAATGAGTGCGCTAAAACTGTCTCGTTAAAATTTTACCAAGAAAAATTCTATAGGAAAAAAACCGTTGGCGAAGAAAAAAAAGTACAGTCTGTAACTTTCACTCATTCATACATATGGTATGAAGTTGAAGTTGATAGCTTCAATTGTTCATAATGAAAGATCTTTGAGATAACGCATGCTAATATTATGTATCAATTTCTCAAATGTTGCAGTTGGGAGTGTTTTAGTAAATAAGTTTGCCAAGTTGTCACTTGAACGTATCTACTGGACATCAATATCACTGTTTTTTTGAAATGCATGTGCATAAAAGAACTTTAGCAATATATGTTTGGTTCTTTTTTGAAAGAATGGTGGATGACTTTTACCAAACTCAATATGTGATTGCAACCTAATATATTTGATAGAATAGTCCTATCAGTTGCATTATAAAAGGAGCTTCGAATGAAGGAAGAAAAAAAAGAAGATAGAAGAAGAGGAAAAGAAAAGAGAGAGAAAAAATAAGAGAGAGAATAGAGAAGAAAGAAGAAAGCAAAGAGTTTAGGTAAAATATTTAAGTTTAAGTTGTATTTTATGTTTCATTCTATGATAGAAATAAATTCTTAGGTGATTAAGAAGATCTATCCTTAATAGTTCTAGAAAAATTATTTAATTATTATTTGACAGTTCTAGAAGAACTACTTTATTAAATACTGTGTTTGATTATTTTGCTTGCTTAATATTTATTTAGTTTTATAACATGTTATCAGCACGATACTCTAAGTGCTTGTGAAAAATATAATTGTGTTCTTCCTTATATCTTAAAGGTATTTCATTATATCAGTGAAGGTACTTCATTTTATGTGTTATTAATATTTCAGTTAATTTATCTTTGTTTTGGGTTCTTTATTGTTCACTTTTCAATTTATGGCATAATTTATATTGGTTAAATAGTTGATGAATAGTCAAATTTTGAAACTTTGATGAATTGTGATATTTCAAAATTTTATTTGTTTATTTTTTCGAGAACTTAAATTTTTGGCCTATGATATTTATAGATCTGGAATTCTTATTTCAATAACTTTCTATAGATATGTGACTTAACTATATTTTGATATCTAGATTGAAAGTTATAATAAGGACAAAATATATATATACACGAATTGCATATAAATACTATGCAGCAATAGTAATTACTATTCATAAATAATGATTTTACTATTGATGAATAGTAATAGCAAATGAAATTTATCTTTTGGTTAAAGATTCGGATGAGTGGGATTTGTATTAGATATTTAACCGAAATTCTATATTATGTCTTCTTTATATTATTTTTATGTTATCGTGATTCTAAAACTTTGTTATATGGTGAGTGTAGTCATTCTGAAATTGTTAAATCTCGCAAAATTAGAATTTATCGCTCTTGACATTTCAGGCAAGAACTATATGTTCTGAGTAGTTAATGTTGAGATCTATTTGTGTGCAAAAATTCTTGAAAATACCATAAAAGAAGAAAATGACAAATTCCAGCAGGATTATGCAAAAGTAATGATTTTTCTTCGCTATCATATTCATGAAGAATTAAAAAATAAATACCTTATGGTAAAAGATCCATTGACACTATAGCAAAATTTAAAGAAGAAATATGAGTATCAGAATATCATGTTTCTCTCAAAAGCTCGCTATGATTGGATGCACCTGAGGTTGCAAGATTTTAAAATTGTTGGTGAGTATAATTCTGTATTATTTAAAATCAACTCACAATTGAAATTATGTGGGCAAACTATTACTGATGAAGATATGTTAGAAAAAAATATATTCTACATTTCATGCCTCAAATTGAGAGTGGGGTTTTAAAAAATATTTAGAATTGATATCATGTCTCCTTCTGGCTGAATAAAATAATAAGCTTCTAATTAAAAATCACTAGTCTCGCCCGACCAGCTCTATACCATTCACTAAAGTGAATGCGGTCTCGTTTTATGGATGTGGTCGTGGACGTGGGCGTAGTAGAAATAATTTTTGTCATCGTAGGGGGTACCGTTGAGGTAACAGTTATAACAATTATAATTCTTTAAGTTCTTGAGTTAAAAATACTACACCACACCACCATCAGCGAAACAATTCTGAAACAAAGCAAGAAAAGAGAAAAAGGTTTACCGAATAAACTTCCTAAAAATTATGAAGATGTTTATTACAGGTCTGGTATGAAAGGACATTGGTCACGTACCTACCGTACGCCCAAATCATTTGTGGATCTTTACCGAGTATCAACAAAAGATAACGAGAAAAATATTAAAATGAATTTCACAAATTTTAATGACTCAGTAGAAATTACTCATATTGTTGTTTCAGAAAAGGTTCTAAATCGATTTTATATGGATAAAGCTCATCCATTGAGTTTTCTCATGATTGTTCGATCACTAGATGTACAAAAAAATCTTTTTCGCCCTTAAGAAGATGGTTAAAAAATTCTTGGTCTTGAAGTACCATACCTCAATGCTATTGAGACTCTTATGTATTTTGCAAATTGCACAAGACCTAATATTGCGTTTTCTATCAATTTATTGGCAAGATATAGTTTTGCTCCAACTCAGGGGCATTGGAAAGGGGTGAAGCACATATTTCGTTACCTACGAGAAACAACAGATATGAGCTTGTTTTATGCAAAAGGACCAGAATCAGAGTTAGTTGGCGATGCAGATGCTGATTATCTTTCTGATTTACATAAAGCACGACCATAAATCGGGTATGTATTTACCTATGGTAATACTGCTATATCTTGGCAATCTGTAAAACAAATACGAACTGCAACTTCTTCAAATCATTATAAGATAATCACAATTTATAAAGCAAGTTCAGTGTACATTTGATTGAAATCTATGATCTAACATATTCAAGACAGTTGCGAACTATCCTCGATCAAAGATACCTCAACGATATTATATGAAGATAATGCAGTATATATTACATAAATTAAGGGAGGCTACATCAAAGGTAACAGAACCAAACATATATAGCCAAAGTTCTTTTATTCACATGAACTCCAGAAAAACAGTAATATTGATGTCCAGCTGATACGTTCAAGTGATAACTTGGCAGATTTATTTACTGAAACACTCCCAACTGCAACATTTGATAAATTGGTACACAATATTGGCATGCGTCATCTTAAAGATCTTTTATTCTAAACAATTGTAGCTATCAACTTTAACTTCATACCACATGTATGAATGAGGGAGAGTGACAAACTGTACTCTGTCTAATAGACATATATTTTCATCATTTATCTTAGAAGTTATTAATGCTTTGGTAGATTCTATATCTTTATACAAAATATTAAAATTGCTTATTTATAAGAAAACGAAAACATTCATTTAAAGAAACATGTTTAGAAAAATATTACAAACGATGACAATAAGCTAAAAATAACAAGAACATAAACTAGTTGGTGTGGACATTTCCATCACCAATTAAGTTATCTATTTTTCCATTACAATCTTTGAAGAAATCTGAAACATCAAGGTGAGCGATTTTTACTGAGTCGTCAAAGTTTGTGAAATTCATTTTAATATTTTTCCCGTTATCTTTTGTTGATACTCTGTAAAGATCCACTAATGGTTAAGGCATACAATAGGTACGTGACCAATGTCCTTTCATACTACACCTGTAACAAATATATTCATAATTTTTAAGAAGTTTATTCTATAAACGTTATCCCTTTTCTTGTTTTGTTTCAAAGTTGTTCCACTGATGGTGGTGTGGTGTGGTGTAGTATTTTTAATTCGAAAACTTGAATAATTATAATTGTTATAACTGTTATTTCCACGGTAACCCCCACGATGGCGAAAATTATTTCTGCCACGGTCACGTTCTCGACCACGACCACGACCACGACCACAACTACATCCGTAAAATGAGATCGCATTCGCTTCAGAAAATGTTGTAGAGTCGGTCGGGCGAGACTAGTAGTTTTTCATCAAAATTTCATTATTTTGTTTAGCCAGAAAGAGATATGATATCAATTTTGAATATTTTTTAAAACTTCGCTCTCAATATTGCTGCAGGAGCACATTTGAGGCATAAAATGTAGAATATGTTTTTTTCTAACATATTTTCATCATTAATATTTTGTCCACATAATTTTAATTGTTAGATGATTTTAAATAATGCAGAATTATACTTACTAACAGTTTTAAAATTTTGCAACCTCAAGTACATTCAATCATAGCGAGCTCTGAGGAGAAACATGGTCTTCTGGTGCTCGTATCTTTCCTTTAAATTGTGCCATAGTGTCAGTGGGTCTTTTACCGTAAGGTATTCAATTTTTAATTGTTCGTGAATATGATGAAGAAGAAAAATCATTACTTTTAATCAATCCTGCTGGAATTCGTTATTTTCTTCTTTTATAGTATTTCCAAGAGTTTTTGCACACAAATGAATCTCAGCATTAATTACCTAGAATAAATAGTTTTTCTCTGAAATGTCAAGAGCAGTAAATTCTAGCTTTGCAAGGTTTGACATTTGCAGAATTACTGCACTCACAAGATAACAAAATTTTAGAATCACGATAATACAAAAATAAGATAAAGAAAACATATTATAGAATTTCGGTCAAATATCTGATACAAATCCTACTCACCCGAATCCTTAGCCAAAAGATAAATTTCATTTGTTATTACTATTCATCAGTAGTAAAATCACTGTTTATGAATAGTAATTACTATTGCTGCATAGTATCCATATGCAATTCGTATATATATATATATATATTTTTGTCCTCGTTATAACTTTCAATCTAGATATTAAAATATAGTCAAGTCGCATGTCTATGGAAAGCTATTGAAATAAGAATTTTAGATCTATAAATATCATAGGCCAAAAATTTAATATCTGATAGAAATAAACAAATAAAGTTTTGAAATCTGACTATTCAACCAATATAAATCATGCCATGAATTTGAGAGTGAACAGTAAAGAACCCAAAACAAAGATAAATTAACTGAAATATTAATGACACATAAAATGAAGTACCTTCATTGATATAATGAAGGACCTTCCAAATATAAGGAAGAACACAATTATATTTTTCACAAGCATTTAGTAACCTTTACCAAACTCAACATATGACTGTAACCTAATATATTTGGTAAAATAGTTTCATCAGTTGCATTGTAAAAGGGGTTTCGAATGAAGAAAGAGAAGAAGAGAATAGATAAGAAGAGAAAAGAGGAAAATAAAAGAGAGACGAAGAAGAAGAGAAAGAAGAAAGAAGAAAGTAAAGAGTGTAGGTAAAATATTTAAGTTTAAATTGTATTTTATGTTTTATTCTATGATAGAAATAAATTCTTGAGTGATCAAGAAGATTTATCCCTAATAGTTTCTAAAGAGCTATTTAACTATTATTTGACAATTCCAGAAGAACTACTTTTATTATATATTGTGTTTGATTATTTTGCTTGCTTAATATTCATTTAGTTTTATAACAAAAGAACAATTATAATGTACAAAAAAAAAAAAAAATGGAGAGGTCAGCCTTTAGTGGTCCTATGTACATGTAGTAGGGCTATTTAGAAGATAAAATATCATATTTGCTTATCTAATTTGTGGTGGAGTGTGACCTCACTAATGATGTCGTTTTCGACTGACTTTATAAAATGATAACTTGACAGGCTTTTATGCATATCCATGTGTACGAACATGGCATGGCATAATGGAGGTGTTAGGTTTGCTACGGAGCAACAGGCTGCGGGTGTTTGTCGTGGTGCTGGTCGCTGTGCAGAGTGATTGTAGTGGTGAGGTGGGTTGTCATTTTGCCGCGCGCTGGGGTCGCAGCGTTGCTGCCCTTGCGCTGCCTTTTTTTGCTACTGCTGTATGGGGAGGGGGTTGTGGCGCTGCTGCCGTGTGTTCGCGCTACTGTAGCAGGGTTAGATCGAGGGAGAGGGAGGGAGTCTAGCTATCCTTAACGCTAGCTGGCTCCACCTCCCCCCTTTAAAGGACGATCTGTAAAAACTACTTTTTCAATGGTAAAAATGAATAAAATATTTGAGCAAGTCAAGTATATGCAGCAGACCTTGACAACAAAATAGGCATAAAATAAGACAGAATATTAGAGTTGTATTGAAAAAGTCTTTTTTAGTGAAGAGTGGGAACATGTGGGGCTAGGCACATGGGTTTGCATGTCATTGACATTATTTTAGTTACTTTTTACTCTATAGACTAGACTAGAAAGATATATGTACAAAATGGTGGGCCCACCTCCCACTTCTTTATTTGCTTTAATAGGAAGATCTGACAGAATATATAGATAATGGGGGTAGTTCATAGAAAGAAACAATTGTTTAAACCCATTTGAAGCAAACATTTTAGCCAACAATTATATATAGAATATCACAAATCTCTATACGTAGAGTGTGTTTCCTTAATGGGGTAAGTTTGATGGCCAAATGCAAAGGGGAAGGAGCAGCTGCTGTAGCATGCTGGGGAGGGAGGATGCTGCCGCCGCGTGCCTGCGGTGCCTCTAAAATTTTTTTAAAAGGGAGAGGAGGCTCAAAGAGAGGAGGAAGGAAGGACACCAATCAACTTTTGCGCGGTTGGTCCTCCATCAAAGCATGGTTATATAAATTTATAAATAATTAAAAAGATGCTTCCAACAAGATATATGTATTACAAGATAACATTAATAAGTAGAATAAATGCAAATCATGGAGTGGAAGTGTAAATATTTTCAGATTTATAAACATCATAGCACAAACTAAATGCAAATCATGGAGTTAAGTGTAGATCTTATCAGATTTGTAAATAGAGAGAGCAAGAGCAGTGCACTAGAGATAGCTTGATGGGTTGGTGGACTTCGCCGCTTACGTTTTCTTTTTTGGTGCCATAAACAGTGAGTACCGCTCTTTCCCAGTGGAGTATTGTGTGTAGAGTTGTATGAGGGGTGAGTGGTTAAACTTATAGAGGGTGACCCTCTAGGAAGTTACAGCAAGCGTTGTCTAGTGGAAAACTTACCGGAGGTAGAGAAAAGAGAGTTGAGGCGGTCTTAGGTAAAGAGAGAGGGGCAGTGTGCCAAAGAGTTGGAGAGATTGAAAGAGATTCTCAATAGTTGGTAGTGAGCATTTAATGTGGAATGAATGTCTCGTCGATGGAAAAGTGGGTTCCCCTTTATATAGGTGAGGGAAGTCTTTTATGATTGGTTCTTCAACTGTCGAAGTCTTTATGATTGGCTCCTCAGACCTCTGATGGAGGCCCCTTGTTGATTGACTCCTCAGTTTGAGGGCTTTTCGAAGGCCAACATTCTGAATGTCAACTCTGCGCCTATGTGCAATGATGACATGCTCAAGTATTAAATGTGCTTGTCGTTTACTTGGAAATCTCCCTCTCTCTAAGATCGGCCGGAGGGGTGGGATCCTCAGCAAACCCTCAACTCTAGTCTCCAATCTACTTGTCTCCTGGTGATCCCACGCAGAGGTTCTTAGGTCTTGCTTCCAAATTAGGTTATGGAGATACGCTTATGTGGAGAATTATGCTAAATATGAAAATGCACTCAGTGGATAAATTCTATAGCCGTGCCAGGAGGTGCCGAGCGCAAGGTCTTGGGTAAACGCCGCGGAGGAGGTGTCCCGAAGTCACCTATAGGCGAGGGGTCTCTCGATATCTTAGCTCAGAGGAAGTATTCTTCGTGCTATCCTCGATGAGTGAGTTGACTTGGTGCATACGTTGCCTTGGAAGGCTGCCACATGGAGCCAAGTGTGAGGAGGATGAGCGATACGGAGGAGTAGTAAGTCGCTGAAGTGTCCTTGTACGGAGGAGATTTGGACACTTATACCTACAGCCGTCACTTCCTTCCTACTGGTTTCTGTAGCCATTGTCGTTCTAGACCTGTGGCAGGTTTACAAAAGCAAACCAATTCTTTCAGTAGCTAGCGATTTGCTGTGTTACTGCCTCATTCGTACTCCTGACTCTTTCTGTTAGGATGGTATTGGAATTGACATTCCTAGGAAGAGTTTTTGATATCCTTTAGAGGATTACAATTACATTTCACATTACATTTCTTATATATGGGGTAGTGCTGATCATTTTCATAATCTGTTTATTCATATGGTAAGGAAGAAGAGCAAAAACTTGGCACAGAGTTTTTGACGAGCAAGAGCACCAGGCAATCTGGGGTGACAATATAACTCTCTCTCTCTCTCTCTCTCTGTACCAATTTTTTGCTCCACTTTGTCACCCAAATTCACTTCCTCACCCAAAGTGTTTAGAGAGAGAGAAAGTTATGTCGGTGTCTCTCTCTTTACACTTTGGGTGAGGAAGTGAAGCAAAAAATTGGGTGAGAGAGAGAGAGAGAGAGAGTGTTATTATGTCAAACCTAATTGCCTGGTACTCGTCGAAAACTCTGTGCCAATTTTTTGCTCTATTTTTTCACCGATAGGAATAAGTGGATCATGGAAATGATTAGCACAACCCCACATATGACAAACGTGATGTGAAATGTAATTGTAGTCCTTTTAAGGACATCAAAATCTCTCCCTAGGATTGTCAATTCCAATTTCATCAGAACAGAGAGGGTTAGGAGTTCGAATGAGGCAGTAACATAGCAAATTGCCAGCCATTAAAAGAATTGTTTACTTTTGTAAACCTGCCATAATTCTAGGACGATAATGGCTATAGAAGTCAGTAGGCAGGAAGTGGCAGCACCCACAAAATGAGAAAAAAACACCCTGTTGTGCTAAGAATCCCCACTCGTTAATACGCAGTCCCAGGAACTTGAGTGCCATTTTGGTCGTTTTGCCATGTACTCAAGGAACAAAATTTTCATTTGTTTCTATCGAATCGGCCGAAATGAAATATTAGTGGAATAACGAAACACTATTAT
Source organism: Euryodendron excelsum (assembly GCA_033060915.1). Taxonomy (NCBI): domain Eukaryota; kingdom Viridiplantae; phylum Streptophyta; class Magnoliopsida; order Ericales; family Pentaphylacaceae; genus Euryodendron; species Euryodendron excelsum. The sequence goes on from CM065394.1 coordinate 36,167,501, forward strand.
TACGATCAATACACACCGGAACATAGAAAAATGCACCAAAACATAACGATATATACCGAAATAATAAGTTGTATTAACTCAAATTTAAAATTTTTGTAAATGTTGTAGAATTTTCATACAAAAAATTATATTTTACTATTTTAATATTTGTCACTTTTGAAATATTTTCGAAACATTCTGAAATAATTTCGAAACGTTTCCGTTTTCAAGCCAACTGAAACAACCTCTCGAAACGAAATTTTGATCATTGCATGTGCCTCTAGGAGGAGTTAACATGGCCTGATAAGAAATAGTTGACGTCAATGTAGAAGTTGTGATCAAATGGCCTATGATTTCGACGTACCACTGGTCATCCACTCGAAAATACGTCCTCCAAAATAGCAAAAGGACGTTGTTAGTTTCAGGTGTGAGTGATACTTCTTTCATAGATTGATCAATAACAAATAGAGAGCAGCCACACAGAGACTCAAACGACTGTCGCGTACTGTTACCGATTGTTATTGACAAATTGTTGACATCATCATTGCATGTGGCATAACCATCGCGGTCAACCTTTTTGATTTTCGTCATCGACATAACTTGTTTAGTCGTTTATGCCAAAATCATTAAAGAGGCAACTAATACTTATAAACAGTTTTGGATGCCAAAATCATTGAAGTACAACTAAAATTTGTTTAGTTTTTTTGTTGCCAAAAATATGCATGATTTTTAAGTTGTGCTTAAAAAAAAAATTCTCTTAAAAATAGCAAGTATATGCTTTAATTTTAAGAAGACAGTTGCAAAGGAAAAAAGGGGGGGGGGGGGGGGGGGGGGGGGGGGGGGGGGGGGGGGGGGGGGGGGGGGGGGGGGGGGAGGTGGTGTTGCAAAAGTGTTGCAAAAGTAACTTTGGACTTCCCTTGATTTTGTGTTTCGAATCCAAATTTATTAGTGGCAAAGCAAAGAATTATTATTCTTTTTAATTAAAGTGAAATATCTTTTCATGTTTGGCATGAAAATATGAAAACCAAAGATTTTACAAAATTATATGGAGCCCTTCTAAATTATATTTCATTCTATGACCAACTGGAATTTGAGTTATCAAATTTTGTTTTGTAGTGTTATTTTGGGATTAAGATAAAACAATATATGCAATTTTGTTGTATTCCAATATGTATATTATTTTGATGTGCACCATATACATTCCACAGCCAACATGGGGAAACCACCTAAAAAGTTTTCACTCTAGGAGGGTTATCTGTGAAGACTTATCACTATTATGGTTGACGCGTTGGCTCAATTTCCAAGATTTGGAATAATCTTCTATATATAGACGTTGATCTCTATTTAGCTTGCTCATTGCAATTTGATCTTTGACTGTGTTTAGAACTTTAGATCTGACTCTATTCATTGTTTTGTGCAGATTAATTATTACTTATTTATATTTGATGACATTGATATTCATGTTCATCTAATGTTTAACTTTTCCATTTATATATTTACTAGAACATGTTTTCTTTAGAAGTTATGTTGTACCTCAGCACGTGAGTTTCCCCTCTTTGGTTAGTTGGTGTGGTGTATTTGAAGACGCACACACATATATACTTGCGGTGATGCACGTGCATTGCATGTGATATGTTTTTCTTGGGTATTCTGTAAAACTCTTTTAACAGTTAACAAGTTTTAACTGCATACTATGTATAAATGAGAAGAGATCGTCACTACTCATGGTGAGGTTAATTGCGTCATTACTCTACAAACTTCCTAGCTATGTGGGAATCAGAGTACTTCCTGTAAACAACTGTGTGTCCCGTGCTGCTGCTCTTCCAGTGACATGGCTTACAAGTTCCAAATTATGACAAAATGACATGGCTTATTGCAGGCTTTGACTGATGAATTATACATCATGTGTTCTCTATTCTCAGGTCCCTAAAGGTGGGTGAAAATTGTTTTTGCTAAAATAGCGTTTGATAAAAGTAGTTTCGAAACTTGTTTTAGGAAATGTTTCTAGAAAGCACTCTATTTTTTTTTAAATGGTACTTTAGGAGTGTTTGAAATTGTTTTAATACAATATCAAAATGTTGGTATTTTTTTTTTGTTTATGCGAACACAAAAAAAGCAAGTATTTTTAATAATTATTTTAAGAGAATTCAAAAAACTAGAATGAAAACAAAAACGGAACCGCAACCGAGCACACTAGCATCGGTGTTTATGCTGTTCTTTTTGCAGCAGCAAATGACTTGTTTGGGAAGACTGTACGCTAGCTGACCTAGCAGGTGTGAGAGGAAGTATGGATAGAAGTGGCCCACCTAACACTTGAGACTTGACCAGGGCCTTTGGCCCAGTGGTCATCTCCTTGTCTCGACTTAGGCGAGGTCAGGAGTTCGACTCGCGGCGAGAGCATGGTGCCTGTGACAAATAATATCTGCTCCTCCTGCCGATTTAATTCTATAGAATTTAGTCTACTAACTTACTAACTCCCCCACCCCTACTAACTTCCCCCTCCTTGGTAACTATACTTGTAATTGATCCCTTCTCAAAAAAAAAAAAAAGTGGGAAAACTTGAGACTTTTGCTATAAAAAATAAATAAAAAAACACTTGAGAGTTGGGAATTTGGCACTGAAACACGAGAGAGATGGCGGAGAAAGAGTCCCCAAAGACTGCAGGAAAGCGCATCTGATGCAGAGGTCAGCTCCTAAGCTTTTGGATGTGCGATTCAACTTTTTTGTACAAGGGTAATTTATTTGTCTTTCTAATACGATCATGTAAATTGAAGCCGCGGTGGGCTGGAAAGCAGGGGAGCCACTAGTAATGGAGGAGGTGATAGTGGCCCCTCCACAGCCTCACGAAGTTTGCATTCGAATCATCTGCACCTCTCTCTGTCACAGTGAGTCAGCAACGCCACTTTCTGGAAACTCAGGTAATAATACCTCTCAGTTTGTCCTCTCCAATCAGTTTTTGAACTGGTATACTTTGAATTTACTGGAGATTTACTTATATTGTATTTGACAAACTTAACCTTTGGTTATGTTCTTTTTTGAAGGATCCTCCTGAATATTTTCTAAGAATATTCGGCCACAAAGCAATCGGGTAACTCTGACAATAATTTCGATATCCCCTTATCATCGGAGACCATTGTTTCTTTCTAATGATAATATGGTTTGACTTTGAAAATCTGATAGAAAGGCAATCTGAAACTGGAATCAAGCTGTTCTGATTTAGAAAAATTGAGTACTAACTTTTATATCACAATTTGATTAACTTTCTCATATCCCTCATCCTCATGAAAAATATCTTGTATGATGGTCATACTCATTTGACGGACTGATTTTTTATTTTTGTGTTTTTTGATAGTGACTAATTTTGTGGCCGTAGACCATGTGCCGAAGCAACACTATAAACCAAATCATTGGGTTTCTTTTATTTTCCTCGTGCTTTTTTTTTATATAACTTTGAGTTAATTTTTTATTGTAATGTTTATTTAAAAAATAACCCTTGTTTTAGTTTTTAAATCATATGACTTGAACATCAATTTTGACAAACTATTATTTTTCATAGTAATTTTTTCTACAAACATAATACAAGTAGAGAAATGAATAAGCTGCAGTCACTGTTAAAGTAATTTCCCCTTATGTCAAAGTTACGAAGGAAATAAAAATAAACTAAGATGTAATGTGAAGTTTAAGAAGGCAGTGTGTGCTCTAACAAAAGGATGATAGTGATGGCCCACGTGTAACTCACATTTTTTATTCATTAAAGTATCAAAGCTCTCTCTCTCTCTCTCTCTCTCTCTCTCTTGTTTATAATACCTTGAGCCTCCTTCAAGATTAAAAAGCCACCACACAGTTACACATATCTCATGTAGAAATCACTAACTCACGGAACTAGTCATTTTAAACTTAAAAATCATAGGGTGAATTTCAGCTAGACCCCCTGTGGTTTCTAATATTGACAACAATACTCCTTTGGTTTAAAAATAGATAGTAACACCCCTTACCGTCAATCTCCGTTTGTCTCCGCTTGTTTGGGAAGGGTAGTCTGGTCCTTTTCCACATTATACATACACATTGTGTATATAAGACGCTGGTGGTAAAAGTTGGCGCCAGATTTGGTTGAATAGGCCGTTTATGTCAAAATCAATCTATCAAACCAAGCTTCCCTCACAATCTGTTTAACTTAGGGATGACAATGGGGTAGGTTCGGTACAGGTTCAGCTAAACTCTACCCCCCCTTTCTCCTAATAAGAAAACTCTACGCCATCTCCTGTCCCAAATCCGTGACGGGTTGAACCTCCCCACCCCAAACCCATTCCACTTCAGTTGATCGGAGTCCAAGTTGAAACGGGTTGAACTCATATAATATTTTATAATAAAAATAATATAAATTATACAAATACTAGTATAGTATAAAATTGAGAAAGAAAGAGCCTAAGACTCAAGAATAAAAAGTAACATTAGAACCCTAATCTTTACTTATATACTAAAATTTTTTTGTATAAATAAATATAATATGAACATTTAGGGATTTCATAATACAAACGGGCTTGGGTTGGGGGTGAGGTGACTTAAACTACCACATCCCAAACTAGCATCGGGTTACATTTTGTGCCCATCAATTGTTACCCTTTCTGTTTAATCTATGATTCTTGTGTTATTATGTTGTTTAATCAATTTACACTATGAATTTTGTTTCAAAATAAATTATTTTTGTTATATCATTTTTTATTTACCATTTAGGGTTTACAATGTTTGGAATTTTTTTTTGCCTCAATACTGTGACTTAGGGTTCAATATATGATTTCTTTCATGAACAGTTTAGGCAAATTTTCTGCATATTTCATTAGTCTCTCATTTCTGTTGGTTGATATGTGTTTATTCCAGATTGATTAGTAGTGATTTGTGTTTAAGATCTGAAAACATGTCAGTTTTTCGTTTATTTAATTTTTCAAAAAGATTAAGAGAGAGAAAGAGAGTGAAGCAGGTGGGAGATTGAGAGTGAGTTAGCAGCTTGCTGCTCGTTGGGGGTATATATAACCCAAAATATGACCTTTGGTGGCAAAAGTCAAAATTATGGGCAAGCTTGCAATGGTCAGTTGGAGGGATGGGAAAATGAGCTGAGCAACTAATTTTATAAGGGCATAATTATCTTTTATAGGGTCAACAAACAGAGCCTGACGGTAGGGGATGTTGCTATCGATATCAGAAACCATAGGGGGTCTGGCTGAAATTCACCCAAAATCATATGTAAACACATGAAAACATGTCGATACCATGCAACTCATCAGAACCTCCACAAATCTCAGCCAAACCCCACAAAAGTACTTCAAATCCATAACTCTTTATCATCAAACACAAAAAATAAAAAATAAAAAAATAAGTAAGAATTTTGAATCCCTCATTGCCTTCCCTTTCCTTTTCCATGATAAATCCGGGTTCCAAACATAGCGTTAAAGCACATTCTTGATCATAGAAAATGGATTTTTTCGAGATTATCCCACATGCAGCAGCAACCCCAACCTCTCCTTTCTGAGATAATTGCATTGCCACACCATTGTTTCGTTGCTGTCATTGAATCTGATAGCTTTGGTTTTTGAATTTCTGATTTTCTAGGAGAAAACCACATTTGCGCTTATTATTCTTGTAACATTCGAAACTGTATACCCAGCTTGCCAAGAATCAGATTATGTGGTTCCTATTGGGTATTTTCTATTGATGGAAAATATCCTGAATAAAAACAATTGTAATCGGTGGATTAAAATAGTAACTTCTACTAAAATACTCGATCTTCTATTTACTCTGGACAAAATTGTATAGTAACCAAATCATTTTGCTTGCGGTGTCTTACCACTTGTGACGCTTGGTTGATCTTCTTGCCTCAGAATTTTGGGTTCTTACTTTATCACACACTCTAGGGCCACTTTGCTAGGCAGTAATGTACAATAGGCATCTACTAAAGAAGGTTGACATTCTCATCATGCTGGAGTGAATTTGGAGTTGTTTGTAAGGGTAATTTATGACGCAAAGCATCGGTGACCTTCTATGCTGATGCGGACCAATTGTGGGAACCCGAAATATCCTTATATTCTTACGTGGTTGTTGCGAAGACACAGGAGATGTTTACGTGATCGAATGACTAGTTGAAACAAATTAGGACAGAATTGTGAGATGAAGCTTATAGTTTCAGAGGGTGATATAATGATAAGAAAAGGACATCCAAATGCATGGATGGAAAGCAGTGAGAAACTAAACGGAAGTTAAAAAAGAGGGTGAAATAAAACACAAAAAGAAGAACTTAATGAAAGAAAAATGCTGATGGTTTCTGTCTAAACAGATCATACCAATGGCGTAGAAGTAGAAAACCTTGTGGTTGATATTATTTCTTGATGATAAAATGTTTTCTTTGTTAAATCAAGACCTCCTATGGTGATGTGCTACTAATTATCTTGTACTTAACTAGATTTGAGGAGTCTATCCAAGCCACACAAGTCCACTTTACTTATTTTACTCATCTAGGACTATCAGTCTTACACTTTGTTTGGTATGAAAGCAAAACTGGAGGAGGAAGGGAAATGAAAGAATAGAAACAATGTCTTGCATTTGGTAGGAGAGGAAGGGGAAAGGAAAGTAAAAGCAGAAGGAAAACAAATGCACCTAGAAATGGGTGGAAAGCAAGAAGAAAAGAAGGGGCCAGTTGCAGTGTATTATACTATTATGCTTTTCCCTGCAAACATCAAACATATATGTAGCATTTTAATATTTATAAAATCATTTATTATTGGTCTCTCTTTCTTTCTGTCGTCATTGCATAACCAAATGGTGGAAATGACACTCTTTCCTTCATGCTTATCCAAACAGACAAACAGAGTTTCTGTCTCTCCAACTAAATGAAGCATTACAGTATCTAGGCCATTATGTCTTTTATAACTAGGTTTTGATACTTATAGTTTCTACTTGTGGGTTGGACCCTTATTGTAATATGTATTCTTATTAGAGAAGAAATTTTTTTATTTGTGTGTGAACTTGAAATCGCCCTAGATAATTCTTTTTCTTTTCTCATTTGGCTGGAGAAAGAAATAACCTAACTTTTTGTCATCGTTGATTTGCTGATGTTATTAGTATTTTCTTTTCAGAGATCAAAGATCACGTATAAGCAAACATAATACTATGAACAGGGTTGATCATTGTGTGGGGTTCTCATCGAGATAGGAGACAGGGATAGGAAGAGAGAATCAAAATCTGTGCCAGAAAAAAGAAAAACACAAAGTCATATTCTGATCCCACTCCACCGAACCCCCCTAGCTTTTAGTTCTTTAACCAAAGGATCAGATGTGACCACACACATACACAAAAGAAACACGAGAGAGAGAGAGAGAGAGAGCTGTAAAATCTCTCTTCTCCTCTTACCACTTGCATGTGGCAAAGGATTAAAGGGAGAATCTATTCTCAAACACTTCTTCCCCTTTTTAACATTTAACTGATATTGCAGGTACGAGAGAATGAAGGATAGAGAAAGACATGACAAAAGTTCTTATGTCAATCATTATTTGGATTTGTCTTCCCCTCTGTTTCTCTTTTTCCTTATTTGGTTACTTCATGATACTCCTTCTCCTGTTGGCGTGTGCTCTTGTAAATATTCCTCACCCACCAATTTTCATTCACAATTGTACCAAGAATTTCTCTGTTCTACTAGTGCAAGATTATGTAAAAAGAAGTAATTTAAATTTGAATTGTTTGATTCGGTAGAGTTCTTTATTTTCTTTTCTTTTTTTTTGATTAATGTATCTCTGGAGTTCAATATGTGCATTTACTTGATATATGGCCGTGAAATTAAACAATTCATTCACTTGTGAGCACTGCATTATGCACCAATAGATGCTCTCTCTCTCTCTCTCTCTCTCTCTCTCTCTCTCTCTCTGTGGACAGTTAAGTTTATATAGTTAATGATAGTAGTAGGTATGAGTTGAACCTATGACCGAGTGCATGGCAAGGGCGCCACTCAGACCCCCTCCTTAATGAATGCATGCTTTTATCACATTGTAGTTAGAGAGAGTTTTCAGAGAGTGCTTATTTATTACTTCACCCCTTATATGCTAAGCCCCTACCTCCATGAGGTCTCTACTCTCTAGTTTCTAAGTCAGTGAAAAAATGTCCTATGGTTGGAAGCACATGAGCATTGGGAGGACATCCTCCCTTGCACGTGACCCCTTGATGTTTGTGAAAACACAGAAAGACGCAAAACTTCTTTGTATATCATGGTTCCAAATGGATATCAATTTTTTTTCCATTCAAAGAATCATAACCAACTAACCACCGCATTCAGTTAATTTCGTAATCAACCTCCAAATCCAGTCCCTAATGTCCTCTTTCTTCTCGAATAAATCTTCCTCCTAGAAATGCTCAAAAAACATGCAACCCCGTGCTCTCTCTCTCTCTCTCTCTCTCTCCCCTCCGAAAAAAGTCTCCTCCGCAAATTGTCTTTCTAGTCTCAAACCCACACCTCTCTCTCTATATATCTACTGATGAAGTACGTATACTATCTAATATCTATATACATCGTCTGATTGAGTGAGTTGTCTGGGAAGGCCGAGTCAGCAGGGGTGGTGGTGGAAAACCGGCCATGACTCGGCAGTGCTCTCATTGTAGCAACAATGGCCACAACTCTCGAACATGCCCGTTGAGAGGTGGTGGTGGTGGTGGTGGTCGTGGTTGTGTGAAGCTCTTTGGGGTTAGACTCACCCCATGGCTCGTTCATCAAGAAGAGTGCTAGTATGGGAAACCTCTCTGCTCACTACCATTCGTCTTCCTCCACCGCAGCTTCACCCAATCCCAGCTCTCCTTCCTTGGACCCTCGCGCCACTTGTTCCTCCAATCGCTGTGCCGAACGCAAGAAAGGTAGTTTGATTCTATTCAAATCAAACCATTTGTGTTTTGGTTTTTTAGGATTTGCTAATTTATTCTGATAATTAAGAGGTTGGTTCAATTTTGAAATATTACTGGGCTAAGATTAAGATTTCACTCTGTTAAGTTCTTGTTTATTTACTAGTTATTTGTTAATCTATTAGTTTCATGAGTAATACTTTGCTTGAAATGAAATAAATGAATGTGGTGTGTCGTGCTTTCTGGGTGGATGACTTGCTTTTGGTCTTCCGTAATTTTATTTGATCATTTTTTTTATTATTTTTTAACACTGTGCTCGTTGTATTGCTTATTGTTTTTTGTCTTGTTTGGCTACTGTTGATTTTTCCAAATACAATACATACATTACAAGTCACAACCCTGATTATCTGTTTAAGATTTTGGTCATAGTTCTGATGCTTAGAAGTACTTGATATTCTCCTTATCTGACTAGGATTTTTCTCTTGTCAAGCCCTTCAGCTTTCTAGCTTCCTCTGCTTTCTTATATTATGGCATTTCTATACGGGGGCCATGGGAGAAAAGGGTTTTAGGTAATGCACTTCTCTCTGGATGTTGGTGAATCACCTATTATTGTATTTGTGCCTTTATCACTTTGGAGCTATGGCCAATTTTTTTTATAAGTATCAGTATTGCAGGCAAATATTTTAATCATTTGAGTCCGGTTTACTCTTGTTTCAAGAGGGGCAGCTGCGCTAATAGATTCATTTCATTTCTGGGTTTCTATCTTATGTGTTCATTAATAACTTAGTGATTTTCATTTCTGATTAATAACTTAGTCATTTTCATTGTTGCCTCCCCATATGAAAATATACATATGTAGTTGTGATAGAGGAATGACAGTAGCACATGCCTCTGTAGTTTGACTGAGTCTCTACACATTACAGAAAAAGCATGCTTGCCATCCCATGCAATCAAATGTCCATCTAGACCAAGGTGACATGAGCATTAACTTTTTGATTTTGTAACCTCTCATTTTGCTAAAGGTGAATCAAGCTAGATGAAAAAAAAATGACTGATCATTTGTTGTTTAAGTTTTCCAAGCACTTTTTCTATAGTAAATTATCATGGATGAACCTCATTGCTACTGCTTATTGTTTTCCCATAGGTTGCAGTGTCATTCAGTTGATGTGCTTGAACTTAATATAGTTGATTTCATTGCCAAGTGATAAGAGAATTTATCACTGAGCTACAAGATTTTGCATCTCATCTATAATCAGTTTGGAGTGGAATGCAAATTGAGTGCCTTGCTAGAATTGGTTGTCTCCATTGTGCGGCTCTTTCTCTGGCTGCTTCCAATATATTTGAGTGGCTCTTATATCAGAACTCATAATTGCAGTTTATTTATTTATTTTTTTGATCAGCAAGATTAGCATCATGAATTCCCACGAATACTACGGGGTTTGGTTTCCAGGTGTTCTGTGGACAGAGGAGGAACATCGTTTGTTCTTATTTGGGCTCCAGAAGTTAGGGAAAGGAGATTAGCGTGGCATATCACCTAATTTTGTCACATCAAGGACTCCTACAGGTAGCAAGCCATGCCCAGAAGTATTTCATCCGGCAGAGTAATGCTACTCAAAGAAAGAGGCGATCCGGCCTTTTTGACATTGTTCCAGAAATGGTTTGTCTTGCTTCTCTATCTTAAAATTTGCACGTAAAAACATACACGTACTACTGGACTGAAACAAACGGGTTTGGCTCCAGTTTGGCATGCCTCTCAAATTTGTGAGGTCAAAATTCACATTGCAGAACATTGTCATATGAAAGGTTACAGCCTTAACAACACGGAGCTGAGTGGTTCATATGAGTGGTCATCTGATCATGGTAGGACACAAATCTTGTTTCTGTTCTAATGACTAATGACCACAAGCCATTCTTCGTTTTCCTGATTGTTATGTTGTTTGCCAGGACACAGATTCGCCAACACTGCCAGAAGAACATTTCACGCTCTCTCCCTCTCACGAGGTAGAAACTGATACTAAACTGATTGCCCTCGTTAAGGCTTTCTCTCAATCCAGAATTTTGGCCTATGGAAGCCACCTCTGATGAAAAGGTTGAAGAAGCCAAAGAAACTATGGCGCCATTGGGCGAAATCCCGACAGCGGTTCCTGCATTCTTCCCGGCTTATCTACCTGTTCTGTTTCCACAGAGGCCATCAAATGCAGCCTCTCCTGAAGAAGAGAGAGCAGTAGAGAGATCTCATTATCAGGTCCTTAGGCCAATTCCCACCCTTCCGAAAGAAAACGTAGATGAATTAGTGGGCTTGTCTCATCTCAGTGTAGGATAGACCGAGACCGGCCATATAGGGACTTCACCTCTCTCCTTAAACCTATTATTAGGAGCACCTTCAAGGCCATCCGCATTTCATGCTAGTTAATGGGGTCGGATATAAGTTGAAGGCAAGAGCAATGCAATCCGAGCAGTTTGAAAGGGAGAGGAGCTGCAGACTGTTATTTAGGTTTCTCTTTTTCGACAACTTTGTACAATCACATTCTGTTTTATTTGACTTCTTACAATTATGTAGTTTTACACTTGTGAGAAAAAAAATGTTGGTAGGTTAATCTTATTGGAAATATTTATTCTTTCTTCATTGTAAACTGGTAGAAGCTAGTTCAAGCAACAGCATACCCTCTCTTTTGAGGTGAATTCTTATGTCTTTTGTATTTTGGGCTCTACTGTCAGGACTAGAGGTTTGGCTAAATAAAATAGGTTTTGAGTTACTTCGGCTTGCAGTACATTACTTACTCTATGTGCAACAAGGGCATTAATGCTTGAGGTACTGCAGAATTTTAGCTCTATGTAGATTTAAAATTGTGGCTACAACATCCATTATCCATCAACTCATTTTTTTCTCAAACACAGAAAAATCACAATTTGATTGTAATTAATCATGTGACTATTAGATAAAATAAGTTTCTAATAGGCCAAACATATTTATGAATGTAGGTCTTTGCAATACTGTAATCCGGTCTCCGGATTATGTACATTAAAAATATTTGCAGACAATGATTTGGCATGAGTTCGAGAAAGCAGTAGGCCGAGGCTTGACGCTCTTTAGCCAAAAAAAAAATCACATTGCTAACACAGCTGTCTATATACTTGTCTTGAACTTGAAGTGGGATTGTAGCTGTGGTTCAAGTAATGCCTTTCTTTAAGAAAAATTTTGTTCTAATGTTAGCCCTGCACAATCAAGAAAGAGTAGTCGGATAAAAGCCTAAACATCTAGTAGCAAAAAAAAATGCTAATCTTCAAGAAAATTTATACAAAAAATTCTATCAAAATAATGTGACGACGGCATTTTTGCAATTGAAAGTCATCATGAAAGATATTTTTTTTGGAAGTAAAAAGCTCTCATTTAATTCTGGTAACATTACCTACAAAGATTAACATAGCCATCCATTATGCTGCTATTTTCCAATTCTAAATGTTATTAAAAAGATTAATGCAATACAATCATAAAATTTTACACAACCTTTCTATGAATGATCTGGTTAAAATTTGATTTTTTACTCTAAACAAAATACTTATCAGGATAAATTTTAATTACAAATATGTCATTGTCATATCTTTTTAATGAGTTTTTGTACATAGTTGTCGAAAACTCATTTGGAATGGGGAAGCGCGTTTTCTTGAAAATGCGCTTCCGGTACAGGTACAAAACTCTTTTGAAAATTTTTGAGAAAGTTTTCAAAAATGCTACAAAGACATTTCGGAAACGTGGGAGAAATGCTTAGGATATGATTTAAGTACTTTACGGAAACTTGTAAAAAATTAAGGGGAAACTCTCCGAAAATTTAAAATATTAATTTTTATATATTTTTTCTCTTAAATTTTAACTAAGTATTTAGAAAATTATAAATATAATTTTCTTAAAAGTTTCCTTTAAGTTCTGTGAAAGCTTCTTAATAAGATTTTTTATTAAGTTTCCTAATAGTTTGTTACTTTTTTTTTTATATTTTTTGGCCACATTTCTCACTTTCCTTTTTCACTTTGCTAACTATGTTTTAGCATAACTTTTCTGAAAATTTAGAATTTTATAATTTAAAAAAAAAAAAGCAAGTCCACTTTTGGCAGGCCTACAAATTGGGCTCAAGGATAACTGGGCCTGTCTTCGACCCTAAATTGTATTGCCCCTGTTGTCATCTGTGTTGGTTGGAAATGGAAGAGCCACAATACATAGACGGTATTGTTCGTATTGGCACGTCTGCTGATTACATTTCAACGGAAAAGGAAGGAAAATTAAGGAATTGGGAAAAGGTACATTCAAACTTTAGCCCGAAACTTGAAGAACTTGAAATACCCAATTGCCCGTTTGTTTTAATTGTATAATTCGCTTCAATGCAAATTTTAGAATATGTTTGAGTTTAAAATATTGCGCATATTTTCTATGTTTCAGTTTCCTTCATTCCTGGTTTAGATATTTGCTGCTGGATTTGTGTGACTTTAGGATCATGTCTTGTTGTGACTCTTGTTCAGTTTATTTGGAGAGAATTTCTGCTGAGGAAGCAAAAGTTAGCTATAGTGCAGATGCTAGTTTCAATCATACTAGGCAATGGGAATCTTTGCCAATATGAGCAGAATAGATGCTGCAAGGAGAATATCTGTGAAAAAGGTCAGTTAGAAAGCAACCTTAAAGCTGATTTCTGTATGATTGCATCTATACTCACAAGTTTGGATTATCTCTTAGAGCACATTCTTGATGAGAAAAAAAGGGATTTTTCCAAGATTGTCCCACAAGCAGCAGCAACCCCAACCTCACTTTCTGAGATGATTGCATTGCCACACCATTGTTTCTTTGCTGTCATTGAATCTGATAGCTTTGGATTGTTGATTTCTGATTTTACACCCAGCTTGCCAAGAATCAGATTATGCAATTCCGGTTGGGTTCTTTCTAATGATGGAAAACATCCTGAATAAAAAATTTAATAATCAATGGATAAAAATACTAATTTCTATGAGAATACGTGCTGTTCTATTGACTCTGGACAAGAGTGTATAGTAACCAAATCATTTTGCTTCTAGCAATGTCAGGCATACGTGTCTTGTCACTTGTGACGCTTGGTTGATCTTCTTGCCCCTAGAAATTTTGGGTTCTTGCTTTATCGCACACTCAAGGGCCATTTTGCTAGGCAGTTCTGTAAATAGGCATCTACTAAAGAACGTTGACATTCTCATCATTCTGGAGTGAATTTGGAGTTGTTTGTAATGGTAATCTATGACTTGAAGCATCGGTGACCTTCTATGCTGATGTGGACCAATTGTGGAAACCCAAAATATCCTTATGTTCTTACTTGGTTGTTGTGAGGACACAGAAGCGGATGTTTATGTGATTGAATGGCTACTTGAAAAGTAAATTTAGAACTGAGAATTGTGAGATGAAGCTTATAGTTTCAGAAGGTGATATAATGATAGGAAAAGGACATTCTTAGTCTAAATAGATCATAACAATGGCATAGAAGGAGAAAACCTTGTGGTTGATATTTAGTTCTTGATGATCAAATGTTTTCTTTGTTAAATCAAGACCTATGGTGATGTGTTACCGTCTGGTCCACGTTACTTATTTTACACATCTAGGACTATTCGTCTTGCACTTTGTTTGGTATGAGAGCAAAACTGGACAGAGAAAAGGAAGGGAAAGGAAAGAATAGAAAATTGCCTAGCATTTGGTAGGAAAGAAAGGGGAAAGGAAAGTAAAAGCAGAAGGAAAGCCAGTGCACATAGAAATGGGTGGAAAGCAAGAAGAAAAAAAGAGGCCAGTTGCATTGTGTTATACTGTTTATGTTTCTCTCTGCAAACATCAAACATATATGTAGCATTTTAAGATTTATAAAAGAACATTTATTATGGGTCTCTCTTTATTTCTCTCATCATTGTATAACCAAATGTTGGAACTCTCTTTCCTTCATGCTCATCCAAACAGGCAAACATAGTTTCGATCTCTCCAACTAAACGAACCATTACAATAACTAGGCAATTATGTCTTTTCAAACATGGTTCTGACACGTTTTAGTTTTTACGCATGCGTTGGACCTTTTTATGGAATATATTTAATTATTAGAGAAAAGAATTTTGTATTTGCATGTGAAATTTGAAATTGCCGTTGATAATTCTTTTTCTTTTATCATTTGGCTGGAGAAAGAAATTACCGAACTTTTTTGTCATCACTGATTTGCTGATGTTATTAGTATTTTGTTTTCAGATATCAAAAACTTATATCACGTACAAGCAAATGTAATACTATGAACAGGGTTGATCATTGTCCTGGGTGGGATTCTTATCGACATAGGAGACAGTGATAGGAAGAGAGAATCAAAATCAGTGCCAGAAAAAAGAAAAACACAACATTATATTCTGATCCCACTCCACCCAATCCCCTAGCTTTTAATTCTTTAACCAAAGGATCAGATGTGACCACACTTGTACAAGAAGGAAACATGAGAGACAGAGACAGAGAGCTGTAAAATCTCTCTTCTCCTCTCACTACTTGCATGTGGCAGAGGATTAAAGGGAGAATCTCTTCTCAAACACTTCTTCCCCTTTTTAACATTTTGCTGATGTTGCAGGTAAAAGAGAATGAAGGATAGAGAAAGACATGATAAAGTTCTTATGTCAATCATTATTTGGATTTGTCTCCCCCTCTGTTTTTATTTTCTTTATTTGGTTACTTCATGATACTCCTCCTCCTGTTGGCGTGTGCTCTTGTAAATATTCCTCACCCACCAATTTTCATTCACAAATGTACCAAGAATTTTTCTGTTCTACGAGTGTAAGATTATGTAGAAAGAAGTAATTTAAATTTGAACTCTTTGATTCTGTAGAGTTCTTTGTTTTATTTTTATTATTTTTTGGGTTAATGTATCTGTAGAGTTCAATATATGCACTTACTGAGTATATGGCTGTGAAATTAAACAATGCATTCACTTGTGAGCGCTTCATTATGCACCAATGGATGCTCTCTCTCTCTCTCTCTCTCTCTCTTTGAGGACAGGTAAGTTCATATCGTTAGTGATGGTGGGTTAGAGGTAGTAGGTGTAAGTTGAACCTATGACTTAATGCATGGCAAGGGCACCACTTAGACCCCTCCTCAATGAATGCATGCCTTTTTCACATTGTAGTTAGAGAGAATCTTCAGAGAATGCTTATTTATGAGTTATTCCCTGTCTCCATGGGGTCATTGAGCTTTTAAGTAAGTGACAAAGAAAATAATAAATAAATGTCCTATGGTTGGAAGCACATAAGCACTGGGATGAGATCCTCCCTTGCACGTGACCCCTTGATGGTTGTGAAAACACAGAAAGCTTGTTAGCCCTTTGCTCTATGGAAGGGCCTCATATGAACTAAATGATTCATGCTTGCATCACAATCAAATGCAGAGCTTATTTGTATATCATGGTTCCAAATGAATATCAGCATAAGGGTCAGTGCCTATCATATCAGGTGGGGCCTTGGCATTACTCCTTGTTTCAAAGTGGAGAATGAGTCTGTGACACCCAAATAATCACAACCAATTGCAATAATAGGCATATCCATGAACCACCCTGAAAAAATTGGAACATACCCAACTAGGCTTTTCAGGAAATTCTGCTCTAACATCCTTGCAACCAAATATCAGTCTCTCCTAACATTATTGGCTTAATATGGCTCAAATAGTAGATAAACTACAAAGCAGTGGGCTGTCCCTTCTTGCATATGTGCCCCTTTTGTGATTTGAGGGCTTTCCTAGAATCATGAATGTCCATGATAATGTTTTTATTCACATGCTTTTCTTGTTTTGGCCTCAATTTCCATATTGCTTCTGGCTCCTTTTGGATAAAATTCTGTCTTGTTTGCTTAACATTTTTTTTTTATTTTTTCATATTCTGTCTTTTGAGTAATTTTTCATTTTGTCGAAGGAGTAGTCGATGAACTTTTCAATTTTTTTCTTAATGGATCATGTGAAGTTTTCGATGAACCGTTGGGATTGGGAATTGAATGTATTAAAGGCTAAAATAAACTATTTGTAATCTGCATGTCTCTGCATGAATATATTCAGAACATTTAATAATAATAACGTACAATTCTGATATTTTTGTGACGGGATCAAAATGCTATTCCTCCCTTATACCTAATTGCTTAGCTCCAAAAATCTTTTGTGTGCGCAAGCCTTTACGTTAGTGGAGATCTCCTCTCATTTCTCTCTCTTCTCCATTATATAAACCCTCCTTGGCCTCCATACATACCATTCTCAGCTCACTTAAAACTTCAGTCTCTCTCTCTCTCTCTCTCGCTCTCTCTCTCTCTCTCTCTCTCTCTCTCTCTCTCTCATTGCTTTCTGTCACATTAGTTCTCTAATGGAGAGAAGCCAATTGTATCGACAGCTGGCCAACATGAGGAAGGCTCTCTTTGATCAGGTTTTTCTCTTCTTCTTAACAGTAGAAAGGTTATGTTGTCAATGGCTTTAGGCTTCTTGTTTGCTAACTTAGAAAGGCAAGCTGAAACCTTCTCCAGTTTTCTCATTTTACCCCTTTCTTTAACATACATGCATGGATTAGTACATGCATGAGAGTTCATTTATTTTGACCATGTCAGGTTATTTTTGACATGCATATATTTAAGTACACACGTGTCTCTGCGTTTGAAGACATATGTGCGTTTAGAGAGAGTACTCTAGATGTAACTAGTGTCATAAAAGAAACCAAACTATTTGAATTTGACTCATGTTTAGCTTTTTAAAAGTCTTTTTGAGATGGCCTCGTTATATTCACAGGGTAAGTTTAAACATATTTTAAAACTCGTTAATTTTTTAAGTTCAACTTAAACCCGGCTTGATAAGTTTATAAACAATAAAAAAAAATATACTACTCTTGTTCGGCTAGTGATCAGCTTAATTAAAACTCATTTGAGATTAGCTTGAAAGTTAAACAAACGAAGTTTAAATATATTTTAAAGTTCGTTAAGATTTTCAAATCAAATTTGAATACCCAATACACGCCTCGACTCGTCTACGGCTGGCTCTAGATGTAACATAAACTTAGTTAGCAGTAGGAATATATATATGTATTGCATGTGAAATGCATGTACGTATATATATATATATATATATTTATGAAAGCATGCATGTTTGTACTGTTCATATACAAAATGCACAACCCAAGTTACTATTTTAAAGTGTGCTTTTTGTGGGAGACACTGAAATTAAACCGGGTATTTTGGGTATTGCACAGGGATTTGTGGACGAACAATTTGTTCAGCTGGAGGAATTGCAGGATGATGCTAACCCTAATTTCGTTGAGGAAATTGTTATATTGTTCTATAGGGGTTCAACTGGATTAGTTCTGAATATAGAGCAAGCATTGTGAGTATAAAAATTCCAGTTTGTTAATAACGCAAGCTTCCACCATAATTAACAAAATGATCGATGTTGATTGGTATATTATTGTTTCGGGATTTATTGCAGGGAGAAGAGCCCTCTAGACTTTGCTAAGTTAGACAGCTATGTGAACCAGTTCAAGGGAAGTAGCTCAAGGTAAAAATTATATAATTACAAATGAAAATTTGTTCAAGTCAAGTATATTCTGGTTTGGCTTTAACATAACCTCTCTCTCTCTCTCTCTCATGGGTGCAGCATTGGAGCAAAAAAGGTGAAAAATGAATGCACACAGTTCAGGGAGTATTGCAAGGCAGGAAATGGAGAAGGGTAAATTATCCTCCACTTTGTTTCTTATCATAGTATTCCATGGATCCTCAGGTTTGAACTCAGGCACTATTTATATACTGATCAACTACACAAAGGGCTATAGACGGGGCTGATCCAGAATTTTTGTTAAGTGGGGGCGAAATTTACATAGAATCCTACATGAAATTTTAGCAATCCCTAAACTTGTCCTAACTTAATCTCTAAATATAATGGCAACTAAACCCTAACTTTTAACAAATTAAAACACTAAATTTAAATGCAATTCAATAAAATTGTAACCCTAACTTCTAACATAAGTAAATTTTAATGAATTTGCAATTCAATAATTGGACATGTTTTGTAGTCACATGTTATATTAAAAAATCAACTTAACACCTATAAAACCCAAAACAACAACCCATAAAATAAAATAAAACATTGAATGAATAAAAGTGTTTCAATTTAATATGTATTATTTTAATATTAGAATAGAGGACTAGGGTTTAGAATTTCAAATAGAAGACTTTATTTACTTGGCCAAATAATAGGGTCAATGAGATTCAGTGAGGACAATACCATACATTTACAACTTAAGGTCCCGCTCGTCCCTTCATGGGTCCACCTTTGGCTATAGAAGTATATATTTTATAGTCTGGAAGTTCGTACTGTATCATTCCCTTGCATACTGAAAGAGCAACTTCACAAACAGAAGTGGCCAGCCAGGTGAGGCATGGAAATTTTATGCTCTAGTTGTCCACTTTTGGATAAAAGAAAATAAAATTAAGAAAGCTATAAAGTTATTGTGGGTTTAGAATCTTTGGAGAAAAATCATGCATGCACATAAATGTCATTATACTAACTAGGAATCTGTCTTTTTTAAATTTGGAGTACTTATTCTTAATGATTCAATTTGAATGCATGAACATGATGAGCAGATGCAAGAGGACTTTCCAACAAGTGAAGAACGAATATGCAACGCTTAAAAAGAAGCTCGAAGCTTATTTTCAGGTCTCTTTTCATTTTCTCTAGCTCAAATTTATTGGGTTTTTTTTATACATCCCATATATTAGTTTATATATATCTATATATAGATATATATGTATCTTGATGTTATATGGGTACGTTCATTTGTTCAGTTGGCAAGACAAGTTGGACCTATCGAGACCGCATGTCGCCCCAAGTAAGGAATCAACTGAAGTGAGCAGGCAGAGATTTCGCATGCAAGAGGGGATTGGTGAATTATGCAGTAGCATGTATACATATATATATATAGGCATGTAGAAATCCACTATTCCTCCTTCTCTATTAGTAAGAATAATAATGGAAGGTTGTATTAGGGTTTTATGTTTATGGGCTTCCATGCATGTAAAACTCTAGATATTTTGATCAATCTAAGTGTTAGAAGCTTTGCTTTTGATGATCGATCCTTGTTAATTGTTATGGTTCCTTTCCTTTTGTGTGTGTGTGTGTGTGTGTGTGTGTGTATGTGTGTGTGTGTGAGAGAGAGAGAGAGAGAGAGAGAGAGAGAGAGATGGGCCGGGTATCGTACTTGGACTATTGATGGCAAGAACGGCCAAAAGCCAGACTCAAATCTGAATAGGATATGGGCTAGACGTCAAAATTGGCAGGCCATTGCGAGTAAGAGAGAACCAGAATGCTAAAGAGGCTCAAGTCTGCTATCTATTTACCTGCATTTTTACTAGAAAAACCTATTGTGGGCTAGCGGATTCAGCTGGTCCGGACCAGGTTGAAGTAAACAGACGACCCAAGTAATGGTCCATAAAGGTCGATCATCCAGCCCAACCAAAGAAGGCCCGTTACAAATAACAAGAATGGGACACGAAAATCAAAATGTTTAAGAAAGTAAGAAACAATCAAGAAGAACTTATCTAATAATATAATTAAATTTCTACATGTCTCACTATTTCACTTTTATTTATTAATGAAATAATGAATTCTCTTTGAAAAAACACGTAGTTATTTGGTAGTACAATTATTAAGGATTAATCACAAATACATCCCTGAACTATAACTTAATATCACTATACCCCATAAACTCTAAAACGTATCAAATTGACCCTTAAGCTACTAATTTGTATTAATCACTCCTCTTGTTAGCAATTTATTAAAAAAATGGATGAAAATTTATTATTTGACTTGTACATGTTAACAAAATTATAGTTTTCTATTTAAATTGATTTTCTCTTGTTACAATAATTGTCTAATAACTAAAATGTCCCTTGAATTGAGATGCAAATATAAGAAAAAATTAGGGGTATTTTAGTTATTAGATAATTATTACAAAAAAATAAAATTTAAGTGTAAAAAAAACTTTTGTGAACATGCGCAAGTTATATGATAATTTTTCATCTACTCTCTTAACGGATTACTAATGCACTGCTAACAGAAATGATTGACTAATACAAATTAGTAATTCAGGGGGTCAATCTATTATGTTTTAAAATTTAGGAGAATATAGTGATACTGAGTTATAGTTCAAGAGATATACTTGTAATTAACCCAATTATTAACTACATTAGTCAAGTTACTTCCTCAAAAAGCTATCAATTACTACAAAGTGATAAATTTTATTGATAATAGGGTTAACAATAACGCATGTATAATAGGCTAACTATTTAATTTGTCCGTATAAAGGTAAAACTAGTGACTCGATACCACCAGCTACATTAGAAAGTAATAGTCTGGAGATAAAAACAGCGCATTCACCCTACTATCAACCCCACCATATTATTTTAGTCTATTTATGTTGTTATCAACGGTTGTGAACTCTATTACCTTCGTGTAATGATTATGATCGTTGATGAAAAAATATACAATAACTCATAGAGAAACCCTAATATTTTCATTTAAATGTGAGGGAGTTGAATTATTTTAGTGCTGCTATTATAGAGATAGTGCGATCCGGAGTGCTGTAACTACCGTAGAGATAGCTTTACTACTATTCAGATAGTGTTATCCGGAGTACTGTTGTTATATAGGCAGTGCGCTTTGCCCAATTATAGCATAATGTCACATCCACACCTCCGATTTCAGTAAGTTTTTCTTTACAATTTTGTTGTGCATGATGATTTGTTTTAAGTTTCAATAGGCTAACTTGTTCATGTATTGAAGTTTTTCTTCTTATTTTACTCTAAGAAATCTAATTATGAATGTTGATTAACGGAATTTTCTTCATTTGTATATTTAGATTCATGTAGAGTCTATTCAACGATTGTGTTAATTTTAACATTTATGGCTTTAAGATCTTATCATGCATGCAAGAAAGGCAAACTACAGTGAGAAATCAATAATTCTTTAATTTATGTAGAATTCATTATTCTAGTCAAGATTGTGATGTTTTATGAAGAAAACAAAATGTAAAGGAGTTCTATTTCTTTCCCTTTTTTAAAAAATATCATTAGGGCAACGGGCGAGGGAGTAAAGAGAGGGTGAGAGATGAGAAAATATTCGAGGCAAGGATACTAAAGTTGTAATTTTGAGAAACAAAATGAATTAATAATATGATTTTATTATGGGATGCCTTGATGTTTGTACATAGTTCCTATGTTTACAGATAAGAAATTATATAGAGTCTACTTTAAAAAATGGCTTAATTTGTTAATTAAGATTGATAGAAGTTTGTTAATCACATACGGGAGAAAATTTGTACAAAACAAAAAATAAGCATTTGTATTCCCTAAGTTGCTACATCACATTTGGCAATCTATGTTTTTCAGACTTGAATTGCCTAGATAAATTAGTGGACCTTCCTTGGAACTAACCCAAAGCCAAAAATATTTGATTAAGAATCAGTTGATTTAATTTTGTAAGTTGAATCCCTTATGGAATAGGTTATTTCAAACATAATATAAATGCTACATCTTGAAAGTTGTTATAGTTAATTGGTAAATGTTTTGTCCAAAAATAGTTGTACTGCACAACCAAATAATGGAATTATCAGTCCCAAAAGATAATTTTCATTAGCTTTAGGGCCATTTGGTACAAATTTTTCACGCTTTTTTGGCCAAACTTTTTTGCCGTATAAGCGAAAAAGTTGAATTTTCTAAGTTTTTTTTGCTTTTATAAATTTTGTGTTTTTACTTATCTTAACTTATAAAAGCAAAAAAGTTAAAAAGAAAATTTATTTTTTTTGTTTATAAGCAAAAGAAGTAGACAAAAAAAGCTAACTTTAATATCTATTAAACGGAGCCTTAATATCCGTATCATAGATGATGAGAGGAATGCAAAGGTCGCTGAATCTACATAAAAACCAAAAAAGAACAATAACGTCTGGATTATTTGGTAAATGGTTACTTACATTTTAGACTTATTATTTGGTATGTGAATGCATATACACCAGACTGAGGATTTTGAAAATCTATCACTGCAAAACGTTTTTAAAGAGATCAATGTGAATGCATTAATATCTTAAATATTTTGTAAATCTATATAGAAATCCAGCATAGTAAAGCATCTTTAGGGAGGCCAACGAATGCACTGATATCCTAGATTAAATGAATGCATCGCTATCCTAGATTTTTGTAATCTTGTATAGAAAATCCAGCATTGCAAAATATTTTTAGGGAAGCCCATGAATGCATCGCTATCCTATATTTAATACCCTAATCTTTTTATTTTTACTTTAAGTAGGCCAGTGAATGCATCCTTATCCTTATACTTTTGTAATCTTATCTAGAAAAGCAAGCTTTGCAAAACATCTTTAGAATGCCAATAAATGCTATTCTATCTCATTCACACACACACACACACACACACACACACACACACACACACAAAGTAATTATGAACACAATTCAAGGATAATAGGTTGAGACGCTCGTTTGTTATTGTTGTCAGTTTTTTTTTTTGGTTATATATTTTTGTTGTATGTATTTTTTGTGGTCTGATAATGAGTATTTGTAGGTTTTTATTTTGGCAATAATACTATACCAATGTTTTGGTAAGAGAGAATACACGCATTTTAGTATTTTTAGTTTTATTTTTTTGAATTTTGTAAAAAACTAAAAAAAATTAAACAAACGCTATTTTTTATTTTTAAAAAATAAAAAATAAAAACAATAAACGTTAACAAACGAGACCTAACATTCTTCTACTGCCTTTTTTTTAATTGTATTTAAACAACATAACAACATTGTACATAGTCAGTTTATTATTTTAAAATTGTGAGACTCATTATAACAAATATAGAGACATCCAATCATTTTGTTTTTAAATTTTCGCTAACATCATTTGTTTTAATAGAGTAAATGTTTTCATATTTCTGCCATTTCTCATAAATATTTACTTAAATGCGTATAAAATTAATTTGATTAAATTTTGTTGGATAAAGGAAAATTATTGCATTAAAACTTTAAGATGATAGCCTCCACATTTTCCATCCAGTATTTGAACGGGTAGTTAATGGATAGTGTGTTTATGTATATTGTCACATAAAGTCAAAGAGGTCATCATAATTTCCTAAACATAAAGAATATCTCTGTAATAGTGACAAACCTGTCATTGTGATTTACCTCTTTTGCTTTTAAAGGTTTTATAAAAACGAAAATGTTATTTTTATTATAATGATATGACAGTCGTATTTTTGTAACAAAGGGTTATTATGATAAAATTTTATCTTAAAGTCACATCATTATAGTAATACATTTTGTATAAATTTTTTTGAGTATATACCATTTCTCATATAATAATGGCTTGAAGTATACAAAATACTATTCTTTCAAAATATTTGTGCAAAAAATATCTCTAGACCAAAACGATGAGACGATTTAATATTAATAATTAAGAGTCAATATGTTTGAAATCACTTACGTACTATTAACTCTTTGAGCTACTCTAAAATTTTTAATTTAATAATTATTCAATTTATATGAAATGAAAGGACTATACAAATTTTAAAAATAATAAATTTAAAGGGAGCATAAACTGACCTAAATAGAGTTAACTAAAATAAATAAATAAATAAATTAAGAGTTACCGTAACATGAGTTGTTTCATTTTAAATAAGATTATGAGAACCAAAATGAACCGAACCATGCCGGTCCGGTTATTGGTTTGGTCGGGTCATGTTTGCATCCCGCGACTGTATATAAACCCAAAGAATAAACAAAACTCTCCGTTGTATAATAGACTAGAAATTTGCTTCTGCTCTCACTCTCCGGCGCCCTTTTCCGGTATGCTCTCTCTCTAAATTTCTTTCTCCCTCCCCCACTCTCTCTCAAGTGCACACATTCGCCTACTCGAAACCCTCTCTTTCCCTATATAAATACGTGTGTATGTATTCGATGGCGTATCTATTCGTCTCCGGCATTTCGTAGGTTTTGATCTGTGTTCTCATCGAGCTAGGGTTGTAGGAAACAATTGACGTCGCAGTCTGCTGAACTGTCTTTCTCCCTCTCCTAGGGTTTTATTTATTCCATCAGAGCGCCGGAATTGCCAATTTGCCATTGAATCTCTCTCTGTCTCCCAAGTTGTCTTACTGAAAATCCAAGGTAAAGTGATATTTGGCATTTAGATTTGTTTTCATTACTGTTTCAATCTCTACTTTGATCCTCAAAACAAAATTAAGTTCAATTCCCTCTCTCTCGGTTGCTCGCTGGTTCGCTCGTATTGGGTTTTTGTTCTCTTGTACCAGGATATTCAGTAGGCAATTCAAGTTTTCTTCCCCCAAGGTTTCTTGGTTTTCACTAGATATCAACAAAAGCTAGTTATTTATATTTTTTGGAATTTTCTATCCCTCAAGGTTTCAATCGCTTGTATGCCTGAGAACGAAAGTCGAACTTCAAATTTTGCTTGTACGGTGTAACATTATTTTTCTTGAGGGAGGTCAGTGTAAATTACCCTTAATTTTTTAAAAGAAGCTTATCAGAACATCTTGGGCTTGCAGTTCAGTTGTCTCTTTTCTAGAGGTTTAAAAGTATATATTCAATTCTATTAGAAGGCCACAACTCGCAATGGCGTCGTACAGGCCATTCCCTCCACCTCCCCAATCAACTTTTGCTCCACCACCGAATCAGAACCCTCTTCCGCCGCCACCGCCACAAGGCCCACCACCACCATCTCGAGGAAACCAGTATTCTCAGAATTGGGGTTACGGTGGTGGAGATGGGTCTTACAGCTCTCAGAATTATAGTCAGATACATCCAAATTCTGGTTTTCAACATGGAGGTTACGGTTCATCATCATCACAACATTTCGGTCCTCCTTCCGGAAATCAGCTTCCTTCTCATCCTCCTCCTCCTCCTCCCAATCATCAACAACAGCAAGTACAATATCCATATACATTGCCACCACCTCCACCGGAGTCATCGTACCCACCTCCACCCCCTCCTTCGATGTCTCAGAATTCAATGAACTTACCACCTGCACCAGCTCCTATGTACTACCCATCATCCCAATACTCCCAATTCAATCATCAGCCGCTGCAACCGTTGCAACCACCACCTCCCCCTCCACCTCCTTCCTCTCCACCACCAAGTTCTTCAATTCCTCCTCCGCCCCCTCCGTCACAACCTCCATCTCCACCACCACCTCCTTCATCAGCTCCAACAGTTGGTCGAGGTAAGGAGAGTATAGCAGATGGTGAAAAACGAGCATCCAAAGATGTAATAGGGTCTGGGTGGCGTGAACCTGGGCATTCAAATCAAGGGGCGCCGTCTAAACGCCTTAAACCTCCTGTTCCCCCAATGCCAACAAAGAAATCAAATGGGCCTTTGGGGAGGATTGAAACGGAGGAAGAGAGGAGGGTGCGAAAGAAAAGAGAGTTGGAGAAACAAAGGCAAGAAGAGAAGCATAGGCAGCAATTGAAGGAATCCCAAAATGCAGTGCTGCAAAAGACACAAATGTTATCTTCTGGGGTGAAGGGGCATGGGTCGATTATTGGGTCACGCATGGGTGAGAGGAGGACTACCCCACTTTTGAGTGGTGAAAGGATTGAAAACCGGTTAAAGAAGCCTACAACATTTCTTTGCAAGTTGAAGTGAGTATGCTGTGACACCAATTTTGCTTTTGGTTTTCCTCCGACCTGTTTGTTTTCTTGTCACTTTTTGACACAATTCTGTTGAGTTGATGGGTAGCCTCTCGATGGGCATTAACGAATTTTCAGCTACTTATCATGAAGTGTTCTTTTATTTGTGAAGCATGCCATTTGGTAAAGGGTACAGTGGTTTAAATGATTTCTGGGGTATGAATTTGTAAGGTTTATTCTATGATTCATACTTATAATGCCCAAATAAAATGCCTATCTCTTTTAGGTTATTAAGGAAGCAAGATGAGTCATATTTTGCTGCCACAATATTGTCTGCATCAGGGAGTCCAAAAAATGTATTACCTTATTGGTTTGCATTTGGATTGCTATGTTTTTGTGGCTGAAACGTAAATTTGCTGATCCAAAATGCTTTCATGTAACTCCCCTTAGTTTTCTTGTTTGTATAAGAAGAAACCTGCAACACGCACACGCACACGCACACGCACACACACGCACACACACACATTGGCTTGGGAAAGACAAAATAGTACTTAAGATCTAAGGAGAATACCTTTTTAGTAACAATTTCAGAAAAGGGCCATTGCACATCAATAACTCAACTACCATAGAGTGCAATGGGATCTTGTTTTTTTCACAAGGTTTATTCAAATGTAACAAATTCTCACTGGTAAATAGACAACTCATGCATTTCAAGACATATTTATGCCATCAATCATCTACTACTTATGCCAATTTCACTTTTATGTTTAGAAATATCTTGACACATTGCAACATGTAATCACTTGAGGTCCCGGCGTGTCACACCAAATGGGAGAGTCAGGGTACATTAATATCATGTTCTCTCTCGTTCAATGAACCAAAGGAGTTTCTGGTTAATAGTGGTCTGTGATGCCTATGTAAGAAAGGGAATGCCTTTTCAAGGGGATTGGTGGTGCTAATGTTTTGTGTTGGCCTTTTCCATGCATTGCATCTGAATCAGAATACCATTTAACAATCTCTTGCTGTATCAAATGAGCTCTTTCACTCATCTTTATTTTCATTGACTACTTTTAGTCTTAGTTTTTTGAGTTCCTAGATTCACAAAGGTAGTTGGAATTAGAGATTGGGTTCCACTTGATATTCACACCATTACCAAAACTGATAATCCTGGTATTGAGAGACAGCAAGAAAAGAAAAGATAAGTCTTGGTATGGATCAAGAGTTTATAGAAAGAGATTGTTAGATTAAGAGGAAGAGAGGGGGCACATATGTGATGATAATGATTTCAAATTGGTCAAATACAAACATTTTCAAGCTTGGCAAGATTTAGAGGCAATATTAGTAGTGAGAGAATCTTATTTATTCAAAAAACAAAAAACGGAAAAAGAAAAAGAAAGGTCAATAGTTTGAGAAATCTTATTGAGCTTATTTATGGTTGGTGAGGGTCGAAGA
Organism: Euryodendron excelsum; assembly: GCA_033060915.1. NCBI lineage: Eukaryota > Viridiplantae > Streptophyta > Magnoliopsida > Ericales > Pentaphylacaceae > Euryodendron > Euryodendron excelsum. Next base: position 36,195,481 of record CM065394.1, read on the forward strand.
ATGGTACCTTTACTGGCTCTGCATTCTTTAGGAACCTCATTGGGAATGGGAATACCCTTTTCCGTTGAGACATATCAGGTGTGGTATGTGTTTAATTATAGGATTCTTCTAATTCATGTCCGAGGATAGCAGGACAAGGTTAAATTTCATATTTGTTAAAAACTTACTTTACGTTTTAGGGTAAAAATGGTATTTAAAAACTAATATAGAGCATGTTATTTATATAATGGAAGCCTTATGCATAGTTTTATAGTAATATGGGTACCGGAACATCTGGGTGTATGCCAGTGTGGTTTTTGATTTTCTGCTATATTAGTATATTTGTTTATCAAATATTTGTTGACAAGGTATAAAGTATTTATATTTATAAGCTTTTGCAAAATTTCTAAATAACCAGAGATTTTGAGTTTCTCATGCTAAAAACAAGGATATTTATGTCTAACCAAGCACAATTCGGTTGTTTATTGCCAAGTAAAATTCTTGTATTGGATTTGAGCTATTGAATGCCAAAGGCTATTAGCTTTTTCTTTTACACTCTAGTAATTTCACAATTATGATGGGATAGTTGAGAAAAGCTTTTAAAGTTGAAAAAGGAAGAATATTTTTGTAAATAACAGAATTATAATTGGTTAGTTTCTGTATGTATTTTTTTCATCACATGGAAGTTGCTTACTTATTTTTTTTTACCAAGTTATCTTATTTATTTACTTTTTAAACTGGTCATTTAATTATTTGGTTATTTATTTCATGCAATGTGGAAAGTTGACAAAAGACACTAAGAAAATCCTAGAAAAGGAAGAATGGTAACCGTTCAAGGTTGTTTACAACTTTAGAAATATCTCGATAGATGACAACTCTTATAATTCAGAACATATTGTCATATTCCTTAATAGAAGGCCTTTAAAGTTACTTATATTTACTATATAGCCTTCACATGTGTTCTGTAAAGTGCTGGCTGTGACACAGTTCACCATCTAAAATAGCCAAAGGAGGACAAAACAATTCAAAGCAGACGAAACGGGCTGGTATTTAGAACAAAACAGGAATAGAGGCTAATCTGCTCTGGTTTATAGGCGAAACCCTTATCTTTCTAACGATTGCAACTGGAATAGATTGAATTTAATGTCACTGGTGGTTACTCATTGAAACAAGCATGCAAAAAGACGCTTTCATGTTGCAGTCCTTAGGACTGAAATGAAGGAGATCTTGTTGATTTAGTGAGAATATTTGCCTTCATTTCTGTTTCGATTCTTGATCCATTTGTAAAGAAGAATATTTTAAACTATGACAACTTGGCAGTTGTTTTTTTAGGAGATTAAAGGGATATATTCATTAGGACCTAGTGAAATGGTACTGATATAGTTTGTAATGACTGCTAATATAGTATTTATCCCTTATCAAGAAGACACTTTGTATAATGTAAATTATAGTTTATTTATTCATTTCATTTACAGCCAGTGGATAATTACGAGATCTGTGCTTTGTCACGTTAACTTAGTGCAATTTTTGTAGAAAATTTAAGGGAAGGCATGTGTAGTGGCTTCAGTACGAGTGGGAGGCTTTTGTGAGCTCTGAATGTCTGAAATAGTGACAATTCCCTACCAAATAGTCATGTTAAGAGTAACTTGTCAAAAAAAAAAAAAAGATTTGATAAAGAGTTGGGAAACACTTCACAGGAACTATAAATCAATTGGTTCCTATCCTCTTGTTGACTGTATTATCTTAGTATGGAACCTGATTATGCATGTGATTTCAAGTTCTGCAACAGCTAAATGTGTGGGTATTATAATGAACAATAGATAACTATACTGACCAATGTTTCATACGAGATCAACTGTTGATCTATAACTCCTCTTTGATTATTGAATCATTTTAGTTGCTTTGTTTAGTGAAATGCTTATGTGTCCCTATGTTGGGATTTGGGAATTTAGGAGCAATATTTGTTCATTGTAATCTCTTGAGGTGATGTGTGGAGCCCTAACAAAAAATTGCAGTATAAACTTCTGAGAGTTGGGAGGGAGGGAGGGATTTAAAGGATGACAGAGGAAAAGGACTTTCATATGAAAACAGCTCATTCAGATTACGTTTGTATTCACCTCAAAACTTTGCATGGCTATGTTCTTATTCAAACTTTTAAGATGGGTGACTCTGAAATTTCAGAACTTAAAAGAAGGTCTCTGATATAAGTGTTGACATAAAGAATGTACTCATGTATTGGAAAAATTAAGCATCTTAAACCATAAAATTTACAACAAGAAAGGAACTTAAGACTCTTATGAAACTGCTGATGCCGTTCTCCGTGCTTGTTTCTGGTAAAATAGTAGGTAATGTGGTAAAGTCTGATCTTTCTTTTGCTGAAATCTAGTCACCTTCTCCCTCTCAATCTGTTGTCTAATATGCCCTTTCTTTTTTCGACTAAGCATTTGACTTGATGCTATCACATATATATGGTTTATTCTCATTAACTTTTGACTCATGTAGTTTGGTTACGAATATATTCTTTGCCGTTCTTAATTGAAATCATTATCTAATTCTTTAGTTTATTTTGGCAGTATTCTTGCATCTCAGTGTTGCAAATGTGTGTTTCTTTGTTATTAATACTAATGGCTTATTTTCAATTTGTGTGCTCTTTGAAGATTTCGGAATGAGTTACCAGATCCAACTGCACAGCCAAAGCTTATGTCTTTGAAGAGAGACAAAGATAGGTAGGCCTCCATTTTGAGAATCCTTTGGGTAACCACTAGATGTGCAACTTTTAACCTTATGCAAACATGTGTATGCACCGTACCACTCAATTACATGTTCACATGCACATATGCTTATGTCCTTTCAGTACAATATGTACAAAAGAATGAGCTTGCAGGCTCATGGTGCATGCATACTAAGAGTTAGAACCTGTGCACTTTTTTGGTTGCCTCTGGTTGACTATCTCCTTATTTTGGTTGGAAGCAACTTTTATTGAGTAAATAGAATTTCTCTAATAAAACTTATGAAATACCATGAACTGCTTGGGATACTAAATCATTTGATAGTGCTCTAGTTAAATATGTAGTGGTGTTACATGCAAAATACATCAAAGAACTGAACATATAGTTAAAAAAAAATAAAAAATACATCAAAAGGCAAAATAGATGTACTGACATGATGTTTGGACGCCAATTCCACTTCTTATATTGATGCAGTATAGCAAATTCATAAATGGAAATCAAGTCTGCATCTGAAATAGAATACTGCTCGAATTACCTCCCCTACTTCCGCTACCACTGCTGTTGCTGTCCACAGCTGACACCGGGCTGCCTCTTCGAATTCCAACGCCATGATCATTACCTTTACCACACTACTTATATGTTAGCTAAAAGCAGAACCATTGCACAAAGCACAATTATTTGCAAATCCACCACTGCACCAGCAACATCTACTGCACACTTGCAAAACTTCCTTCACCATATGACAACCGTAAAGGCATCTTTTTGCTGCCCATCACTGGGTAACTATCTCTACCACCATTATCATCACCATGTCCTCCATAGTTTTGTTCCTGCCATGCGCATCACTGTACACACCCTCTGGTATCAAAGCCTGAATCAGATAGGATAGGTCAATGGATCTAGCTTTCGATTTATATTATATGTTACTATAATTGTAGATTTATATAGTTAAGTAACATAGCAAGAAGCCCCAAATTCTTGATTTGGCCAGGAAAGACTGCGTTGCTATGGGCCCAGGAAGCGAAAGCTTGGCTGCTGCTCCTCCACGCTTGTTTTTCTTTGTACCTGTTCCACGTTATTTCCTGTATATATCTTATACTTCAGTATACTTATCTGAAGGTAGAGTTATTGTTAATGGAATTTGGATGGGAACGATTCCTGCTCCGAAGTCCCACATAGCAATTGAACTACAACCTGCCCCTGCGCGCCCACATCCCAACTCAACACAACAAGAAGGGAAAAGAATAGAAAAACTGGGAACACCTTTGTTTTCTCTTAGACTAAGTCCTATTACCAAAACACTTGGATGCTAAGATTTTGTCAGATATTCAGTTCATCTGTAAATAAAATAGTTGACTGAAGAAATGGTCATTTCTACTGATTGCAAAAGGGTGGTCATATATATGTTTCAGGATAAGTTCTAATTGTTTTGAGGTGATTTTTGTTGTCCTATGAATATTTTTTTATGGTACTGTTTTGTTGTCATATACTAATCAATGAACTGACAGATACCCCTGTCGGTTTAGATGCTACCATCCAAATGATTCGTCTTGTTCACACTCTGGCTTGCCTTGTAAATCAATGCTTGTCACCAATGGTCTCATAAACAGTCATAAAGAGTAAAACTGGAAACTATCTGTCAGTGATCTCAAAGCAGGCATTTTTCAGGATGTGAATCTGCCAGTTTAGAGTTTCTATGAGCAACATTGGATGTAAATTCTTATTTCCAAATTGAGCCTCTTTATATGTCAATTGGCCCCCAGATAAAGTTCTAGTATTAGGAAAATGCAACTGATGACCAACTTTTCTTATTTGCAAATGGTCCCCACAGCAACTTCCCATTTACTAAAGTGAACCCACATTGAATTTGTTGTATATTTTTAATACTTACATGCCTCCAACTTTTCATATTTAGGAATAACCCAAGAATAAAGATATCCTTCTCAGACCCAACAGAAAGTAATATTCTGATTTACCTCCAACTTTTCGTTTTTTTCTAATGTTTTTGTGACCTTTTCATACAGAGATGGTTATGGAATATTTGCTTTGAAGGTACTGAAATAGCTATTAGATTTATCCTAGGCGTCCATAGGATATCAGTGTAAGGAGTAGTCGTCCATTGTTTGCTTGTCCTTCTCCCTCCCTCCCCCTCAATAGATGCATGACACTAACTTGATTCTTTCTTTTACATTGGCATTTGAGAGTGGCCTTTATTGGACATTGTACGTTTATGTTTTTGTTGTTTTATATGTTTAAATTTCAGGTCTTCTTTCCCTTGTTTTGATTTTATCACAAAGCTTATGATCTGTATTTGCAGATTCACAAAATACACAATTACATCATTGGAGAAACTGCACAAGCCTCAACTATATGTGGAGCCAGATCTTGGGATACCACTTGATCTGCTTGATCTCAGTGTTTACAAGTATTTGCTCTTGATAGTCTACTTCTAATTACCTCACCAGTTCTTTTTTAGCAACCCAACCCTGATAGAAGTTTCTTTTCCTTGACTAGTCCTCCCAAGGGCGAAAGGTTACCCCTTGATCCAGAAGATGAGGAGTTGCTGCAAGATGATGATCCAGTGACCCCTGTCAAAAATAATGGCATAAGAAGAAAAGAACGGCCTACTGATAAAGGTGTTTCTTGGCTGGTCAAAACACAGTACATCTCTCCTCTTAGCACGGAAGCAACAAAACAGGTAACCTATGACTATGACATTGTATGAGAAGCTTCTTCTGGTTCGTTTGACAAGTCACACTTAAGCTATGTCATTAAAATGCCATTTGCAGTCTCTGACTGAAAAACAAGCAAAAGAAATGCGGGAAGCAGGGGGAGGCCGCAACATTTTGGAGAACTTCAACAATAGGTCTGTTATATTCCAGTCTGTCCATTTGAATATCATATAAGCAAAATAGATTCATGTGAGCCATCTATGCTTTCAGTAAAAGGTACGTGTTCTTTTTCCTAAATTTTTCAGGGAAAAGAAAATCCAGGAAATTGAGGCTTCATTTGAGGCATGCAAGTTGCAACCTGTTCATTCAACGAATAACAAGCTTCATCCTGTTGAAATTCTGCCATTACTACCCGATTTTGACCGGTATGGACCCTATTTGTTGTATCTTTGTTTTTATACAATGTTGAAAGTCCTTATCAGAGGCCAGATGGATAATTTAACCCAGCAAAGATTTAACCTCAACTAGATGGAGTTGGCTATACACATTCTTTGGACCCTAGACTCTACCTAAGGCTATAATATTCATTTCAATTATAGAGTCACCATATATTTTTTTCCTCCTCTAACCTCCTCCTCTTGTCTTTCTCCTCTGTCTTATGAAGTCACATGCTGGAGTTATGTTTTAAATACTGACCGTAGATTTTCCTTGGAAAACACTGGCTAAGGGGCAAGGGTCCACCTTTCAGGTCTACTCAAGGAGAACCCTATCTTACTTGATAACTTATAATATTCAAAACAAAAATAAGTATACTTAATAGTTAATATTATCAAGTAAAAAAAAATCATTCACCACAAGGTACCATAAATCATCAAATTGATCTTGAGAAAACTTTCTATTACAATCCTCGTCTACTTGTTTAATAATCCAATCAAACAAGCTGGCTGGTCTTTGTTTGTTCAACAAAGCACAAACCCTTTGTCTTTGCTGGAAACTACCACCACCTACTTCAGCTACCACTCTCTCTCTCTCTCTCTCTCTCTCTCTCTCTCTCTCTCTCTCTCTCTCTCTCATATACTCACACACAACACATTCTTCACAAGTGATGGTAATAGTTGTCAAAACAGTGTCTCAGACTTGAGATTTGAGCCTTAATACAAGCTTACATCTAAGAGAGCTGAAACTGATTAGGTTCGCATGGATCAAGGTTTTGACCAGCAAACTGAATGAAACTTACAAGACAAAGCATTTCTTTCAACTCATGGTTTTTGGGTACGATGGACCTATAAGCAAGGCTGGACAGTCTAACTGCCTGGTCCAGTCTGGTTTTAAAAGCTTTGTGGAGTTAATTGGAGGATCCCTACTTTTAAGTGCAAATTGGTTTACTGACCAAAAGAACAGAACCGTTTTCCTTTTGCCCAGTTGGAATGCTAACATGCTTAAAAATTGATGTTTCAAAATGCATCCAAATGTTAATCCCCCTTATGATCTTTTGATGGCTGCACACAATCTTTGCTTATCCATAACAAATGCAAACTTGTGTGCATGCCTTCACAACCATCCACACCCACCAACCCTAGAGGTGACAGGGGTAGTTATAGGGTGATCCTGTATTCTATGCCTTAAACTCTTAGTACACGAAGACAAAACTTGCATGTGTGTCTATGTAGAGATAGAGAGAGAGAGAGAAAGAGAGAGAGTCACATGCTTGATCAAACTAGTACTTTATTGCTTTTTGTTGAATTCATGTTCCAGATTTTAAAAAAAATTCCCAGATTAGTTGGGCAAAATATGTTGTCACCATTTATTATTATTGTGGTTATCATTAATATGATTATTATTGTTATTATTTGGGAGGAGCCATTGCTTGGTGTAATGCTAAAATGTTCGGGCTGCCTAGTGTGAGAACGCGGGTTCATATTTGATAGTAGCCACTTTATGTATATTATGCCGAAGGTTAAGTTTGTATCTAGTCTACCCTTCCAAGCACCCTCATTTTTGGGGACTAGTGTAGACGAATGGCCTTTATTATTGTTATTATTTTGGCACCTTGCTTAAAATTTCAAAGATTGAGAGAATAGTATGATTTGGGAAGAGAGGATGTTGTACTTTGAGCTAACTTTACCTGTGCTTGCACTCACAAAATATAGGCTGTTGAAAATTTGATGGTGGGACGTGGGTTGACCAGAAACTGGTTTGGAAAATGTTCTGATTAACATGCAGAAAACGATTAAATAGATGTAGATGAGATGCATTGTGTATTGCATACTGGCTAACCGAAGGGAAAAGTACTCTTTAAGATGGTCAAATCATTTGTTCAAAATTGTGCAGAAGGCTAGGGATATACTGGAATTTATAGTCCTCCTTTCAATAACTTCTGCTCTCAGTGATTCTAATACTTCTTTTGACGATAAAGCACAGTTTGGTGTCATTGTATCCATGTAGTGTTTTGCTTTGTACAACTAAAATTGGCAATGCAAATGTATTAGACCTGATCTGTCCCATTTTACACGTGTTCATTTAATCATACATCTTAATATGTTAGGAAATGTATACTTGCATGGATTTGAAAGCAACCATGGGTTGTGCAGTAGCTTCAGTATGCAAAACGGACTATAACATTCCTTCTATTGCAAACATCTAACTAATAAATGGTTATGTAATTCCTGCTTTGCAAAATATTGTTTTCAGATTGATGATTCAGTAGCAACCTTTACTGAGGATTTAGCTGCTGCCTGATGACATTTTCATCGTAACCTGTTTAAAAGTTGTCCTTAATGAGCTTGCCATTAATTTCCATTTTGTTCAAAATGTTGTTTCCAGAATGACAAATAAGTAGTAACTTAATTGAGGATTTAGCTGATGGCATGTTCGTTGTTGCCTGTTTAAATGTCGTCCTAAATGATCTTGTGGTGTCCTTTTTATTTATGTATTGGCATTGAACTGATTTGCGTATGGTATTTTTGTGCCAGGTATAATGACCAGTTTGTCGTTGCAACATTTGATAGTGCTCCTACTGCTGATTCAGAGACCTACAGCAAGTTGGACAAATCTGTTCGTGATGCCGTTGAATCTCAGGTAAGATATCCACTCTGTGCTATATTGCACACATATGACAGAATTGTAACCCAATCATTTGATATTCATGTGTAGGCGAAGATTTGGGTATGGGCACTAATTGACCCACCATGTCTTTACCCTACTAGTGTAACAAGCAAAAGATAACATACCACATCCAACTGTGCATTTAGAGTACATTTGTCTACTTTAAAAATCCTAAAAAGGGGAAAAAGAAAAACTAAAAGAAGAAAATATTGGCTACTAACTTTAGACTAGTTAGTATAGATTTCTGGTCCGATATACTTCTCTGCTTCCACCAATTTGTCGCTGAATTGTTTCACCAGACTAGTATCATCTGTTTGTTTGCGGTTTTGGGGTAGATCGTCACAATGGTGTAAAAAACAACTAGCCACGATTTTGTAGTGTGACAAATTAGATATCATCCTAGTCATCAATTAACTTCAAAATATTGGAACATGATTTCCCTATTTATTTTGGAGTACCATTTGCAGCTAACAGGCTGCAATGACAAGCCTTTTGTCCCCCTCAGTTATATGCAGAATTTTCAATGAGCCATCAGAACTAACTCAATGACAATCATAAGCAGCATCCTTTAGCATGGATGTGTTTTTTTTTTGTCCTTCTATATTCTGTTTTACACAAAAGCAAATAAAACCTATGCTGAAAAAATGAAGGAAAAATAATAATAATAGAAAGTGGATTTTCTATGGATGCTTGAAGTTAATGATGGCGTTTATATGTGCATTTGCGTTCTATTTTGGACCTTGCTAATTCTGGCACTTAAATCTCAATGCCTCAGTTCCTACACAACATAGAATTGGGTCTCCATTTGATTCCAAGTATTTAAAGAATGAATGGACAAAAACTCCTTGGTAGCTTTGCAGTAAAACTATTGGTATATGACTATAATTTAGTCACTATTTACTTCTGAGAGAATTTGAACATTTATTGATGGTTTAGAATGATTATTTGCCCTTTTGGTCCTTTTACTGCACCTTTTTCCATTTTCTTTTTTTATTTATTCAGTGGTTTCCTATTCCAAAGAAATTATAGTCATTTTATATTCCTTCTACTCTTTGAGTTTGTACTTGTCTTGAAGAAAACCCTCTTTGATCCACATTCTTCCTGCTTGCCATCTTATTTCTGGTCTGATCTAGTTCTTCTCATTGATAACTTCTTGTTTGCCATCAGATCTGGTTTTCATAGGATGCAGGTTCAATATTTTAATATCTATTCCTGACAGATGTAACTGTGCTGCCCAAATATTACTAGTAGCAATTATTAGGAAATTGGAAGTGTACACACGATTGTTGTATGTTTAACTGACTCTTCATGCTCCCCCACAGGCTGTCATGAAAAGTTATGTGGCAACAGGCTCGAACTCAGCCAAGCCTGATAAATTTTTAGCATACATGGCACCATCACCAGATGAGGTATATTCGACTTTGATAGAAATGTGAAAACATTCAGTTCCGTTATTGTAGTTTCAAGCTTTGTTCTTGTAAGAAGTGAATATAATTAATCAATTAGTTATTTGTTTGTATTGTGATGGTGGCAGCTATCAAAGGATATTTATGATGAAAATGAAGACATCTCATTTTCGTGGGTTCGGGAATACCATTGGGATGTATGTGCCATTTATTTTATTTTGAAACACGATTTCAGTCAAACTGCTACTAGAATTTTTGCCTTTTGATGCATCAACAGGCACGGGGTGATGATGCTGATGACCCTACAACATACCTTGTAGCATTTGATGAATCAGAGGCTCGCTATGTGGTATCAACTTGGACGAGTGTCCTTATTTTCTTGTTATGAGTTCTCTGCCTTGTATTGCTGGGCTTTTGCTAATTCCCATGGTAATGCAGCCTCTTCCAACAAAGCTCATTTTAAGGAAAAAGAGAGCCAAAGAAGGAAAATCAAGTGACGAAGTCGAACATTTCCCCGTACCTTCAAGAGTGACCGTAAGGCAGAGATCAACTGTTGCTGCAACAGAATTGAAGGAATCAGAGGTACGACACGCGAACATCATTTGAAATTTGCTTATGGACTGGTGGACTGCTTTCGGTCTGCTTTCTTTCTCCTTCCAGTCATGATTCACGATAGCCCTTTCTCTTTCTTGTGGTACTTGCAGAGTTACTCATCTTCAAAAAGAGGAAGGCTAGACATGGAGAAGGTTGTGCAAGACCAAGACATGGATCAATCTAGCGGAGCGGAGTATGATTTGTCTGATTGATTGCTGTTTATGTAATTGTTGAACATAAAGGGTCAATAAGCATAGCAGATAGTAGTTGGGCATATAGCAACTCTGTATTGTATTTAGTCAAACTCTTCTAGTCTTGTTGCTTAGTTTTTCCCAGTAATGGTATTTTGTTCTTTTTCTTCTTCTATTATCTGAGACTGTAAAACTATCATATGAGTGCAAGCGAAGTTGTTTACCATTTTTTTTAAAAGTATTTTACCCTATTTGTCACCAAACCTCTGTGTCTTCAACAATTTATGAATTCACCCCCGCTTTTGTTTTGTGTTTTGCTGTTATTGACCCTTGACCTTTCTAATCGTTTACATAAACAGCCTTCGAATGGATCTGAAGTCTCAACATGGATAGAACGGAACGAAGGGAAAAAGGTTGATAAATCTGCTGTGCCGGATACACTTGCCCAAAAATATTTTTGTTGTGCCAAATAAGTGCTCCGCCACTGGCATGGTGCCATGGACAACGTTTGTCTTTTTCAAAATTTTGATTCTCGTTTTTATTTTTGTATTTTTGGAAACAAAAATATTGAATCTTTGAAAACACAATTTTCATTTTTGTACGAATATAGTTTGCAAAAAAAATTCAAAAATCTACTATTCATGTTTCCTAAAACTGGGATATTTTCAGAAATCAATTTCGAAGACAGTTGATCAAACCCGAAACAAGAACAAGAATAGAGACCACAATCAAACAGCAAACAGACACTATTGCTATGTCTGGGTTCATATGAACTTACTTCAAGCAAGTTTTTGAGTATAAAGCAAATTATACAAACCTTCTGATCCAGAATCATTTGACAGTTTGGACATCCCGAACCACCAACTTTGTCAGCTGACAGTATTTTCATCCTACAATACAATTTGCCTTGTCCACTACTTTAAAATAAATTGTAATACAATTTTACACTGTTTCCTGCTCCTTCGGGCTTAAAGCCTTGCATTGTTGATCTATAAAAAGCAGAGATAGTAAGGAACAAAGCAAATTCTTTTTTTCCCCGGAGGTATAACTTCATAGTCGACGAAATACATGTGTTTCAGGTGGTGCCAAGTGAAGATCCAAAAAATAAAAATAAAACCTACGACAGTTGCCCAGAAGTCAAGTTTATCATATCAAACTCTCAGGCACTGGATTTGTCTCATCACAAGAAACCTCATCCAATCTGTCAAGAAATCCTTTCTCAGCAGTCTCTTGCAGAACAGAGACATTTAAACACTTCCCATGAGTAGATATTGCTTCAAACTTTGTCCATAGCTCCTTCTTTAAAGTGTTCTCTCCAGGACGCTTCCCTGTTCGAAATGTGCTTTCAGGCTCCTTCCACATGGGAGTGCTCTCAATTAGCACTGAGCTACCACCGAGTTCTGTAGAAAAAGATATTAACAATGATTAATTTCAGTTAAAAAATCAAGTTCAACGTGTTCTTTGGATGAAAAGAAATGTATTACCTAGACTGCAGAATTTCCTGGTTAAATGATGATCGCTTTGGACATCGTTTCCTTCCACTAAAGACAAGTATGTCTTTTGATTCTGGACACAATTAGTTCTTGGCAACTGACAATTGCTAGTAGAATTCATCAATGATTTCTCATCAGGCGGCTCCATTAAAATGCAAGTTTTAGGAGGTGACATAAACCAATCTGGTGATGCTTCGACCCCCTTCCTTCCATTTCCCAGTTTGTGAGGTTGTTGTATCCCAAATAGTTCCGGATACTTCAAAGCCAAATTCTCAGATTCTTCACTGCTGGAGGATACTGAAATTTGAGAGTCACCAAAATCTTGAATTACAACAGGAAATGGAGTTGATTTTCGGATCCCATGATTATTGTGAGATAACTCAGAAATGGGTTCAAGCAGTACACAAGTCTTAGGTGGTGACATTTTCAGGCAAGGAGTCATAACAATCCCAGAGCAGTCCTTTGTTGGGAACTTTGATGGAGAAACAAACCCAGGTTCCAGACTGCTTTCCCTTTTAGTCACCAGAGTGTCAGAAACTTTACTTTGGGTTGGCTTTATCGCTACACCTTCAAGCAGATCATCATTTGTATCCCCAGAAATAGTAATAACTGATGGTAGCCCAATAGTAGTGTCAGATGTTATGTTTTTTATTGCTGATTTAGATGAGCCTTGAAGTTTGGATGAAAATGCTTTTGGTCTTGGCAGAGGTGTGAGAAGAAACAGTTGTCTACCACCCTCGGTAGTACAGTCAGCATGCCAAGACACTAGTGGCGAAGGAGAGACCATCGACTCAAGTTTGGTTTCCTCTGGACTTTGAACTACATCAGTTATATCTTCAGTTACAGGGGGAACGGTTCTACTCACCATAGGCTGTCCCAACTGATTCTCAGAGCCAATGGAATGACATAAGAGTGCTTTCTGGAATCTGGGAGCCCATGGCTGCACTTGAAAAAAAAAAAAATAAAACATCCATCATATGTTCAACAAATGGATGCAAATACAAATATGCCAACAGAAATCAACTAGTGCATCTACCTCCAAAGAAGATTGGATTTCCGACAAGACTTGCGTGAAAGATTCAATTTCCTTTCTTCCCTTTTTACTTGTCACTTTGACTTTGAGTGCTTGCACAAGAAGTTCATCGATCTGCAATCAGTATAATAGTTAACATACTGTTTAGCCACAACTGAAGTAAATGATAACTTAATTTGCCAATATAGGGGAATAAAAAAGTTTTAAGGCCAGATAAATATGAAAGGCTAAAAATTAACTTATATGTACAACAATGTATGAAAATAGTTCAGATTCGTTCAACATCAAGTGCGGAAATGAGTGATAGGAAACTAGGAAACAAAAAGAGAAAATGAAGTGTAAAACGTGATTTGGAACTTAAAAGAAAAAGTTACGACAAAACTTTAATAAAATAAGGGATTAAGTATTGCATAAGCTGTTTTAGTCCTTTGGATGGGATATCTCTCAGAAGGTGGACCAACCCATGTTAGGGAGGGGGTTGTGGCTCCAGCCAAAGTAGCTGTGGGGATAGCAGACCCCCAAAATAAATGTAAGGACATTTTCAGGATAGCTACAATGAGTTTAAGCCACAACAAGAATGTTATAGATTAGACAGGCAAACCAAAACAGATATTGTGACCATTCCAATTCTGTCATCATCCAAGTGGAAATGTTCATAATTTAATTTGTGTTTTTAATTCCCATACCACTTGTATTACATTTGATCAGTGCTCTTTTCTTTCTCAACCCAAAGAAACAAAAATACTTAGGAAAAACATAAATAAATAAAGGGTGAGCTTATAAGCATTGAACAAAATGGAAAACGTCATTAGCTGCACTTACAAACTTCAAACAGTAAAAATAAACTCCTGTACACAGTCTAAGGGCAACACTGATAAAGAAGGTAAAATACATCTGTACCGTGTTCTGCAGTTAAGCAGACAAAACTACAACCACTTTCAGATTCATTAACCCAGTGTGAAATTCTGATAAACTAAGGCTCACTGTTTTTTATTAATGAATTCCAAACAACCTAAAGCAAATGCAACACATAGCTATGCTTCCATTAACCTTCAATTCTCAAGAAATATAGGATACCCAGAGGTTCATACCCCAAGTGATGTCCCATGGAAGATCATATAACTACAAATCGTATTAAATATTCGTTCATAAATGCTATAGCTAATTTATTGATAACAGTAACACAAATCGAAACCATTCAACTAAAGTTCAATATACACAAGAAATTCACACTACACTCTGATAAGAAAACAAAAGGTAGCCAAGCTAAATCAAACAAATTACTGAAAGAGAAAAAAAAATTGTGCTTTTTAATTAGCATTCATTGATCGGAAGACCATTGAAATGGGATATAAATAAAATTCGAAAAAAACAGTTTATCAGAGATCAATGCTGAAACAAAGCCAGAAAACACAATAACTTAAAAGCGTAACCCAATTACCGGAACCAAATAAAGATATCAATAACGTTTAAATTGAATCTAGGGTTTTCATTTCCCCCCAAGAAATGTTCGATAATAAATCCAAATCTCCGCCCTCTCTCTCTAAATTGTTGCCGTCTTTCTCTGTCTGAAAGTATTTGTAATTGATCTATAAATTAGTTACCTGATGAATGAGAGAGGAAAGATCAGAATGGACGAGAAGGAGGCGATCGAGGGAGTCATCTCCGACTCTGTCGTCGTTATCAGGGGCTTTCTTCTTCACGGATTTGGAGGACCTTATGCCATTAGAGACGTCCCTCAAAGGCTTCCTCGTCGATTTCGCTTTGATTTCGTTCTTCGGCATTTTCGATCACTTTCCCAACGGTAACTACACCTTACGGGCTCTCGATCTCACACTAGTATAGTCAGTCTTTGTTTCTCTCTGGATTTGATTTGAATTTCTCGTCAGGCTCTGCAAGGCGGGCCAAATTCTAATTGAATCTTTTGTTTTTATTTAATATTTATTTTATTTATTAGATAAATTACATTTTACACCTCCGACTTTAACCAAAATTTACTGCAGTTCTACAGTTTCAATTATGACATCAAAACTGTAAAGTTTTGGTTAATATTTCAATATCAATATTCAAATTGTCATTTTGTGTGGATGGACGAGTACAATGAGTAATAGGTCGAAATTTGATCAAAATTTTGACAAATTATATTTTATTTATTAAGATCCGTTTAAAAGTGCTGTCAGTTAATAAAAAACACAAACAAAAAACAGAAACCAAACGGACCCAACTATTCTGTTTTTTTTTTTATGCTTCGAAAATATAAACTAAAAAAAACAAACTAAAGTTACATAGGCTAGCATGTCTCCCACTAGTTCCTTCTTTTGGAATAACGAAAAAATTTCACAGCATTGTTTTGAAAAACAGAGAATTAACAGAGTGTTTGAAACTTAGGGTAGGAAAGAGAAGGAATGAAAATACTATTTACTTCCTCTTTCCGGTTTGATTTTACAAAAAAGTTTGAGAAAAATAGAGAAAGAAAGAGAGATTAATTTAAAAAAATTTTCCTCTCATTTTCCTTTCATTCTCCCTTTTGGTAGAATCAAAGAGAGAAGGGAAAGTAAATAGTAATTTTTCCTTTCCCAAGTTTCAAACAGGCTGTAAGAGTACCACAACTCAGCCAAATACAGATATTCATTGCTCTCTCTCTCTCTCTCCGCGTAAGCCTATGGACGGAGATATGACGATTAGAATGTCCAGAGGTTCTGTATTGAACAGCAGTTAGAGCCATGAGGCAGAATCCTAATATTCAGTTCATGTTGCCAATGTTTCATGGCTGCCAAAAATCATTAGAACATTGTATGAGAGAATTAACGGGAAATATCAAAAAGCAAGACTTGAAATGAAAGGCACTTGTAATCAGAAAAAGCTACTTATATAACTGATTAAATCAAGCAAAGCCGCAGCCAGCTCCATCATTACATCTTGCATTACATTAAAAAAAAAAAAAAAAAATTCCTCAGCAAAGAAAGTTCTGAAATGAATATATCATGGAAAAAGAAGAAAAAATAAATATAAATCAAATGTATGAATACCAAAATATTGACAATTACAGTTGCAACTCTATGCTACTATACAAACACGCAACTACCAAGGTATGAGAGAGATGGTAGTGGAGTCAAGGAAGAACAAGAAAATTTAAAAAAATAGCGCGAGGAACGAACCCCATCACCTATCTTCCTTGAACAAGCCCACTGAATACTTGGCTGTTCCCAGCAAGAGTTGCTTCCCACTCAATAGAGGACAAGAGGATCTGTGACAAGGCAATCACGACTTGCTTCATATCTGGGCGCAAAACGAGGTCTTCATCCACACATTGCTTTGCCAACACAGCCATCTACATCAACGTATATAATAGAGAGGTCAGTAACTAGATTAACTTGAAAATTGAATACCACCATCAAATGCAAGCAGTTGTTCCTTTGCAACAACCCAGGTATGTCGGGGATTAAGAGCCAAATTTCATCAGCATCATATGTAATAATAGAATGAGGTTAAGAAGTATTCAGTTCTCATTTAATTACACAATAGATTATGTTCAATTCCACTTCATTCCATCTCTAGCTGTCAATGAAGAGAACAAAGTTGAATCACCATTTTTTCTCCCCATTATAGTTATTTAGCTTTCAATTGTTGTTGGGGAGGACTATAATTGATATGTTGGTTCCTCTAGCCAATGTACAGTAATAAATGGCTCTTTCCCTCAAGGCCACATTTGAGGCATTCCAATTTCCCAGCAAACACAATCACAATTATAACGGCAAATATAATATTCCATTGCAAACACAAAAGATAGAAAATATTTTACCTTGAAAAGACAGTCGTGGGGATACAAATCCATCAAATTAGGATCAATGTGATCTTTCATGCTTGACATACACGTGGAATCAGGTGAGTTCCTAAGAGCTGCTAGCATCTGCAATTTCAAAAGCAACAGGCAGCAGCAATAAGAAGCAAGACATAACAAATACGTTTGCTGGAGGAAAAGTTGCAATGAAATGGGAAAAGATGGTCAAACGACCGAGCGACTAAAAACGGAGAAAAATGAAGTGAAGAAAATTCATAGGAACAGTAAAAGTGAACAATTTAAGCATTTGAAAGAATGTAAATGAGATCCAAACATCAAAGGACATACATGCCAAATCATAGAAACTATCTGTCAGCTTCTATATAAAACTAATATCACATTTGTCAAGAGAATATAAATTTGCCAAATCTAATCAACTTGTGAAAAAGGTACCAGAAATATGTGAGCAATCCCTGTAGGGAAGTTCCTATCTATGACTTTGACCAATTCAGGGCAAACAGTTATGCCTAATACAAAGAAGAAAAACATTTGCAATTTGCAGTAATGTTGTTGACATAAGAAGCATGTCCAAAATTACAGTGCATCACTTGGTTCTGATGCAAAAAGTAATTTTCCCAACAGGTTCTAGGAATTTTTGTGTGAACTGACCATGGAACACCTACTTGTACAATTTAGAAAAAAGGCATTTCATATAATCCATTGGTTACATAAGATGGACAAAAGGATACATCAAGGATCTTTTGGCTGTAAAGTGGAAGCATGTGGATTGCTGTTAGAGAAGCATACTGCTTTGCTAAAGATGCAGTTGCCAGGAGTGAGGCTGAAGGAAAGTTAGCTTCCTTAAGGCTCAAGTTAAACAGTGTCCAGCAAACAAGGCTATTTCTATTGCAGCATGAAATTTTCCTTTTCCTCATTCAACTAAAATCACCAAGACTGGTATAATACTACCTCTATTGCCATCATCACCACCATAGATATCATCATACATCTGCAAACACCAATGGTACCATCACTGCAACCACATCCATTAAGTGCACCTAAATCTGAACCTCCACTATTCTTAGCTAAGAAGCATGGACAAAAGGTTCCTATATTAACTTTTAATATTTTGAAACAGGAAATGCTTCATACGCTGGGAGACCCCATGTATCCATAGCTTAGATACACATAAAACATATTGCAAGTTTGAGGAAAATAACTTGGCCCTCTAATGATTAAAATGAAAACAGCGCGGTTTTATACCTATTTATCCCTGGGTACCTCCTCATCTGGGCTTTTTAATTTTAGAAACTTTAAAGCCTAAAACTTTTGAATTTGTTTGTGAATAGAGATTATTTAAATAGATCATAGGACTTTTTTGTTCACACTCTATCAATATATAGAATGGGGAAAAATATTTGCTACTACTTTGATATAATAAAATATAAATGTATTTGTAAAGTAAAAGTGAAGAAGTTTTTATCATTTTCATATATCTATATAGAAGTTATTTATTTGTTGTTGTGCCCTGCCATGCCATGTCTTCATTTTTTGAAAATTATTGTATCAGCGTGCTTGCATCATGCCATATCCACATCCCGTCTCTGTACCTGTGCCTTTTAGGTTCTCAACAACAATAATGAAAAATATTTGCCACCCCGTGCTTCTTGAGTAAGGATATGGGCTTGTGTCCGGCATGTCTAGTTGGACATGCACCCATTAAGTATGCCCAAGTACTCGAATTTACATCATAAATATGCATAAGACATCCATTTTAGTATTAAATACTCTAAATTAGTTTGTAAACACAATTTTACTCTAAAAAAATATGAAATCTAGCCATGTCCTAGAATTCTTAGACAAGACAACTAGATGAATCTGACGCTTATACATAAATCCACGTCGATACCCATGCCCGAGTCCATGTAACATAGCCTAAATTATAGACTAGATGGTCTTTGTGCTAGATGAAACTTTTCCCTACAGGGTAACCCTCTAGGTGATGAAATATTTGCTGTAAAATGGCAACTTTATAAATTTAATCCACATACAATTCCCATATGATCAAGGTATGGTCTCTAACATGCAGAGTATGGATATTTTCTTGTCTTTTTTGTTTCCATATAAGATGGATATCCCAGAAATGTCCACCATCTTACCATCTAAACCTTCTTCCCAATTTTTCACTTCATAAGAAGATTTTCATTCTACCCATAAATGCTAGTCATAGAGGATTACATGGATCATAGTACAAGTGTATTCATTATTAACACCTCACCCCCACCCCCACCCCCACCTACTGCCTAAATAAATAAATAAAACGAAAAGAAGGAAACTAATAAATGATAAGTAAATATACAAGGATGAAAGGATATTCTGCATGGGAGTGAGCAGTCTCAATCCACATTTGCACATCTTTTAAGAGTGAAAAGGTTCCACAGTAGATTATAATTGGGACATCTCTTCAGATAATTTTCCCAGCCATTTGATTGTAGCCAACCTCCCTTTCTATGAACAATCTCCAAGCATAGCACTTGCACATATTTCTCTTTTTCTCTACACTAATAATGTGCAACAACATGAGTTTCCATAAAATTTCTTTATCTCATTTAAAACAACAAATGATCAGCATTTCATTCAGTCTATTAGAACTCACTATCACTTGTATCTTGAGTTGTCATACGTGCAAGGTTGCATCATTCCAATTCAAATCAACAGTTACTTTGATAAGAAAATCACTTTCATGAGTAATCATAGGTAGCATGGTATCAGCCAAAATTGTCTTATCTAGGTGTGTATTAGCACTTACAATGGATACCAATGAACGTCTTTCAGGATTTTTCATCACAATGCCTTCTGCTCGCGTGATGGCTTCCTTTCCTGATATCATCTCCAAAAGAACAACGCCAAATGCATAGACATCACTTTTCTTTGTGGCTAGGCCATTCCGTAAGTATCTGTAAAGAATCGGAAGAGTGAAGCAATCAAAGATTAATTCAGAAACTAGTCGCTGTCTCATTATACAGTATATTCACTTACTCTGGAGCCAAATAACCAAAAGTTCCAACAACTCTTCTTGTTGAAGCTTCTCCATCATTTGTTTTTCCAACAAGTTTTGCCAGCCCAAAATCTGAAATCTAAATGCAAAGGAAATTTATAATCAGATACACTTACTTATCTAATAATAGGAGTACAGAAATAAATTCAATGAGGTAAAGTTGGTGAAAACCTTTGCTCGAAAGGTACCATCCAGTAAGATGTTGCTTGCCTTGATATCTCGATGCACATAATGAGGTTTAGTATGCTCATGGATGTACTCCAGACCTCTAGCAGCATCAAGAGCAATCTGAACCCTCATGATCCAAGAAAGTGATGTATGACCTACGCAGCAATCATTGGGAAATCTTAGTGCAAATACACAAATCATGACTGGCAGATGCATGGCTACACCAAACGTTTATGAGGTCCTAGTAGCTGGCCTCATGCCTTCACCTTGGAAAAAAGGTAGTACCAGGTATTATTCACAGAAGAGAGAAGCACATATCAAGGCCAGAAAGAATATATCTTAAAACATTTCCACAAAAGATTCTCTCCTGCCTGCAGTATTGATTCAAAGAATGGTTACTCTGAAGTGGTGATCTCAAAGACCAGATCTAGCACAAAACATGAAAGTGGAACACACCTCTAACAGGCTTTGAACTGGCACAGCCCTGTGGACAGGCTTCATAAATGAGCACAGGCTGATTTTATACTGTCTTTCCAAGAATAAATGACAAAAATAAAAGAGGGCCCAAGTCTGCCGACTCTGGCCTATTTTAAGTGTTGAAACAAAAGCAAAAGCAGCAGCAGCAACGTTTTTGCTGCATGAACATTAATTCTCTAACCAACAATTAACTAATTGTCAACCACAGAGAAAGTGTCAGTACTTTTATCCTAGGCCTAGCTTGATCTTATGAGCCCCTGAGGTGAGCCAGGCGCACTTCTTTACCATGTGACCTAAAGCCTAGAACTGCCAACCCTGGAAGTAATATAATATAATAATGATGACAATGAATTCAGATAAAATGACAATTCTATACCGGAGTAAGTTTTTCCTACTCGCTGGTAAATCAATACCATATTAATTCCATAACTGTGCTTCGCAAACTAGGAAGGCAGAACAAGACAGAATCCATTTAGACAAATTAGAAGGTAATGTGGGTCTATTGCAGGCACTGACAGCAGACAATAGCTTGAATGGAAGAGCTTCTCTTGTCAGATACCTTGCCTCTGTTTTGGATGGTGTCAACCATGAGGGTTTCCTCGTATAGTTCTATCATCACACAAGTAGTATTTCTAGCAAGGTTATGAGGACTACTATCAATGTCCAGATTGGAAAAAACACAATGATAAATTTTTTAGACATACAAAAACATGGCACACATCTATACATGGACAATACTGTACTAAATATCTACTAACGATATATAAACGTGTGATCTTACCCTTGCTCTGAGGATCGTGCAAATGGCATTTAAGTGAACCTTTTTGTGCATATTCATAAATGAGGAAAAGCTCATCCTCACTTGCTGCATAACCTATCAATTCTACCTTAACAAAATGAAAGCAAAAATGGAGTCAAAACTTTGAAGTTCTGAAGATTATGACAAGAAGCTTTAGGACGAAAAGAGTAATACATTTCAATTAGAAGTATCATGAGCATTACCAAATTTGAATGATGAACTTTGCAAAGAACTTTCATTTCTGCCGTAAATTCTTTTGTTTTCGTTGCAGTCATTCTTTTGATCGAAACTTCCTAGAAGGATTCAACATCAGATAACTAAGGTGTGATTGAGGATA
This sequence comes from Euryodendron excelsum, assembly GCA_033060915.1. NCBI lineage: Eukaryota > Viridiplantae > Streptophyta > Magnoliopsida > Ericales > Pentaphylacaceae > Euryodendron > Euryodendron excelsum. The sequence continues at coordinate 36,217,303 of CM065394.1, forward strand.
TCATTTTCCAAACTGTAACATAATCGGAAAAAAAGTACAAAGTTGCTAACCTGGTCACGAAGGAGGCCATAATACACAGAGCCATATGTTCCATGCCCAAGTATATTTGCATCAGAGAAACCATCAGTAGAAGACATAATTTCTTCGTATGTGAAAACCAGAGGCTTCTCCACATCAAAAACATCAGACCCTATAGCTACAGGAGAATTGCTGACCTCAGTATGAATTTCCAAACACAATCTAAAGGCAGTGTCAATATATCAACAAACCATTCTATTCCGGGAGAGAGAGAGAAAGGAGAAGAAATGCTGATTCATACACATCCTAATTGCCTTCAGTCCTTGACTTGAGAATGCTAACAGATTAATTACTCTACAAGGTTGAACTGTATTTCCAGTTTTCAATACCGAAAATAAAGATTTTCTAACTTCCTGCTCATCTGAACAAAAGAAAAATTAAATTCCTGCTCCTTATCCCTAACATGCTGTACAACACATCAGGTGCCCAGACCAAAACCTCTCACCTCCATGTGTACGTATCTAAATGGACTCTTCATCCATCATAAACAATGACTCAACTTGGGATAAGGCTTAAATGAATTAAGTTTGCATATTAAGCCAACTTCTCTACCAGTAATATGGTACTGAGCAGCCATATGAAGTACAGCGAAAAAAGTTATGTTTTTCCATTGTCTAGAGGTCATGACCTGGAGCGATGCTCATCCACCACGGTGCCACAGCCCAGGCATAAGTCACGGGGATCAGGGTCTCTGCATAAAAAGCGGTCCGTCTCAGACCCTACTGTTAAGTGGGAGCCTTGTTCATTGGTTACGACCTTTATTTTTTTCCATCGTCCCCCTTCTCTGCTATGAGGTTCCAGGACTTAAAGGTGACTTTGTACAACGAGCTCAGAACATAAGTAATTCATGAATAAAAAGGCTTTAAAAAGGAAGCAAAGGAATCTTTGTAAGAAGGAAGATGAGGAATATTAGAGGATAGCATGTTCAACTGGAAATTGCATTTCAGCATATTATTTGAGGTGATAGATCTTTCAAATTTCCTTTTTAGACAGAATGAATGCAATTTCGATTTTGAATTACTTCTAGCATTATGACAAGCCATAGATACATGCTTTTAATGTTCCCTTGCTTTCTTAATCATAAAGTTATTTATGTAAAAGCGATACACTAGGAAGCACGGACACTCCGTTGGAAGAGCTGTACCCGTGTTGGACACCGACACTCGTCGGACACTCCGTTTTACGTGTCCAATTTTTTATTTATTTATTTATTTTTATATCGGACACTTCACAGATACAGCTTGGACACGTGTGTCCCATTTTGGACACTTTAGGAACACGGCGGGAGCTCAACTATAAATTTTAAAACTAATTGTTGGATTGAAGAAAAAGAACAAAGAAGAAGAAGAAGAAGAAGAAGAAGAAGAAACACAAGTATGCTACTTATATTGGTGGTTAATTTGTTTTGAGTGTTCTTTACGATTTTTATATTAGACGATGATGAATAGTTGATGAAGTGTTATGAGATGATAATGTTTTTGGTAGTTTATGACTTTTAGTATTATGTATTGATGGAACAACTTTTTTATTGTTGATGTATTTGTTTACTTTATCACTTTTGATGGAATGTAATTTAACTAATTGTGAACGATTTGTTGCTAGTTAAGAAGTGAAATATATTGTTTTATTTATTTAATTGGTGTTATCTTGTATATTTTTAACTTTTTTTTGTAAAATATTTATATATATGACATATAAAAATATATTCTTTTGCCGTGTCCCTGCCGTGTCGTGTCCTGCATTTTTTTTTAAATTGCCGTGTCAGCGTGTCCGACACGTATCGTGTCCGTGTCCGTGCTCCTTAGGCGATACATAAGCATGTGCAGGCAAAAGAAAAATGAATGGATCATAGACTCATCCCCTAGGAAGCACGGACACTCCGCCGAGGCCCCCGTATGCAAGTCGGACACCATTAGGACACGGACACGCATTGGACACGCATTGGACACGTGTCCAACATGCCGTTAGATGTGTCTAATTTTTTTTTAACCTTTTTTTTCAGACACTCATGTCTTATGTTGGATACTTTGTGGACAAGGAGGGGATCTACTGCTTTTGAAAATAAATGACGGGGTATATGTTTATATTAGCAGATGACATGCTTCTCCTTGATTTATTATGTGATTTATGTACAAAAACAAAAGGCAATTATGTTGATAATTAAGTTACAGAAGACATGATTCTTTGATTTTAATTAGTGTTATATTGTATTCTTTAGTAGCTTGATATAATATATTTATATATATGACATATAAAAAATATATATAAATTACATATTTTTGTTGTGTCCTCGCCGTGTCGTGTCCTGCATTTTTTAAAATCGCCGTTTCAACATGTCCATATCGTGTCATGTTTGTGTGCTGTGTCCGTGTCGGTGCTTCTTAGCCCATCCCAAACAACAACTCTAACAAAGACAAATTAACAAGAAAAAATGGACATCATAGAATAACCTTCTATCAGCACCAAGTATCAAGGACCACAGGACCATTGGAATATATGCCAAAAAGTATGATCTACGATTGCATGATTCAGATATGCAATCGTTGCAAATTAATCATTCCTTTATCAGTAAACTCAAGGATTTTACTGCTTAGTATGTATACAAGACGGGGTATGCAATGCTTGATTTGATGATTAACAGAATGTTTTCTCAGCGAGTGTGCCAACTTAGTATCAGATCACATTTGAAGTTAAATGCAATTTAGACTTGTAGCGACATAAAAAATACAAACCTTTTGGAATGTTTATCTGGCGGTCACTAGATTCCCCATTACTTTGCTTCCAATTCCCAGATTTACAGCAGATGTACCTCCCAGAAGCACAACAGAAATTTGTGTTTTGAAGAACATGGAATTTGTGAGAAATTTTCTTGTTAAGGTCGTTTGCATGACTTCCACGGGCTTTATCAAAGCAGCTCGATGACCTCAAGGAAACAAAAACAAGTACAACTATAATGATCAGAGCCAGACCAACCCCCAAACCCCCTATGATCCACCCGTATGGCAAGTGCGCCTTATGATTCACCTGATTTTCTGCAAAACAAACAAGCAATGTTCGTCATCATATAAATATTTCTGTTTCAGGGAATGAATTAAAAGCCACTCTAACTTGACATCAGTGCATGTTGACATCAATAGAGAAGTCCTCACAATACTAAAATTCATTAAGGAACCTGAACTGATGCTTAGTATAAAAAGTCAAGCAAAAAATTGGAAATCATGGAAGAAAGAGGAAAATGAAGGCGGCAAAACATTCGAAAAGTTTAGAGAATTGCATTGTTGCATAAAATGAATTAACCTCATAATCATAGCTTTATCCCACAGAAAATTGCTATAGAACTTAAAGCCATGAAATAGCTAAAATGTTTGAGAATTTAATGTTAACAGAAACCACTACAGGAAAAAAGTGCCACAGTTTAATGTCTAACATGAGGATCTTCCCAAGCTTTCACTTCTTGAGTGTCAGAACTTATGTTTGATTCTTGCCGTCTGTTCACACAATAACAACTTTCTCAGAGTTACTAATAAGGTAAGCAACTTTCTTTGGCTCGAAGTTATGCAAGTTGATACATGAATAGATGCCTCCTTAGAAATTTAGTTTTTCTTCAATCTATGAACAACACACTAGTCATTATGAAACATCAAGCGTCACTCAGCTTTAACATCAATCACAAACTGTCAATAATAAAAAATACATACACTAAAAAAAAGACAACTTTCCATGTTCAAAAATAAAATTGCACTGATGAAGGAAGCAACTAATAGCCTAATAGTTCGTAGTTTCAACGAAATGATTTACCAGCCAATAGTTAATATATGGAACTAGCCACACCTGCAACACTGTCCACAGATGGTGCTGGAAGAGGAGCGAGTCGGGTGTTGTTCTCTGCAGGATACGGCTCGCCAGGAACTACAATAAAATACATACATAAATGAATAAATGAACTACTCTTATGGAAAATCATGAAATATTAAGTTTTTACAAATCCAAACGATATTAACAAAGTAATGTCCATAAGACAACATTAAACTGAAGCAAATTTGCATTGAGCCCTCTGACCTTATGCATTTTTTATTAGCCAAGCAAATGAATGGGATCTCTGATTTGTCCTTTAAGACTTTAACATGCAACAAAGAGTACAGATCAAGAAATCATTGTATCTTCAACATTCAAGTACATTCACTTCACTATTTGTAATTGTGGCACTACCAATGACTTCTACTTCAAAGACAGTGTCAGATTCCTCCAACTCGTGCATTATCAAGTATGGTATCGCCTCTTCTGTCCAATATGAATCCTTCCCACACGTTTTAGCTTTAAAGATGCACTTCAAGCCAGAAAAATGAGGTCCATGGACAATGGACCTCCAGAAGGCAGAAGTTGGTGGTTTGGTGATAATATGACGTCCCGCCATCTCACAGTCAAATGCCTTCTGATACGAGTCTGATACAAGCCTGATACATTGAAAGGCCTTGTGAAAGTGTAACCACTGTGTGGTTGGTTCAGTGGGTGAGAACTAGAATTTCCTCACTCAATACTTAAGTTCAAGTCTCTATAGCCGTTCTATGGGCCTAAACCTACTCTTCAGCACCCAGAGCATGTGATGGACCTAAACTTCGGCCCCAATGTAGGTGCGGTGGGATCCCCACATATGCCGTTTGGTGCTAAAGGACAATACTCCCTAGCGGATGTGTGAAGTAGGCTATCAGCATATCCACTTTATGCACTAAAAAAAAAGGAAATTATACCTCTATGATCCACTCAGATATTCTTTATCCAGCTTTATTTTGTGGCCCATTCACATGATAGCAAAACTTTTTCCTTCAAATTCAATTCAAGTCATTAATATGTGCGCTTCAGTATTTTTTGCAATGCTCTAAATTTTCTCTAAATTTGTAGACTTCTTGTTCGGGAAAGAATTAAAAGGACGAGAGGAGAATTACAACAGCTTTCAGCTGGTCACAGTCATAACAGAGAAGTGCCAACTCCCTGGTCACCCCGTTTTTCTTTCTGTGATCTCTTTGTAGGACGACAGAAAGTTACTTATATCAGATACTAATCTTGTTTTGATCAATCGTGTAGGATTTTCTTGAAATGTGTAGCTATATTTGCTTGTGAAAAATAACAAGTTCCCAGTTGTTCTATGCTAGTATCCAGAATCTTAGCAGAATCAGGCACATTGAAAGGCTTGGCCACATAAGAATGACTAATCACTAACAAGCTCAAAATTCCAACTAGGATCTTCAAAGAAATTTGAACACCCAACTGATCCAAGTTATGTTACATTAGTGCTTTTCTCCTTCGCCCAAAGTGCTGAATTCTACAGAGTTTAGTTCATTGGCCTTTATTAAATTCGCTGGACTTCTACAGATAACTATTGCTCAAGATTTCAAGTTTTCCCCAAATTCTTCCAAAACATCATGCAATTTTCATTGCATTACAAAAGAGTTACTATGTTTTTTGGAGACCAACTTTGAATTCGTATCAAAGCTTCACACTACCTCACAATATACCTGTTCTAAGATATCTTTGTCCATACCTATGCATTTTTAAGCAGCTGTGGGCATAAAGAGCCTGATTCTGTTCACTTGATCTATAAAATGCCCCTTAATTGAAAGCCTCACACTACCTCACAATAATACCTGTTCTGGGACATCTTGGTCCATACCTATCCATTTTTAAGCAACAGTGGGCATAAACAGCCTGATTCTGTTCACTTAATCTATATAATGCTCCTTAATTGCATGGTCTATTCATAAACAGATCACTATCATCTTTCTTAATTATGTATTAAAGAAAATCCTGATCCAAAAGTACCCAATTGCATGTCTTTCTTGCACTCAATAACTGCTTCACCAACTCTGAACCCATAAGTCAAAACAAGAAAAATCAAATATGGATCAACTAACCAAAAGCATTTCAAATCCCAAGGTTAATGTTGAAAACCTAAACCAAAAACAAGAAAATCATACCTGAATTTAGGGGTATATAATATAATGCACCAACGGAGACATTATCAGGATTGTCAATTCCATTGACAGTCTCAATACTATCCATACTAACCCCGAACCTACTCGCCAACGACTCAATAGTATCGCCATCTGTCATCACATAACTCATCAGATAATTCCACAACCCGCTCGAACACCCACAAAACAACTGCAGAGACACCACGGCACCGGCTCGAGCCGCGCGAGTGAAATTCGGTAAAAAGGCCAACCCATCATAGGCCTCGATCACCAAATCATGAACAGATCCACTACTTTTTCTCAGAGTGTATGTAGTGTACGTCAAATACTTCTTGATAATCGGCGCACAAGAACAGTTCTTCCGGACGAATACGTAGCCTAGGCCGTTGCCTTCGACGGTCAAGTCTTCGGGAAACACATCAAACATGCTCTGAATCACAGCGAGGATTTCGTTTGCATTGGGCTTGAAAGCCAAGAACGATGCGCAAAGACGGGCTGGGTCCGTACAGTTCAACGGAATAGGGTACGGAGAAGAGAGTGAGCGCAACTGAAGAACAGAGAATAGTAGGACCCAGAAAGATTTTCTCCCAAGAATCATCGTGGAACGATCAAACCTTTGCTGAATTTAGCAGAAGAATGAAGTCATATACACAAAATCAATGAAGAAACTTCAGACAAATTCAGAGGAAGTTGAGGAACAGAGAAAAATGGAGGAGAGAATGGTAGATACAGAAATTAAAGAATTTCAGTAAATTTGCGGAGTTGGATAAATTTATGGAGGTTTTGGGCTGGGAAAGCAGGTGGAGGAGGAAGATGAAGAAGGTGTAGTTATGGAAGTGGGTGTGAAGGACAGAACAAGGAAGGAACGAGGGCTCTGTTGCCATTCCATTTTTTGCTGTAAGACAATACTGACTGGTAAACCGCAAAAGGCAAAAGACAGAAAAGAGAAAGTGACTGGCTTAGATAGAGAGAGAGAGAGTGAGAGAGAGACCCACACGTTCTACCTGGAGATTTTTAGTCTCTTATAGTGTTTGACTGAACTGCCCTTCTGTTAACAACTGTTCATTAACTTTGTAGAGGGGAGTTGATTAAGTAAAACCAGTACTGCAATCAATAAATTTAGTTGATATATTCGGTTTATAATAGGGCTGTTCAAAAAAGGTTGGACCAACCAAACCGACCGACTGGACATCAAATTGATCCAAATCGATCTTTATATAAGTGAATTACAAGTAAATTTTAATCAATTCGATTATATTTAATTTGAGTGTCAAAGTCTTTATTTTTTTAACTTGACTCAATTTAACTTGGCATTTATACTAAAATTTAATTTTTTCACCCAACTCAAACCTAATCCAATCCAACTCAAACCAACCTGATCACCTATTGGTCGAGTGCGGATCTAAAATGTCATCCGCCACCCGACTTATCCTGTGAATGCCCCAAGTTTATAATATTATTCACTTTTCTTTTCTATACAAATGAGGTACACTTTATACATTATATAAATCATATTTCGCCATAAGGAGAGTAAGGAGGAGTATTTAACTCAAGCATATTTCAAGATAGCATTGGATCATATCACAAGAAATATAGCATTGTGTAGTACATATAATATCACATAATAAGCAATACAAGCTAACTTTGCAGCTTGGTGAGCTGCATGTGTTAATTGTCTATTAATGCCTGCAAACAAGCTTCTACTTGTCTATTAATGCCTTCATTGGTCTGCATGCACTAATTGCCTGTTAGTATGTGTCATTATTTTTCATTTATTGCCATCCCATACTCATACAACCCAACTTGAATTTCCCAAAATAAAGAATTGTCAATTATGCTACCAAGCTTTATCTACAATCACAAAGAAGCTTGGTTGAGATACAACTGTAAACAGGGGATTCAATATTTTTGTTCAGTGAAATTAAAATTTATACACAATTTTTTTAATTGATAATATTTTTTATTTGACAAATAAAGAGATAATTATATTAAAGACGCCGAAAAAATAACACTGCCTTTATACGGAAATTTTATCCAAAAATTCAATAATAAACCTTAATTCATATCTGGCTGGCTAAGGTTTCAAAATTCAAGGACAGAAAATTTGGAATTTAGGTAACCAAAAGACTATGGATACATATAATGAAAGGTAAATTAGAATTATTTTATATATTTGGTCAAATAATGAATGGTTAATGAGATATATTTTTTTTTCTATAAGTTTAGTGATATTCAATGAGGGCAAATATAGGTATTAGCAAATTTAGAAGGAATCAAATGTAAGTGTTTACAAATTCAGTGGGGGCAAATCATATATTTGTAACTTAAGATCAAATAAATATACAATTTTTTTAAAAAAATGGTGAAAGTCTCCAATTTAGTGGTTCAGTGGGGGTAGTGAACCCTTCTTGACGGTAAATATATTTAAAATGTAACTCTTTTAACTTCAGCTAAACTGTAAGCTTATAGAAAGGGAAGTAATAGTTATAAATATAAAAAATTTTGCATAATAATGTAGCTAAATGGAAGTGTTTAACTCTAAAACAAAACATTAATCACGATGACTTTTGATTATAAAAATATTATTTTTGATATTATTCTAATAAAAAAAATTTTACAAATTTTTTAAAAAAATGGCATTTTCAATCTTTCTCTATATATGTTAGAGAGGGGGGGGGGGGTAATTTTTCAAGAAAAATGTTAATAACAGTAGCAACTATTCAACATAATAAATAGTTATTCAATACATAAATAGTCACTAACTGTATTAGACAGCGCCACTGTATCTAGTATCAGCCTTTCCCGAAACGGGCAAAGGTCATTATGGGAAAAGAAATTCACGGGACTAGAGAAGAAGGCTAGTTTCGGAAAATGGAAAGCACAAAGTTGCCAGAGTTGGGAAAAAGCAGAACTGACAGTTGGTCTGTCCCCCCAAGTATTGGCTCCAATACCTCGCATAAGTCGCCGATGAATTGCCAAATACTCGGGGACATAAATGTCACAACGTGAAATTACGTTGACTCAAGCGTGAAAAGGCCTGGTGACCAAGGCGTCAACGACGACGACGGCACAGGCTAGGTAAGTGAGCATACATGCTGTGCACCATCGCAAGGAACCTACACTTGTAATCAGAGCCGTTAATAACGTAGTAAGTAGGAGATCAATCGATTAATATTATCAAATTGACAATCATTATGGCTGGATCCTTGTCTAAGGTGATTGGATGGAGGAGAGCTATCTTTGACGTCTGATCAACGACCTGATAAGCTTCTACAAAAGAAATCAGATCAACTCAACAACAGTGGTTGGTTTAGTTAACTTTTGAAATGTGGTCGTTGGCCATCGAATGGCTTGGAGTTACTGAAGCAACTTACTACGATTGTGCAAGATACAGTGTAGAGTAACTTATCAGATTAATATTCGAGTGAAAAAATCGTGGCGTGCGGGGACTTCGTGTTGACCGAAGGTAGCCCCGCACGTGGGACAGGAGACAACTGTAAAAATATGATATCCAGCGGGCAGAGAGAGAGCGAGAGAGAGAACCTGGAGCTAACGCCAAAAAGTTTACAGAAAATGACAATTACTTTACTAGTTATCAAGTGGTACATGTTGGAGCCATATTTGTCGGGAAGTGATATGAAAAATAAATGGTGAAACGTGGTAAAAAAAAATAACGAGGAAGGAGAAATGTTAGCTCACGTAAAATAAAATATAATATTTATAAAAAAAATATATTAAAAAATCTCAAAAAAATTCATATAAAGTATTTTAAATACTATTATGATAAGTGAAATATTAATATTACACAATATTTATTGACTTTTACTCTGAGAAATGAATTTTTAGGTAGTTTCTATGACATTTTTTAAGAGTTTTCTAAGAAATTTTTTTAAATTATGTTCAAAGTTTTTTTTTCATCTCTGAATCATTTTTCTAAAGTTTTCTCTAATTAAAATTTTATAAAAGTTTCGTCTTCGCTTTACAAAAAATATTCAAAAAAACAAGTTTATGTTATTGAAAAGAGTTTTCTAATAACTATTACTTCGAGCACCTCATACTCATAGTTTAAGAACGCACCACTTGTTTACTTAAAAAGAGTGTGGCACATGGTTCTTTCAAAGATGTGGCATCTCTATAAAAGTCTAATGAGAAAGAGCACCTTATTTGCATTGTGACCTCTACTTTTTTTTTTTTTTTTTGAATTTAAAACTTAAATATAAGTGACAATACTATTGTACAATTAAAAATTTATCTCACCCTAAACATTGTGTTTAGATCAAGAATTCAATCATGAAAATAAAAGGACAAGAAAAAGGTAAAGGTAAATTTTTCTTTTCTTTTCTCTCGCTTTTTCCTTCTCTTTTGTATTTACCTTGATAAATTCAAATTTCAAATACAGTATGGAGTTCCACGGACTAACATCAAGGGAATTGGGGAATCCTATACCTTCGTTTAAATAAAAAAATAACCAAACAAAGCAAGGAAGCTTGGGTTGACCCAAACCGAAAAGGAGGTAACCCAACCCTAATGTTGTTAATTGGGCCGTTCGCAAAACCATTGGCTTCAACTGTATCTGTCTAGCTCTAGCCTAACCAATTTAAGGGCCACGATCTGTAGTGTAATTGTCAACATGCTCCACTAAGTATGTGGTACAAAGATTTTTCCTTTTTTAAACTAATGCTTTCATAAGCTCATTTATCACATCATTTTCTCAATATTAGTTGCAAAGCAGTGTTACCAACGCTAATCAATGTACATGTAACTCTCTTAGTCACTTGTGTCTAGAAGCCAAAGATTGTAGTAAGATCCCAACGCGTTGGCTTGTTAGTCAAGACTTAAAATTTTAAGAATTTGCTCTATTCAAAGTCTTAAATTGGAAATTATTAGCTTCTTGTAGCCACTTTTCAGGTCTTTGACTAAGTAATTATTGATTTGCGTGGGACGAGGACTATACAAGTCCTAGAATTACTTGATATATACGCAAGTTCACCCGGACACCGGGTTAACCAAAAAAAAATACCAAAAAATTGTCCTAATTAGTTAAGTTAGTGTACTCTCCATGTTAGCCAATTTAAGTTCAACTTACGGGCTCAAGCCATGAGACTAGTCCCGATATAAATAACTTGCTTTTAATCAAATCTAGAAGAGTATTAATCAAGGTAAACATAAGTTGACTGGGACACCCTGGACAAAAATACCAAAAAAATAATATGATAAGAAATGACATTATATGTCCTATTTAAAAAGCATAATAATGTAAAATTATAATATTTAAGGACCCTTACTTTTTAAAATAGATATAAAAAAATTTTGTTGGGGTCAATAATAGGTAAATAGCACCTATATTTTTAAAGTACTACCCTAGTTATGACTTTTGTCTTTTGTGGATTTGACGGGTTCCTCTACATAGACGTTGAATCCAAATGACAGCAATTGATGATTGATTCTACCTTCCTACTAAAATTTTGTCAAAGTTTGGAACATCCAAACATGAAAATTGGCGGAAAAAAGGTTGTCATAGTGACTGTGTATTGCTTCCAAGTCGAAGTTGGTCGTTTATTGTGCTGGACCAGGAAGCCTCAGGCTCAGGTGAGGTTGCAACCGAATGCTGATTGTAGACCGCTAAACCAACTGAACCCTTTGTCGTGAATTATTATTATTTTTTTTAAACACTTTCTTATGGATAATGCTATTAAAAATAAAAAATAATACTATATAGACAAAAAAATTTATACACAATTTATTATCAGAATGATGTGATTGTATAAGAATCATTTACTTAAAAACAAAATATTCATCATAATAGTTTTTATTTACAAAAATATCACTGTCACATCATTCTAGTGAGATTTCTGTACAAATTTTTTTAAAATAATAACATTTTTCCTTTCTTAATATACTAAGAAAAATGCTACCCACTCTTTTCAGCTGATAGGTGCAATGGTTGAGTCAAAAAATTTATCCATAAGAGATAACCATTAATGACAATCAAAATTTTTTTTTAAATCAGACTTTTATATATATGCTTTTTGTTTTAAAATGAAAGGCTTTTAATCAACCACCACATTTTACAAGAATTTTGTATAAATTTTATGTACATATAGCATTACTTATAATATATATAAGCTTATATATAATACATAAAGGGGTCTTTAAAGAAAAAATAACTATTTAAGGGTGGTATTTATATATTTATAGGTAAAAAATTGAGAAATAAATAAAAAAAATTATGTATAAATAAAATTTTGACTATTGAAAAGAACATTTAAAAAATTTTAGAGAAAAATAAAAAAGAATTCGGGATAAAATTATAATTTTTTAAAATTAAAGGATGACAAGTGTTCTTTGAACCTTAAGTGGCTGCGTCACTAAACGAGTGCCACGTTAACTGAATTCTACCATCAACACATCAGTTAGTGAGTAATTCACAGTGATGCTTTACTGAGGAAACCTGTTTCACAATTACAAAAAAAAAAATGGAGGTGCCACCAGCTTGCTAACGGTGGAAAAATTATTCAAAGCAATCCATTTTCGTGTGAGAAGAGTGTTGACTAAAAGAAGAGAGAGAAGTGATATAAATCTTTACTGGATAAAGAACAATGTTCATTTAATTATTGTCAGTTACCTTGCAATAATGACAGAAATGTGGTCAAGGTGATAACGTTGAATCCAACAACTATTGACTATGGGGGTAGTAAATGGTGCTCGCAAGCAAAGGGACATTAGACCTTTCTAGTAAGACCATTGTTGTACAGTGACTACAGGCATGCCCATGTGCAGGACTTGTCCTTTTGCTTTAGGGTCCATAATCGATATCTAACTTTCAGATTTTGGTCATATTTTGGTGGGAATGTAGGAAACTTGCCTTTGCCCCTTAGGATACGGGTAATTGGAGTTCGGACTGCCAAAAAACGAGAGAGAGATGAATTTCATCATTCTTTGCTGGAGACCTTCAAAGCCAACTAAACCAAATTTGCCCAGATGTCTAAGATCAAATTCGACACGTTTTCAAAGTAAATATAAATTCTTTGAAGCATACTTATCAGAATCGAACTAATAATTAAACTAATTAAATTTTAAGATCTCTTTACAAAGAATCTTAAAAACATTATACTTTCAATTGCGCATAATTATTATTAAAAAATGTTATTATTATAAAAAATTTCACATAAAATTTGTAAATAAAATAATGTGACAGTAACAGTGATAGTTTTATAATTAAAAATTATTATGATAAATATTTATTTTAAAATAATTTTTTTTATTAAAATAAATTATTTTATATAAAAATTTATATAAATTTTTTATTTGAACAATATTACTCTTATTATTGTGATCACACAAAGCCATGCCGCGGATAAGGGCTTTTTATAAAGACAAAAGATGTACCGTGTACGTAATGCACCTTGATGAAAGCGCACACTCCATAAACCTTTACTCTTAAATCAGGTTAAATTATCCCTCCTCCCACATCAATACGTGGCAAGTGAGTCACAGTTGCGTCATCAGATGCATCGCTTTTTTTTTTTTTTTTTCGAGAAAGAGTCATTGTTTTGGTTGATGAAATCTTGACTTAAATCATAGTTGGGGCTTGGAAAAGTAAGTCATCATCAAATCAAAATGACTTCATAACACCTACTAAGGTGGGATCATTAACTAGAATAATCACTTTTAAGAATGAAAATAGTGAATTTTTTTTTTTTGGTCTCGTTTGGGTTTTATCTGATTTATGTTTTGAGCAATGCTGAACAAATAGAATGATGTGTTTTAATTAATGACAACATTTCATTTTTAATGCTATATTTTATTTATGTTATGTTTTATTTTATTTTTTTTTATGCAGAATGATGTATTTTAATGATAACATTTTATTTCAAAACAAAATACTCGTCTTAATAACGTTTAGTTGTAAAATTGTCACTGTCACGTCTGATAGTTATTTCTCTATAAATTTTCTGTAAAAATAATATTTTTTTTTTTTTTTTTGGGGGGACTTGATTCTTCTTTTTTTGGAAGGAAAACCCATAAACAAGGGCAGAGGTACTATGAAGGTTCCCCTGAGCTATAGTCTAGAGAATTCGAGACCAACTCCTATTTTTGATGTACAAATTTTTTTAATATTTAAATCTAGCCCACTTCAATATTGTTTTGCTAGTCCACCCTTTTTTATTCTCAACCCAACCTAACCCAATTACTTAACACAGACCACTTGAATATTAATTATTAAACCCAATAAAAATTAAATTAGTTAATTAATCATCAAAAAATGCCCTATGAGAGAGGTAGACTTACCGTTTAACCATTACGAAAATTATTTAACACGCTTTATGTTGTGGTCTAATTATTAAATTTTTTAAATTATTTTCTTAAAGAAAAAAATAATTTTGACTCATTAAGTTTTGACCTCGAGTAAGTTGTACAAACTCAAAAGAGACAAGAGAAAAGGTAAAGAGCAGACTCCTTACTCCTGTAACCTTCACCCTTCAAAGTCTCTATTACTTAGGTATTTTGTATTTTCAAAAAAAAATTTTTTCTGCGTTTTTTTTTTTTTTTTTAATTTTTTTTCTTTTTTTTTTTTTTTTTCTTTTTTGTTCTTTTTTCTTCTTTTGGCCTGCCTTTTGATGTTATAGGTAATCCTTTGTTTAATGTTAGAGACACGATTTTATACTTTTTCTTATTCTTGTATATTTTTTCTTTAGTGTTGAACTCAATGCTAAATTATTATGTAATTTCATCTAAAAATCTCTTTATTTTCGTTAAAAATATAATATTAAAAAGGATTCAGAGTTATGTATTCTTATATGACAACATCATGTTAATTAACGTGATGAGATTAGACGAGCTTATATCAAAATAGAATTATACTAATCTATTCTTTTAGAGTATCCAAGATCAGAATAAGGAAAACAATATCGTTAATTCCAATGTGCTAGGCAACAAGATGGAAAATGAGTTAAAAACTGCTCTTCGCAACAAAGATAGAAGATGAGTTTCTTACAAATTCTATTATCTATACTATTATAAAAAACGAACACCTCCATGTTGGTGAAGATGAATAACGTTATTTAATTTTCCTAAACAGTCTTAAACAGTTAAAAAAACAAAATACAAAAATTTTATTACTTAGAGAACAATATAGTAAATTAGGGAATCAATTTTTCAACCGCCCACAGATTTTTTTTTCTTTACGTAATGATTTTTATTTTTGCTCCATACTTACAAACTGATCTCATCTATATAATGATTCCTATTTATTCTCCACACTTATTTAAATTGATCTCATCCACATAGTAAAGGTATCCTTCTAGTTGTTTATATCAAAAGAAAACTTTCTGAATCGATCGATGCAGATTTAATAATAGATGATTTTTATTAGATAAAAAATCATCAGGCACTTCAATTGTTACTTTTTTTTTTTAAATATTTTTAAATATTTATCTATTTGTGTACACTTTTATTATATATTAGTTGTGAAATTATTTAATTTTTATAATTTTTATATATACATATTTTATAATTGTTAAAATTTGATTAGTACAGAACAAATCAAAATCTCAAGTTCACTCTTGCACATAGATACATTGCATCGTACAGGTATGGCCGAAACTAATTGAATACAAAAACCCCTCAACCAATAACTAAATAAAGAAGCTTTTGAAGCGGCGGTGGTTATCAACATCTTACTTTTCCGCCCGCAACTCCATTTAATGCTTCTAATTATCACAGTCACCATCTCTTATCTTTTCTGTTTAAAAACTCATTGCCCTTAATCACAGTCACCATCTCTATCTTTCATTGGGGTATTAATTAAAACTGATTCAGTTGCTGACTGTCCAAGGCAATCTACCAGAATTTGAGGTTGGAAATCGGAATTCACCAAGTTAATCCAGCTTAGAGTTGGTTTTCAGTGAGTTAACTCATCCCAAATCTGTTCAAAGCTGATGCAAGGCCTAACCCAGTGAAGCTAGCCAAAGAGTGCGAGTTAGAGTCCAACGGCCAATCACATCGCATAAAAAACAGCACGTGTAAAAAGAGAGCAAATAACATAAAAAGAACTATATATATATATGTATCAAGGACAGTGATGGAGACAATAAGTGATGTGAAGAACAAATTAAGCAAGAATGTATGTATACCTCATATATCAATGTTTTAAAAATCAGACGGTTGAGTGAATCGAAAAAGTTATCGGGTTACGGGTTATTGGTTCAATCGTTCGGTCAACCGTTGTTGATTCATGACGTCATAATTATGTCATTAATTAATTTATTAATATTAATAAATAGTATTTTATTTTTTTACACTATTTTTTATATTTAAAACATAAAATTTTGCTTTAAAATAGTGAATCGGATGGTTTAATACGGTTCAATTGACCGGGTCGCGGTTCAATCACTATTTTGATCGAATTTGACCAAGTTTTGACAAAATGAATTTTAAAGATTAATCGGATCGTCTTTTTAACCAAATTACAAGTCAACCAATTGAATCGGCCATACCGGACCGAGTTTTAAAACACTGTCTCATATATATATATATATATATATGCACATCTAGCTACTCATGGAAGGAAGGGCCTACCACCACCCACGTGCAAAAGTGAGGAGGACACAAGTGGGTGTTGTGGTTTGGTTTTCGTTGTTGAAAACGTGAAAAAATAATTCCTAAACAAAAGGGGGAGCAGCAGCCTCTGGCAGCGCACACGCAAAGGCCTAACCGAGTTGGAGAATTCCAGAGAGAGGTTTTTTTTTTTTCTGATGTGGAGATCACAAGGACACCGTAGAGAGAGAGAGAGTTTACTTTTGACGTGGAGAGCACGAGGAGACCATAGATACTTTTAATTAAGGGCTGCCTATGGATAGAGGGGCTTTTGTTTGGCTCTAGGATAATGTCTAATCGGGCATTTTGTAGCAGATGGTGGGTGGCTAAGGCTAACTAGCCAAAACCTCCAAGTCTCGAACTAATGAATTATGGATTGTAATTTAGTATTGGACCATTGGTCTTTGTGGCCAATCAGAAAGCATTCCAGTGAGAGAAACAGTTTTGCAGAGGCCATCACCAGATCTAATCAAATACTTTTGACAAAGGGGAGGAAGATAGGTTAGCGATTGTCTGGGGGCACCACATTCGTTTGCATTTTGTAAGATTTGTCGATGATCTGGACGGCTAAGGTTACTACACCAACCGGACTCCGGGGGCGATAAAGACTCAGAACCTTTTATTCGGCCTAGTGCGCATTGACTGACTTCCATTAACTAGTGATGGCAATAGATTACGGCGGGATAGGAATAGGTTGAGATTCTCAATTTTGTCTTTATCTAAAATATTTATTTTTATTCTTGCATAAGAAGTAATTTAGATATCTATTTTTGTCTTTACAGATATAAGTTTATCTTTATCCCGTCTTGGCCTTTGCTTTTGTCTCTAGGCCAAATCTAAGTTTAAATTCAAATTTTTTTTTTAACTACAAAGAAAATACAAAATAAAAAAAAAAACTAAGATATCAAGAATATTAATAATCTTATGATCTTCACTTGATAGTAAAATAAAATTAATCTCTAATTATTTTGATTTGTATATATATCAAAATAGAATTATTATATTGTCAAAATAAATTAAAATTTAAAATAATAAATTAAAAATTTATCTAACAAACAACATTAAAAAACTATAAAATATAAGTTGAACATCAATTAATAAAAAATTTAATGATGATATCACTAGTACACCAAACAAAAATACTAAAAACGGCCTATATAAAAATATAAAAACAAATATTAAAAACGAAAAGAAATAAAGCAAGAAAAGAATTTAGTCCATATCCATTCTTATCCCTTCATAAATTTTTATTTTGACCCCTATTTTTATGTTGTATTCCACCTTTTATGTCCCAGTGTGATTGAATCTCTACTTTTTTTCGGACTGATTGCCATCCTATCATTAACACTCTTCACTTCTCATCCCGACAGCGAGGCATAATTACTCGTACAGCTTTATTCCTAAAATTAGTTTGGTACGCGAAGTTACCACATTGGAACCAAAATAAAACACTCTTAAGATTTCATTTTTTCTTTAAATAAATAAATATGTAAATAAGTTATTTTACATATTTAACAAAAAATATTATCTCTCAATACTATATAATTATATACAAAAAATTTTGTTGTACCTACCTTGAGATAAAAGCTTAAATCTCACAATATTAAAAATTTATTTAATTCTACTCATTTATTATAAAAACTTAAACTTAAACATTAAATCAGAATCTTTAAGGTCCGTTTGGTAACGTTATCAGTTTTTATTTTTTGCTGTATATTTTTGTTGTGTATTTTTTATGATTTGATGATTAGCGTTTATAGGTTATTGTTGTGCCAAAAATACTATACCAATGCTTTGATAAGAGAAAATATACTCATTTTAGTATTATTAGTTTTTTTTTTAAATTTTGTAAAAAATTAAAAAAAATTTAAACAAACATTATTTTTTATTTTTTTAAAAAAATAAAAAATAAAAAATAAAAATAATAAACATTGGCAAAGTAGCCCTTAAATTCTTATTCACTGAACCAAATTCGGTGGTCGAAGATTTCAATTATTCTATTCAAGGCAACTTATCCTTCAATTTGAGAGAAAAGGTTAAAATTGCGTAATAATTCCGCCGACTTGGGGGCGTTAAAGGACGAGCATGTTGGGCGGTCGGAGGCGAAAAGGGGTGCCTCGAGCTCACCACGCGCGGGAGAGTGGGAGGCCGTGCCCGTATTGGGGCCCAAACCAAAATATAGCTTTATAAATGACACGTGTCGTGAGTACTAGACCACAAAGTGGCAAGCGGGGACTGGTAAATGGGAATGGCGTTTCCCGGTATCTAACCAGACCAGGCCAGCCGATCAGATGAGCTCTAACAGGTCGCATGTTCGAGGTTTTTAGGGCGTATTTGAAACTTACGAAAAATAAATAAAAAGGAAGTGAGGAAAAAATGCGAGAAAAAAATTATATATTTTTTGTTTGAATTTTTTTTAAAAAAATAATAAAAAATTAATTTTTTACACTATAAACTAAACACTACTTTTATTTTTTAAGTATCAAACATACCCTTAATTTTCGCGTCTGATTAGTTAACCTTCTCCACTTATCTCAGAGAAAAATTATAAAATCACCTACTCTGCCTAGTTATTTTTGCAGACGCGACACTGAAATAAAGATAAAATACATGGACGGTATTGCCCTCATGAGACTTGGACTTCTTATTTTGCATGGATATAAAACCTTATTTTAAGGTCACCATTTGATTTAATTTATTTTATGTAGTTTATGTATTTTTACTAAATTTTTTATTTTTAATTAAAAAAATCAAAAGAATAACCCAAAAGCTGATAAAAAAATGAAAAAAAAAATTTAATTAAAAAACTAGACAAATAAGCTAAAAAAAGACTTCATTTCTCCATAATAAATCTATAAGCTGTTGCAATACTGTCAGGTGATTTTGATAGAAAAATAGCATCTGTAACTTTTCAATGTTGTAGACTACATACCCACCGGCCTATTGATTTGTCAAATCTTCGAATTGGAAGCTGTTTAAGTAAACAAAGGAATAGTACAAATGAAAGAATTTAATTACCAACAACCAAAATGCAAATACATATATCATTTTCAATTGTACCTAGAACAATAGTTGCACGTGAAGAGAGATCGATCATGTTAGGAATATATTGACATTGAAAAATCACACATTTCTATGCTTTTGATGTAATTTCCAATGTAGGGTGGAGTGTTCATGATCCTTAGCTAGCAAATCAACTTTAAGTTTTTCCAATTTGCATTGGACTTATGTACACGTGAGTTGTCCCTTTGAGATTTGACTTTGAGGTAGCAATATCACCTACTTAGTGGACCAAAACATGTTGGATTTTAGGGTTGTCGATTTGCATGACTCTTGTTTTTCTAAAAGTAAAAAATACTTTACAAACATGACTTTTACACAAAAATTTAACGGTGGTAATTTTAAAATTGGGAAATACAAGAGTCTAAGTGCTTATTGGAGCACTCATGTTTGACGCTATCACCTGAAGTGAGCACTGATGTCGTCAAGTTATTTTGGCGATCAGGCGATTATTTCCCCGACTGTTTACAAGTGAGTAATACGCGGTGTACGGAACAGGGAACCAATATGAGCAACAAGAAAGTTATGAAGAGGGTGCACTTTTAGTCCTTAGATCAGAGCTTTCTTATGAATCATATCACAGTTTTGTTGATTTAAATTATCTGGCGGTTGGAATTGTAGCTCTTGATTCTTTACACAGGAAGTGTCTTCTTAGTATCATTCTTCCAAGCCATTGGACTGTGGACGGCAAGAGAGAGACAGAGCAGACAAGATCATGGGATCTGCATGTTTTTATTGCAGAAGCCCTGCAAAAACGGATCATGCAAATCTTATTCCACTTTCTCTCTCTTTGCCTCATAGGCTTCCTCTTTGTAAACTGATAAATACCACCCCTCTCTCCATTTCTTTAGGGACTTACAAAAAAAACACGCTCCTTTAGTTCAACCCTCAAGTCACTACTCTCTTTTTCTCTCTACAATGAGAGTAAGAAAAGGGGGATGTTTGGGGTAGTGTGCTTGTAAGGCTAGGTTGGTGTGTCGTAGACCCGTGGAGGGAGGACAGGAGAGGAGAGAGAGTGGAATAAGTCAGCAGAATCAGCACGCTTTTGCTTCCTGAACCGGACAACGACATATTTTCGGGGCGCCTGGTTGCGTGCATCGTGCTCTAACTCCGTTCCTGTTTTTGGACCCTTCGACCACAGGGAATCTCTCTCTGATTATATACTTTGGCTTTCTCTTTTCTCGCTTCCTGCTATTCACTCCCCTGTTTCTATAGCAAGGCCTAAAGTAAAACAGAAGTATATATATATGTATGTATGTGGAGAGAGAGAGAGAGAGAGGGAGAGAGAGGGGAACCCGCTCACTCGGCGTGCAAAACATAAGAGAGGGAATAAAGGAAAGCAGCTAGATTGCAATCCCAGAAGGGCCAGAACCATTATAGCTCTCTCTCTTTGGGCTTTTCTACTGGCTATTTGGCTTTTCTTTGTCTTGGTAGGGTTTCTCTTAGCTGTTATATGGTGTTTTTGGATTTTCAATCTTCAGGCGGTGGCTTTGAGGATTTCATTTCATGTGTTGAGGCTCTGGAAGTCCATGTCTTTGAGACCCACTTGGTATATTTCTTCCCGGTGGTGCTTTTGAGTTGTCTATAGCTTTTTGCTATCTGGGTGTCTGATTTTGGGGGCCAGAACAGCTGGATTTTGATGATCCGAGGATGTGGGTGTTCACATATTAAGCTTTAGTAGAGTACTCGAGGTATGTGGTCTTATTGTTTTTCGGTTCCTTTCTGTTTGTCCAAACGTGTGGTTTAAGTTGAAGATTTGTGTGTTTTGGGTATTTGTGGGGGTTGTCTCTAACTAATATGTAACTTCGTTTTTCAGAGAGTTTTCTTCTATTTACTTGCTGATTGTGGTGTGAAACTTGGAAGGAAGCTGATTTTCCATTTGGGTTTCTTCCGTTATTGTCCTTTCTTGGTAAAGAAATGGAGGGGCGTTCAAACAAGGATGAGGCCAGTCCACAGTTGCTGAATTGGATACCTAAAGACAGAGAGTGGCTTCTACAAGACAGAGAGTGGCTTCTACAAGGGGATGAACAAAGAAGCCATGGATCTTCGGAGGAGAAGAAGCTTGAGTTAAGGCTTGGTCCGCCAGGTGAAGACTGGATCATCAAAGATGGTACCAAAAACAACAACTCCAGAGAAAGAGAGGACTCTACTCTCTCTCTTGGGTATCTCTCTAACATTAACAAGAACAACAGCACAACCATTTCTGGTGCAAAGAGAGGGTTTACGGACACAGTTGACATGAAAACAGAGGAGAACAGTTGGATCATGAACAACAATGGAAGCCAAAACCAGAAGTTTTCTTTCTCGGAAAACCCAGTTGGGACTGCCTTATCATCTCCATGGCCAAGTTACCAGAAAAAGACCCAACAGCAGCAGAAAAATGCTCCATTTCTTCAGCTCCACTCAAACCCCCAAAGCTTACCGGTTATGGCAAAGGAATCGTCACAGCCCTGTAGCACTAAAGGGGTAGACTTGCGGAATAATGAAGAAAAGAAGGCATTTTCACCAGCTGATCCTGCAAATACAGCTGTGGCCAACAGCTCTCAGAAAAGGTAGCAGCTTTTTTTTCCTCCCTTTTTGTTTTTCTTTTGGACAGAGGATATTCACTCCCAGTCCTCTTGCTACATGTTGTGGTCCATCACTCCATGCATTATGATTTTACTTTTTTATGTTTCGAACTAGGTGTAGACTGAGTAGATTCCATTATTATTTATTTATTTTTCTGGTTTGTTTATGAAATTTTTGTGAAAGTAATCGAAGTATGACCTCTTGTTTAAAATGCTATTTACTCTGTTTCTTGCATTTTTTCCCCATATGTTCATCAATTAATAACAGCTCTTAGCTTTTTTGGGAAATTCTACCTTGACTATTATCCTCCCTTATTTTCTGTAACTCAAGCTGCTTACTTTTTTTTTTTAATCTAACTTATCTCATACAGCTATGTGTTTGTGTGTGATGTGGGAGCTGTCTGCCTTCTATTCTATATTTCACATTTATTATTGTTGGTCTTTATCCAAAGAATTAATGCTGAGTTAATTACGATTTTTGTTTTCATTTTATGAAATTTCAAAAACCGCTTCTTGCAAAATAGCTCTAGAAACTATTTTTACCGAGACCACGTTTCTAAACCGCTTCTTGAACTTGAGCTTGTTTTGTGATATTTTTCAGAAGACACTCAGTTTTAGAAACAAAAAAAAATATACTTTTTGAGTTTTTGGACTGTTAGTCATTAAAAAATAAAAATAATAGTATTTTCAATGTTTTTTTTTTTTTGTTTTGGTTTCCAAGAGCACAAAAAAACAAAAATAGAAACGCTACTGTAACCATAACCAAACCTGCTTAAAATCTTGAAAAGAATATATTGCTTATTAGAGCTCACATATTTGTAGCTTTCGTAATTCCACTGCTTCCCACTTGTCCATTACATGCTTTTCTTCTGTATTTGTTTGCTGTGCCTTTTTATTTCCACCCCCTCTTAGTTAATTACCTCTGAGTCTAATTTGTGTTCTCCCCTGATTGTCCCATGAAAAAAATTGAAAACAAATCAGAACTGCTCCTGCTTCAGTGGTGGGATGGCCTCCAATTCGTTCGTTTAGGAAGAATCTTGCCAGTGGCAGTTCATCCAAACCGACACCCGAATCGCAAAATGTTGTCCCAAGCAATGTTCCTAGTGAGAAACCGGTCGAAACTTGCAGAAAAGGTTTCTTTGTGAAGATCAATATGGATGGAGTTCCCATAGGAAGGAAAGTTGATCTTAAAGCCTATGACAGCTATGAAAAACTCTCCTCTGCCGTTGATGAACTCTTTAGAGGCCTTCTTGCAGGTTCTTCACATTACTTCAATGATTCTACTCATATGGTTGGTTTGTTTTTACAAATTTTGCTTGACGGTCAATGTAAGCCAGATTTGATAGTTAAAATGGAAACGTTTTGTGTTGATATAGAAATTAATTCAATAGTTATATAATGTCACAATTCCTGTTCAAAAACTCTCTATTTGCACTCTCAATGAAAATTTGCCAACTTGATAATTACTAGTCAGGGAAATTAAAATTTCACAGTTGAACTATAGGTTCCATCTGTTTATAATTATATATTCTTCTTTTTTTTAAACTGCGTCCACATCTGTGCTTATGAATGAGAGAGAGAGAGAGAGGCTTTTGCAGTTTTTAGAGGTTTTCTCATTATGTTTGTCTTTCGTTTATCTTGTTTAGCTCAAAGGGATACCTCTGCTGGTGGAACCCAAAACAAGGCAGAGGGAGAGAGAGCGATTACGGGTTTATTAGTTGGAAGTGGCGAATATACCCTTGTTTATGAGGATAATGAAGGAGACAGGATGCTTGTTGGGGATGTCCCATGGCAGTAAGCATCTTATCTCTGTGGAACTGTTGCAATTTAATCTATTCTACATCCCATTTCATATTCCAGCACTTGGATCATGATTATATTTTGTTTTGTTTTCCATAAAATTGTATTTAAGATTCTTGAGCTCTTATTAATTATTCCTTTTCATTGCAGCATGTTTGTATCAGCTGTGAAAAGGCTGCGAGTTTTGAAAACCTCTGATCTCTCTGCATTTTGCCGTAAGTACCCTTATTTAATATCATTATAAGCCGTGTTTTGATTTGATACTCGCATGAAATTTTGCTTTCTCCTATAGTTTCTCATTTTTGGCAATTGGGGTTTTTTTTTTTTTTTTTTTAAATTTGCAGGAGGAAATAAGCAAGAAAAGATGCCGCTTGATGGTGTCGAAAGGAAGAAAGAATAGTATTTGTCTAAAGAATTTTCACTGAAGTTTTGGAGGAGACCTGATTTATGCTTTGGAAAATTTTGGATTATAATTTTCTATGGGTGAGGACAAAAAGAAAGCCATTTGTAATTAAGAACTCCAGATAATTGTTTGGGAGGATCCGAGGATGGATGGACTTGTTTTTCTCTTGTTATTCCATGTTTTTCTCTTTTCCTCTTCTTGTCCTCTCTGGTTTTTCTTTAAACCTCATTTCTTTTGCTCGTTTTTCTTTTTTTGTGCCATTTCAAGTTTTCATCTTTTGTATTTTTCAGGCTTTGTTGTGTGTTTTGTTCAGAGTTTGATGATATGTCTGGGGGTTTTCAAGGGTTTAAACAATTAATGAAATTTTCGTTGCAAATGGATCATAGGGATATGGATGCTGAGTATAGAGTATACTACACAAAAGCTGAGTATGAGATTTCACTACTTAAGCATGTGAACTTAATTCTATATTATTTTGGGTGAAAAAGCACAATTACATCGTTAACCTTGAATTCTCAAACATGGGGAGATTTTTTTTTTTGGGTCTCGGGTCAACAAATGTAAATTGCCAGAATTAAAATAAGACAATTAAAAAAAAAAAAAACAGTACTCCAAAATTTACCAAGAAAATCTTTTGTTGGGCTCAATTCTGACGTAGTTCAAAAGTGAACGGATGTAAGTTGGAATTGTTAGCAATAACTATTATACAAGAGCCCTGCTTCCACCAAAATAATGGGCTTAAATTTATAGGGGCATTTTTATTTTACCTAGTTTGACAAGTTTAAGTATAAAATTATATAAAATTTTATGTGTTCACTTATAAATTACATAAGATTAGATAATTTTTACTAAAAAAAAGTATAATTACCGTTCTCTTTTTTTTTTGGGTCTTGCAAGAGATTGGTATTCTCAACTCATTCCCAAATGGTCACGCTGCCGACGTACATTAAATATATATTGGTTATCTCCAACCAACCGACATAGATATACATTGGATATCTTATCTCCGACCAATCAATGAAGCAAGTTGCTCCTAAGATATGATAATAGATTCAGTATTATTAAGTCTTTTCAAAATTTAAAATTAACACATTAAAATTTTAAATTATTAATTTATATCAATTAACATTTATATTAGCATTATATTAAGTAATTTGTCAAATTGTCACGTAATTTATACATGTTCATAGAAGTATAATTTACACTAAGTTGATATTCTTTTTTTTTTAATAATTATATTTATGCAACATTTTAAAAGATATTTTAGTTGTTAAATAATTATTATAATAAATAAAGATCAATATACTTTTTTGAATATATGTAAGACACATAATAAATTTTTATCAAATTTTTTAATGGATAATTAATGCAATGTATTGATAAATATTGATAATTTAAAGAGTTAATAGGTGACATTTTAGAGTTTAGTGATACTAATTGTAGTTTTATTATAACTAATCTGTAATAATATAAGAAAGATAGTATGAATTAGTTAGATAGTGACCGAATCATTGCCGATTCATCAAGTTACATAGTAGACTAGATCCAAAAAATAAAATAAAATAAATAAAGTAATAATTGACTAAGATACTGACTCAACCATTGCCGTCCCTAAATCATTGCCAGCAAAGACTCACTCGTTAATTATGGAAAATCAGAACATTCTGGCGTGAGATTTTGTGTACCAATTTTAAAATAAAAATAATATTTTCCCATATTAGAATAATGATTAAATAAATAGGATTCCTTTTTCCTGATCAAAGATGATAGTTTTTTTTTTTTTTTTGACAGAAGCAAAGACACACAATGGGAGAGAGAACACCACACACAGCAATACAAAAGAATAGAAAAGAGTAGAAACTAGTGAAACAACCGGTCCAATCCCAAGGAACATTTGGTGCATTCAAAGTTGAAACCAAACACAAGACACAAATTGACAAACAGAGATAAATCATCTCTACCACTGCATTTATTTCTCGAAACAGAAAGCAAATACAAAACACAAACGTCCAACGAAATAAAAGCATCAATTTGTTAAATTTAAGTCATAAGAAAATCCCCAAATTGAAAGCAATTTAAATTATTTCTTGAAACAGAGCAATTTGCAAACAAGCAACTCTGCTCAATCCAGCCAACCCACCCCCACTCGATCTGACCCAGTTCACTGTTCCGGCGCAGCAGCACGAAATGTCAAGCCGCAGCTGCCGAGCTTCTGCTCAGTGATCTGGTCCATCCTCTGAATCATCTCGGCATTAAGATGATTCTTCCAATCTCCAACCTCCCCTTTCCTGAAATACGTGTTGTTTTCAATCGCCACCGGCGTGTCCGGCCGGTGCCTTCCCGTCTTGTTCACCTCCAAATTGCTTAAATTCTCGAAACTACACAACTCCACAATCTTCTCCACCACCCCTTGGCTCTCCTCCTCTGTCGAGAATGGCTGACCCAAGAAGGCAGCCAATCGCTTCACATGCCCAAAAGTTTCTGTTTTCATGTCTTCATATTTCAAGAACAGAACCCTCTCAGGCTGTTCCAAGCTTACTTTCCAATACCCCAAAATATGGTCCCAATAGGGTCCATAGTAAGAGACTCCTCTGCAGAACATCTCGAGCAATAGCTCGAAAGGTAGAAACCCAAGTTCAGGCCTCGCCCTGCGTATAAAGTGCCAAAAGGAGACGAAAGCATCCTTTGGGTCCCTGCATATATACACAATTTTACAGCCTGAATCTATAATTGGCTTGGGCAAGGAATTATAGGGAATGTGAGTCGAAAGCAGGGGAAATTCTGGGCTCTGCTTAGCCTGGCTTTGGACAATGTCTACCTCCAAGAGTGGAACACAATCGTGAGGCATGGTCACAAGCAAAGGGTTTGAAGAAAAATCGTACTGGGTTCGGGTCACAATGGCGAAAGCCAGGGCCTTTAGCCATGTGGTGCCAGATTTGGGAGCACTGCCGAGGATTATGTCAGTAGCTTGTGGCTTGAATTGCTTTTGAGCTAACTTAACTCCTTCCAAGTGAAAACTGGGATACCAAAAGCCTTCATATTGGTGGAGGCCAAAAGCTTCGGGGCGAAGCAGACCATTAACTTGAGGAATGGCTGAGATTGTAGTCTCTTTGGATGTTGGATGGGCCTTCTCATGCTCAACTTCTCCATTAACAATAGTTTCTCTGACACCACCACTCTCAGAATGGGAGGAGGATTCCATGATCAAGACAAGGATCTCTCTCTCTCTCTCTCTCTCTCTCTCTCTCTCTCTGTGTTTTGTTTTTTGCAGCTATGGAGAGAGAGGATATGTTTTTATCATCTTCAAGAAAAATGTCAGGCAAAGGTACCGTCCTTATTGTATAATATTTGAGTAATCTATACAAATAAAAAATTTAATGCAGAAATTTTACACCAACGAAAGAAATTTTATAGAGAAAGAATTAGCAAGACGGAAACACTGATAGGACCGTAACACCTAACTTTCAAAGGTTTCATGGAGGTAGGTATCATAAATGCCAGCTACTTTTTGTGCGAAAGGCTACTTGATTTTCTTGTTTGGGTGTTCTGCAAATCTCAGTCATAGATTAGTAAGGAAAATGCTATTTTTTTTAAAATTTTATATAAAATTTTGAATCAAAATGATGTGACAGTGATAATTTTATAATTAAAATATATTTTTGTGGGTTTTTCTTTTAAAGTAATAGACTCATAATTTAAACACATCATTTTAAATATAAATTCTGTATAAATTTCTGATTGTATAGTATTATCCGATTAGAAAATGAAATAAATTTGACCATTGGGTGGCGTTCAAGACATTTACATTTTTGTCATATTCGTGGTAACTATAATGAGTAGAAATTGGGATCATGTAGTAACTAAGATTCATTTAAGTGGTAAGTAAATTTTTTTTTATATCTTTTTTAGGTTTTTTTTTAATTTGACACCGATTTTGTAAAGGTACCCATCTAATGGTCAATATTTTCTTCTTTTTTTTATGTGATTCAAGGGTCTGATTTTGCAAGGTACCCGTGCCCAAAAACCACTCCGGAGACAAAAAAATCCTTGGTTTTGCTGGGGCTAAGCTATGGGTCCTTGATGTGTGCATGCCCAACTACCTTTCAGGTACAACTACTTGATGGGAAAGTTGTTCGACCCCTAGCGGGAGTGGACTATTCGTTTACTCCCTCGCCTCCTTTTATGTCGTGTTTGGAGCAAGCAATTATTTCCGCATTAATTCTTTGGTCCGAAATAATAATGCTTCAAGGTCCACAGGGTACTATTTAATACAAAGGGGTTGTATTAATAGTAATGGGAATATTTTTTCTTGTTGATATAGGGGTTAAAATGACTAATGTGCCCTTTTCCTCAAGTACTTTGACCATTAGATAGACACAAAACTTTGTTTATAGTTATGCAAATGGTATGGGGGCATATCTATCAATTTGGTATGTAATCCTTCCTTATACGCCTATATATCGTATCTTTGAACCAAATGGGGTATAAGATTAGATGCCTTATCCAATCCAACGTCATCCAAACACTATAATAGGAATAATTAAAGTTGGAACATGTCTTATTCCCATTTATCCTGGAATTAATAATACCATCTCATCCAATCCCCGAAACAAAAGTGGCACATGCGTAGAGCAGGAAAAAGAAAGAAAGATCCAGACAACAGGGTTCAGGGTGTTTTTTTGGATATCACAAAAGTACCACCTCATTAAGCAGAATTTTCGAGATTGGACATAATAATTGAATTAAAGAAATAGCAAGGTCAGTATCAAGGAGCCATTTAAAGGTGTGCTTAATTGTAATATCAACAAGCCATACAAGGGATAATCTGAGATGCTGCAGACCATCCCATGCGGTCTATTTGGTTTATTTCTTGGACCTTGAATATAATGGATGACGGTAGTTTACAACAATTTGAAAGCAAGTGTATAAAATACAATATCTATCAGAAAAGATAATCAACACTCTTGTAATACACAACGACATCTATAGATATATGAATAAAGACAGATTTTCGTACGCTGTTTGCTTTAGTTATACAATATGTGCTGGTTGGACATCAAGAATGCCGTTGTATGGTTACTGAATTGTGGATACAAGGCTCCTACAGATATAAACTTATCCATAGCTCTCATCTAAGGTATGGCTAAAAAATGGCAGCATTAAGAATCTACCCATGATTGTTTTTTTTTTTTTTTGCTAACTGAGTGTCTGAGCCAACTAGTGCACATCTCGACTAATTTTAAAATCTGTGCAGTTCTCTTGTTCGACACAAACTGAATAATTACTGAGTCAAAGATCTTGAGGTGGTCACAAGAAGTTGATAGTATCTTAAAAATTTCGAGACTAAAACTTTGAAGGGAACAGACTCTCAAGTCTCAACTATTAACCACCAATTTAATATTTGACTTTTAAAGTTATCTAGTGTTTAAAATCTGAGTTTTTAGTCGTAATTTTTGTTTTTTTCTGCGAGACCACCTATTTTACAATGAGCAGAGATCGAATTTGAAAAAAATTAAATAATCACTACTCTCAAAAATTTAAAATTTTATGTTTAGCATAAAGACCAATTAAATATTCTTGTGGCGTTTTCATAATCAGTTTGGTGAATCTGTTCAGTGCATTACGAGAATATTGAGAATCTTTGTCGATAGATATTGGGTCCGTTTGTTACCCTTTTTTTCTAGTTTTTTTTATTTAATTTTTTTTACTTATAAATAAAAAAGTTAATCTTTTTTTATCGAAAGAGTTAAAAAAAAAAAAGCTTTTTTCTTGTAAGTGAAAAAATAGCTAAAAACACTAAAAACTAAAAAATAAAAAAACTGTATCACATGGACGTACACACTTGCTTTCGAATCAATCAATCATGAGTCAGACAGCCAGAGTTGACTTGTTATGAAACAACCACAAGCATAAGAAATTATTCAGTGCTCACTAGCTATCCGAACTCCTCCACTTACATGGGTAGGTCTCTCACTGTATGAGTAGTAGAGCATAGAGAGCTAGTGTTGAAAATGTACTGAATGATTGTGTTGGATAGGGTCATAGTTGCACTAGTTAATATATTATTTTTATTATTAGTACCGATTCATTTTGATGTATCATTTTAATTTTATTGATATATTATGATAAATATTATATATTTATAAAAAAAATTATATAAATTATTATTGTTTGAATTAATGGAACAAATTACTGTATATATATGTTTAAGGTGAAATTTACTAACTCTAGATCACTATAGAAAAGTATATGTTAATTACTTCATATTTATATATATATATATATATATAATATCAAAATCTAAAAAATCAAAAAGCTATGAGTGCTGTTATTAAACGAAAGAGTTAATGTTGAAGTTTGACGCTTAACTTAGGTGGGATTGTTAGGTGACAGGGTGATGTGACAGTGGAAACTGAGAAATGAACTCTTTCGAAAGACTTTTCATTTACCTCTTTCTTTGTTCTTGTGTCGCTAAGCATACTGCAGAGAACAAGACTTCTAACACAACAGAGGATACCTCATTTGCTTTTCTCTCATCGCTCCCTCTCTCACACTGGAAAGAAAATGGTGTATCGCGGTGGAGCAACTCGGTCGGCAGTCACTGAAATCTTCTCCCATTTTTTTTTTTTTTTTGCCTTTTTTAATTCTTCACCCTCTTACCCGGGACAAAGTCGGTAACCAAACAATCTCGTTGGAACACGCCGGTACATGCCGGAACAGCCTGGTATTTTAACCGGGATGGGACTAAAGCATATGTATTCCATTTTCTTGCCGGAACGACACATCTCGGATTGTACCGGCCAATACAAAACGGGATTAACAACTATGAAAGAGATAACCCTTGCCCGGTTTATTCAATTTGTAAGTGGGACATCCTGCTGGGTAAAGCTAGTTTATTGATCAATTGACACTGAAAATGATATAGAAAAATCATAGTTGTCACTATCGCATCAGTCAATATATTGATTTTGCTGTTGAAACGATACCAAGTAAGATTTCGGATTTATCATTATACCTATTATATATTTATAGAAAAAAATATTGTACAAAATTTGACATTCATATATAACAAATATTATTCAACGATAACGTAAGCATCTTATTCAACCCAATATATATATATGTATGTATGTATGTATGTATTTTGATGCTTAAAAAAACTCAATACATATTTAAAAATCATATTATTGTCTAATATATGTTGAGCACAAGTTTTAATAAACATCCATCATCTAAATACAATAGAATTAAATTATATTAAAATAAATTATACAAAATCTGATACTGTCTAATAAATTCTGGGCTTCTCTTAGCCGGGTTTTGGGCAATGTCTACCTCCAAGATTGGAACGCAGTCGTGAGGCATGGTGACAAGCAAAGGGTTTGAAGCAATGTCATATTGGGTTCGGGTCACAATGGCAAAGGCCAGGACCTTAAGCCATGTAATACCAGATTTTGGAGGACCTCTCAGGATAATATCAGTAGCTTGAGCTTTGAATTGCTTTAAAGTTTTGACTCCTAAGAAGAAATCGTGATGCCAGAAGCCTTCCTATTGGTAAATGCCATTATCTTCGGGGCAAAGCAAATCATTAGCTTGTGGAAGGGTTGAGATTGTAGTCCCTTTGGATGTTGGATGGGTCTCCTCATGCTCAACTTCTCCATTACAAATAGTTTCAGAGACATGAAGACTCTCAGATTGGGAGGAGGATTCCATGAAGAGAAGGATCTGTGTGTGTGTGTGTGTGTGTAATTAGAAGGATCTAGCTTACTAGGTGGTGTTGGACGGTGTCTCCTGTAGTTTTGGTGCTATATGTATAATATTTTGGCCTCTGGTCTTCTTTTTTTTTTGGTATAAACCATTCGGTATCCAGAATCCCCTAAGACCCGACTAATCCGGATTCGACCCGGGTTGGACCTCAAAGGGCGGCAAAGATCTCCGTCAAGGAAGCAGCTGCATACCCAGGACTCAAACTCGAGACCACTGGTTAAGCTGAAAGAGTCCCCAGCCAACTCACCCACGCCCCCTTGGGTGGCCTCTGGTCTTCTACTTCTGCAGAATGTGATCATCCTATAAAATTACTGAAAGGATCGGTGAGATATGGCATTTTCCTGTCATCGTTCAAAAGAGTTGGTTCAACGGTATTGTCTTTGTATAATATTTTCGCTTCTGGTCTATTCTTCTACCGGTGTCTCTTTGAGAAAGCCAATCATGGTTCAATCTTGGTTTGTAAATCATCAATCTCTAAGACACATGCTTTTTATAAACAGGAATAGAAAATTTAAGGCTTGCTGTTGAGGAGTAAAAATAAAAAGTCTCTTGCAAGCTAATGTTGCTATATAAGCTTGGATGCCTTATCCAAGCCAATCTCACCCATGAGGGTGCTGGACAGCTTCTCACATGAGGAAAAAGAAAGAAATCCAGAAACCAAGGGGTGGTATGGTTACTGAATGGGGGGTATGAGGTCCTACAGAATATAAGCTTGTCCATAGCTTTCATCTAAGGTATGGTTATATAAAATCCAAGGGCAGCCATGGAAGCAGTAAGATGCAGCCCACAGATATTGGTATAGGTAGACTAATCACAAATCAATCATATTCATCATGGGTTAAGATGACATTAATGAGAGGGACAAAAACATATTAGTCATATAAAAAGCAAAGATGAGAAAAATTATGTGAGAATGGGAATTATTTATTTCTTGAGACACAGAGCAATACAAACACAAACGTTCAACAAAATGAAAACATTGTAACTTGTCAAGTAGAATCAAAAGAAATCCAATTGAAAACCATTTAGTTCTTCAAACAGAGCAGTATTGTAAATAAGAAACTATGCTCAAGATAGTCATCTGACCCGATGGTTCATGGTTCTGGTGCAGCATGAAATTTCAAGCCACAACTGCCAAGCTCCTGCTCTGTGATCTCGTCCATCCACTCTATCATCTCGGTAGTCAAATGATTCTTCCAATCCCCAACTTTCCGTTTCCTGAAATACAGATTGTTTTCGATTGCCAGAGGTGCGTCTGGGCGATGCCTTCCGGTCTTGTTCACCTCCAAATTGCTTAGATTCTCAAAACTACACAAGTTCAAAATCTTCTCAACCACCCCTTGGCTCTCCTCCTCTGAGGAGAAAGGTTGACCGATGAACTCAGCCAATGGCTTCACATGAGCTGCGGTGTCTCTTTTCCAATCTTCATACTTCAATAATAGCACCCTCTCAGGCTGCTCCAAGCTTGCTTTTCAATATCCTAAAATATGGTCCCAATACGGTCAATAGATAGAGTCCTCCGCAGAACACCTCAAACACCACTTCCAAAGGTAGAGATCTAAATTTAGGGTTCTGCTTGCAAGTCCAATGCCACAAAGAGACAAATGCATCCTTTGGGTCCCTGCATATGTTCACAATTCTACAGCCTAAATCTATGACGGACTTGGGCAAGGAAGAGTATGGAATGTTTGTAGACAGGAGGGGAAGTTCAGAGTTCCTCTTAGACGGGTTTTGGACAATGTCTACCTCCAAGATTGGAACACAGTCATGAGGCATCTTGACAAACAAAGGGTTTGAGGAAAAATCACATTGGGTTCGAGTCACAATGGCAAAAACCAGGGCCTTAAGCCATGTAGTACTAGAGTTTGGGGCACTAGCTTGAGCTTGAGCTTTGAATTGCTTTTGAGCTAACTTGGCTCTCTCTAAGAAAAGAACGTGATACCAAAAGCCTTCATATTGGTATCAGGAATGGTTGAGATGATAGTCTCTTTGGATGTTGGATGGGTCTTCTCATGCTCAGCTTCTACACTACAAATAGTTTCAGAGACACGACAAATCTCAGAATGGGAGGGTTCCATGAAGAGAAGAATCTAGCTCTCACTCTCTCGCTCTCTATAATCAGAAGGATCTAGCTTCCTCTGTGTTGTTGCATGGTGTCTCCTGCAGCTTTGCCGAGTCATGACATCTTTTTATAATATTTTTACTTCTGGTCTCCTTCTTATGCATCATGCGATCCAAATTTTTTATCGAAAGAATTGGAGAGAGATGACATCTTCCTATCATCGTTCAAAATATTTTGTTCAAAGGTATTGTTTGTGTATAATGTTTTTGGTTCTGGTCTTCTTCTTGTGCACCATGTGATATTTTTTAAAAGCAAGAATTGTGAGATATGATATCAATCCAGAATTGGCAAGATGTTGATATCTTTCCATCTTCATTCAAAGTAGATGGTGCAAATGTATTGTCTGCATATAATGTTTTCGCTTCTGGTATATTCTTCTACCAGTGTCTCTTTGAGAAATCAATCATGGTTTGTAAATCAGCAATCTCTACATCCCAAAATTTTTATAAACACGAATAGAAAAATCAAGGCTTCTTGATCCTCAACTTTTGATAATTTGACCTCTATATACAAAATGTAATAAGAATAGTCGGGGGAAGCATACATATCTTAACTTAAAGAGCAGAGAATGCTTGTAGTGGCAGGGCAGACGGACAATGGCCTATGAATTCAGCCTAATGTTGCTATTTAGTTCACTTAAACAAGCACAAAATGAACAATGAAGTTTACTGCTTAGGCCTTCTACATGTCTTGGGAACTAACTTCCCAACTATAGTTGAAGAATAAAGTGAGGACAGAACCACAAGGGTTGATGAGAGCAAGTTGGAAGAAAGAAAATCCCAAATTGCAGTTGCTACTACACTGTTGCATCCAAATAAAGAGATTCATACTGATTTCCAGCCTATTTGGAACTTGTGGAAGGGAAGGGAAAGAGAAATGGTAGTAAACTGTTTTTCATTCCCCTATTTGGTTTTGCAAAGAAAATGGAGAAAAATCCTTTTCCTTTGAAGTTCAAAAGAGAGAGAGAGAGAGAGAGAGAGAGAGAGAGATTATTTCCCCTCCCTCTCCCTTCCCTTCCACAAGTTCCAAACAGGCTGTTAATTGATAGAATCAAACAGGGAAAGGAAATAAAATAATTATTTTTCACTCCTTTCCCTTCTCTTCCACAAGTTCCAAACAGGCTGTTAATTGATGCAAATGCCAATACTAGCTAAAAAATGAAGTTATATCTAAACAAAGCCTCATCAAATTAATGCCCATACCCTTGGATTCAATGTAATGAAAACTATCACAGTACAGAAGTTTATAAGTCAAAATGCAAACAAGCATGGCAATTATTTAACAGCATTTACAAAGGAGATGCATCCTGGAATTCAAATATACCTAACTCAAGACTTCTATAAAATCCCACCCCACCTATCATATTGGAAACGGCCGGGGGTTCCAACTAATTTTCTGTATACAGAATATTAGTCAAAATGAAGTATAAAATCTTTCTCTTCCTTTTTTTTTTTTTTTTTGGTGAGGATGTGAAAGCAAATTTAAAAAACTTGAAAGGTGTAAATAGATATTTTCTTTTTGCCCTTATGCTAAAATGCATCATAAATCCTCCATATAAGATAGATTCAGCAGCCTTTAAGACGGAAAAACAAAATTTTGAAAAGAAAATAAATTCCCAGGAAACTATTTTCTGCAGAATCAAACGGAGCCGGAAGTGAAAAATTAAAGAGAAAAGAGAAAACAAGATTTCACGACTTGACAACTAAATAGTTGTTCATTGTGCCAATATGATCATATATATATATATATATATATATATATAATCCATTAATATTAAACAAACAACTTTACAACAATCAACTGAAAGTCAATCGATTTGTAAATGAAACCCAACAAAATAAACACATACCCAGAAATCAAAATACAAGAAAGAAGCATCAACTGTTCAAATCATAAAAAGGGCATAATCCAATTAGGTCATTATACACAACCAATATGTCAAAAGTTTATAGAGAGAGAATATACAGAAAGACAGAAAGTTGCCTCTTGTCGATTGCTCTTCGTCTGATACATTTATACACACCATTGATTGCCTGGCTTGACCCTGTTTGCCGTATATGTACTATACACCGTATGTAGATAAGAGACACTACGCCGTATGAACTTCTACGGCTCACCAAGCCATTCATCTACCGTTGTGCGAAAAACGGTGCCGTACTGGATTGTCCGCCAAATTTGAGGAAGGCGTAGAGAGATCGCCGATTGCCATTGATGATCGAACCCTTACGAGCTGTAAGTCTTTTTTTCTTTTTTCTGCTTTCTGTTTCGTCGTTTTGTCTATTTTCATTGGTTGGCGTTTCCCGCTCTTATTTGAGGGAAAGCGGAAAGTTGGAGAGGGGTAACAAATGAGGCTCATAGTTGGGTTTTAATTACAGCAAAGCCATTTTACAATTATCCAAATATCTAAGAAATATATTTTAAAAAAAACTAATAAAGTAAAGAAATGAGTTAAATTTATTTATTTTTTGCTGCATTAGAAAAATTAGAAGAAAATAAATAAATATTGGTTAAAACAATGATATTGTTGTATAAATATAAGTAATTTTATTTCACCCTTATTTTTCTTTTTATTGAGAAATTCAATATTCAATCAGCATTTACTATTAAGAAATTCTCAAAATTTTATTTCAGGACCATTGAGCGAATTGAAAAAGAAACCGAGTCACGGGTCACCAGTTCAATCGTGGGGTCAACTGTTAATGACCCATGTCATAATTATATCATTAAATTATTTATTAATAGTAATAAAATGTTCCTTATTTTTTTACATTAGTTTTGATACTGAAAACCTAAAATTTTGCCTTGAAAGACTGAACCGGACGATCCAACAACCGGTTTAATCGACTAGGTTATGGTTCAATTACAATTTTTGCTGGGTTTGAATGAGTTTTCACCAAAATAAATTTAGAACGCTAATCAGACCGTTTTTTCGACCAGTTGAACGGCCGGTCTAATTCAATTTTTAAAACATTGTTGGCAAAGGTGTTTGGGCAGTAACGAAAAAAAAACTAGTCTCAACTCTATGTTAGTGAAAATCATAGGTTTTTTTCTTATAAATAAAAATAAAGAAATTCCCTTCGATAATAGTTTGGGCCAATCTTTTATCCACTAAATTCACAAATTTACCCACATCTAGAACCATACTTTGGCTACCTCTCTTTTTCCTTTTCCCATGAATAAATGTTCATTCATATCATGGCATGCATATATCAAAACAAAAACTTCTGCTAGTATAATCATAATAATGATAATACCGTAAATTAGTGGTAGATGAGGGGTATATACTACAGTTTTTCTTTTTTTTTTTTTGCAAAAAAACATATTGTTCTCATAAAATAAAATACTTTCTGCTATGCCGACTCCGGCAAGTGGGGATGATAGAGAAGTCCTTTGCCGAAAAATTCAACCCGGAATTCATTTCCATCTGGACTTCGAACAACACCAAGGGAATTTTAAAAGACTGAAAAAGGTTGCAGTTTTGTGGAGCTCCACTTATACCTATGGTGAGCTCCTTCTTGGTCAAAAGACAAATCAATATAAGAAATATTTTATCCCTTTGTATGTGTATCCTTGTTTATCCTTTATATATACATGATTTGTATGTATAGTTATAAGGAAGAAGATGTTACACCTAGCAATGGCATTGGGTACTTTCTTTCATTGTTTGGCAATATGTTTTTCCTTCTCTTATTCAAGATTATCTTTTTGTTCACCTTTTGAGTCAAATATTGATTTAAGGCAATATTGGACTGCTAAACCCGTGTCCAGCCTTATTTGGCATTTGGTTGCATAAGAGGGTGGAGATGAGCAATTTTTATCTTGCATATACAAATTAAATAACCTTAGAGAAGATGAGATAAACAATTCAATAAATCGGATTTGAACGCCAAATTTCAAAATTATTCTCTAACTAGGCGTCAACATGTATAATGCACGAAAAGTAAGAATTCTTCAAATCATAAATAGTTAATACAAAATTTACAAAAATTAAGAATACAATCAAATAGTATCTCTAAAATATAAATAAATATTGATATATATATGGTATTTTATTTAATTATAATCACTTTTTATTAGATATTAAATCCAAAAAGAGTCCTTACAATTTGATATTATATATATATATATATGTCTTATATATTTTACAAAACTAATACAGGTAGTTGAATAAAATAATAAATTTAATAATTATCTAATAAATTGCCCTTATAATGTGATATTTTAAAAGTATCATAGAGAGTCAAATCATAAGTAGTTAATTTAAAATTTACAATAATTAAAAATACAACTAAAAAAAAATCCTAACAATCACTTTATTTAATCTAAAAAGTTAGTAGATATATACATATAGTATTTTATTTAATTATAATAATTATTTTTTAAATATTAAGTTTAGAAAGACTTCTAGCAATCTTTTATTGTATATATATATATTTTATCAATCTTACAAAACTAATATTATCTTATACACACACACACATATATATATATATATATATATCTTATAAAATTAATATAGTTGATTAAATAAATAATAAATTTAATAGTTATCTAATCAATTATACCTGTGACGCTACATTTTAAAAATATCCAAGTATTTAGAATGTAATGTAAAAGAGACAATATAAGCACAAACACAACTTGCATATAGATATGATAAATTTGTAATTTCGCATCCATCCCTGCAAAACAAACAAGGCCATAAAATTTTCCCTATTCTTTTTTGTTTCCCCTCTTGGTTTTGGAAAAGAAAAATTAGATATTTCAAGCAAATTTATCCGCAATACCACCCAAGTACCATACCAATCCAAAATTTTGACCAACTTCAAGAAAAGTTATACAAAATACCCTGGTGCATACAAGGGCATCCAATTACAAATCATTCAGGGGGCGAAGAGGCAAAAGATTCAGTAACCCACAGTTTTTGTTAAGATGGAGATGCCTATTTAGTCAGGAAAAATTTTCTACAGAGTAATGAACACTTCATGCTGATCCAAATACTTGTGACCATTTAATATTGCAGTTGTTGCAACAGTCCTACCTGTAATTCAAACTACAATCATTTCAACTTCGCCTCCATTCGCCTGTTATTGTCATTGTCATTGTCACCGACTTTTAAGTGTTTAATCAAGTTTCTGCATCAAATTCTCATTCTTTCTCGAGAACCAATCAAGATTCTTTATATTAGTTTTGAATCTATTGTGTTTTCCTCTACAACCAACTACTTACCAACCAAGCCGTTGGTCTCTCCCTCTGCCAACGGGGATGCCACCAGGAGCTGAAGTAAACTCTATGCAAACATTACACGAGAGAGAGGAGAGAGAGAGAGAGAGAGAGAGAGGAGAGAGAGATAGAGTCATATATATATCATTACAAGGCAGCGAGTGTACAAGAGTAGGATAGATGGGAACAAAAGAAAATAACTAGAAAAACCCTCTCCCAACAACCCACTTCCAGCGCTCTGGGTTTCAAGTTGGGACTCTCCCCAAGTGTAGTATAAACAAAGTCCTCACTCAGTTCATTAAAAAGACAAGGACAGTTCCCACAGCCACAGAAAAGAAAGGACCTAATTACTGACTGCTCGTCTAGAAAGAATCCCCAATCTTCTTGTTGCAAGAAGATTAGGAACTCACAACTTAGGCAGCACAGCAATATACACAACTAAAGACTAGTTTAGCAAAGTTAAACCCCACAGAGCTCTTCAGATTGCTGCCACTCGATTGCCGATCCGCAAGCTAAAATATACAAGCATGCCTGGAAAAAAGAAAGAAATGAAAGCCAGCAATGAACATAGTACTTACCCGAACTGCTGGCTTTCTGCCTTTCATGAGCAGACAATGTTTCAGAAAGAGGAGTTCAACTGACAGATCTTCCCATTTTTCACGCAGTTGATGCCAGACTCATCCTGCTACAAAGAGGCAGAGAAAACAAACCACAAAGAGCAGTATAAAGATGAAATTGATATAAAAAAAATTTCAAGAAATAATGTTTAGAATTTCAAAACACATGCCTTATCACAGTTTTCTGCACAGATTTTGAGTTAACTCCACCCCTGGATTTCAGTCCAATCCCAAGTTGAGCGTTTGGCTTCATGAAACAAAAGTTAGCCAACAATATTAGAAAGATGGCAAGTGAAATAAGATACCTTACATCTAATTAATAAATCTATCAAACAAAGAATTATGGTCCAATTCCCACTTAAAACAAATAAATAAGTATATAAACTGGAGAACAGTAAAGGGATAGAATATCTTAAATTCGAAACCTCTAACTCTTCCAGCAATCCATCCTGAATTACTCCGCCGCCATTGTCACGGCCATTATCCTGGAGCACTTCCGAGTTCGCCTTGCCCAAGTCCCCCTGGGAAGATCCTTGGTTGTTACTCCCTGTCCCTGCAACACTCACTGGGTTACCCTCACTGCTACCCACAACAGCTTCAAGTCCAACATCCTCACAAGAGCTTTTCTCACTGGCAAAATTTGTGACAACATTTGAATTTGAAAAGCATCCAGCCTCAGTATTTTCAGTACACGTTAACTCTTTATCTGATTTAACTAGGTCGGCTCTGTCTACTGCACCACCTTCCATCTGCTGCAGCACTCTCCTAGTAGATCCAGTCTCAACACTCTTCGAGTTAATAGAGACAGCACCAACCACTTCAGCGATGCCAATCTGGCGACTTCCACTGTCTGAACTTCCTTTTGTTCTTAAACAATTCAATGCAAAAGAGTCTTTAGATGCACTGCCAAAACTATCACTAACAATTTCAGGAGAAACTGAATAACGCCTCCCGGGGCTAATTGATTGTCGTTTCTCTGGACTTTCCCTGTTCAACTGTAGCCCATCAGGATCTCTTTTCCTCTTGAGGTGCTTTTCACTAGATCCAGACCTACAAACTTCACCATTTTCACGAGATGTTTTTTCTGGGTGCTGCTCACTCAGGAGCCTCGGTGGTCGGGTTCGTCTATAACCTTCTGGAAACACATAAGAAGGAATCTGCTTTCTACGGACATGAGAAACGTAGATTTCCATCCCCGGTTTCCAAAACATGTACATGTTCATCACTGAATGCCTGAACTCATCAACCGTACCACGAATATCAAATTGCTGACCTTCTTGGATTAGCTCGCCTTGCTTCCTCTGCAAACCCATATAAAAGGCACAATGGGAACACTGCTTCGAAGTATCAACATATTCGTGTGGATGTGGATGGCACTGCAACTTCCCGTAAGTGTCTCGCTCAATCTGCAAATTTTAAATTCCAAACATAAATAAGAAAGAAAAATAGGTGGGGAGTCACTTCCTGTTGCACATCATTTACACTAAACCCCAAGGAAACAGAAGCATGGCTTAAAAGTTAACTGAAGCCCCCTGTCGCCACTAACAGTTCAGAAGGGATGGATATTACCATCAGCGTCAGCTGCCGTAGCCGGGATTCAACCCAGCCTTTCCAAGCACGCAAATCATCAGCATCAACAGCAATTATGTCAACCTGCAGATAGTTTTTATAACTTTCAAAGAACAAATATGGCTCAAACAGAGCACTCCATTGGGCTTTATTCAGCTCTATCTCCTGAATGCAGGCAAGAACAAGAGCAGATGCATCAGTAGATAACACTAACCA
The DNA here is from genome assembly GCA_033060915.1 of Euryodendron excelsum. Lineage (NCBI taxonomy): Eukaryota > Viridiplantae > Streptophyta > Magnoliopsida > Ericales > Pentaphylacaceae > Euryodendron > Euryodendron excelsum. The sequence goes on from CM065394.1 coordinate 36,259,293, forward strand.
GAAGACTAAACAATCAAATATAAGGGAAGATGTTAATGTTCTCACCTCACATATCTTGTTACCAAATTGGAATTGTTCCATCATGACTCTCAGAGTACTTGTGGAGACATTGTAACTAGAATTCATGCAAGGGTAGGCAGGTGTTATAATTGGCATATGATGAGTTCGGTCCCGAGGATTTTTCCGAGGATCCCACACTGAAAATCCAACTTCATCTTCTTCTATTGCACAAAGCATTACAGGATTCGGCCACCGCCACTGTGTGTAAACCCTGAAAAATCGGGAAACCAGCATACTGGGAGCTGCATTTGGATAAAGCTGACACACGCGAGCTACAAGAAGAGCCCAATTCACACCGCCAAGAAAACCAGTCACCTGCAGAAGTCAAAGAGTGACAAAAGATAGAAAAACAATCCGAAAGACCAATTGGTAGAAAAATACACTGAAGAAATAAGCCACTTACATTTGAATAAACACCACGCCTTTTAGCCCAAAACTTTAAACACCTTAGTGTTGTGCGGAAATGCTAAAATTTGCAAAACACTTTGGACATTAACAAAGGATCAAAAGACAGAACCAATGATAATATATTTCCAAAAAGAAAGGGTTTATAAAAGATATTGGCAAGCAAACATTCATGATATAATACCTCAAAATTTGGGACAAGCTTAAGAATCTGGTCTGCAACCCTACAGCCATTCAGACTCCGAACGGTTGGCTCATCAACATTGTATAATACAGACACATCAGAGATGTCCAAATCCTGTTCAGTTAATTACCACTATATAAATTAGAAAACAAATCGTCAACCACACACCATCTATAAATTCTGCATGATCCCTCTTAAATCAAATCTTATGCACAAATATGCAGTTAGTGCAGATACACTTCCACGCGAAGATGACCAGCATAGCCCATGCATAAGATTCAAGGCCATACAAATTTGACAGAAGAACTCAACACTCAATCAAATCAAATGTCTATACAATATAAACCATATACACAAACTAATGCAACTTCTGTGAAATGAAAGAGAAAATATCACTTAAATCAATGACTTGCAAAATTGTAAACACACATCTGTACCCAATGGAATTGAAAAATTGTAAGTATATCCAAGAAAGAAACTGTCACAACTCAAGGACAGTAAGCCAAAATAAACTTAAAAGCCAGTTTGTTTTGTAATAAACCAACAACTCCTCATGACCTTTACTCCGTTAGTCACAGCAGAAAAACCAAAAATCCACAAGGACAAGCAAGCAACAAAACATGCAGCAGAAAACCATGGACAGAGAAGTTGCAAGCATCGTCGGCATAAATACAATACAAGTATCAGGAAATAACTCAGAAAGACACTTGCCATAAACATTAACATATTAATAATAAAGATTATACTTCAAATTAGAATATTCATAATCCACTTTCCTGTACTGAAATAAAGAAAATATAAATAAATCATGCTCAAATAAAATGCCACCTCAACACATCAGAAAAGCTAACAATATCAACTAAAGTTACTACAGATAAGCCCACATATTAAACATAATTTGATAAACACTTACTTCTGGAATGACCAAAAGGGATATACTAGCATAAAGAAGATCAATTGATACTCCATCAAACTTAAGTTTCATAACTGGCACATGAGCATCTGGAACTGGTTGTAGTTCTGTAACTTCTTCTATCTCAGCCAGAATGTCATGTAGTATAAAGAAGAAATCTTCCTGATAAAGGCAGCCCAGTATTAGAAGATACAACTGATGGAATCCAACTTCATGACACCTCATCAATAGAAATCACCCAAATCAGTAATTTACCTCTCGATTGACATAGGATGGCCCAACACATAAGGTATCTATATCAGCTCCAGGACCATGTACCTATCAGAATAGCAAGCTTATGCAAGATCATCGTATACGTCAAAGAAAACATATTATATACACAAGCAAACATCATATAACATCAAGTACAATGTGACAAACAAAAAGAAAACTGCAAGGTGCTACGCATAAAGCATGTGCAACTACAATAGCCAATAACAGAATTCCACACAATAGAATTTACGAAAAGAAAAATGAGCACCAGAAGATAAACCAAGCAAATAATGAAGTGAATTTATCTTCAGATGACCAAAAGATTAGTCAAACATGCACCAAATCAACCACAGTTCCAGTGTGAATTATAAAACAAAAGAAGAATAAACATTTATACGGATAAGGTCCATAATGATCAAACCATAAGCTTCATCATACTGCAGGGAACATCAAAACCAGAGAACAACATAGGAATTTGGTTCAAAATTCCTTATTGGGAGATCTAAGGGCAACATTTATCAACTGCCACATCATCTCCCACGCCTAAAATCTAAGCATATGGAATGCTCAGTCAAGACAGAAAATCACATAATCCAATCAGATTTCGACCTCAGTAATTGAAACATTAATTAATCCCATCCATCTATATAAACAGTGATGCCAATACCATCTGTTAGATTCAACAAGAACTAGCATGACATATTTCAAAAAATAAAAAGGAGCCAAAAAGTTCTGGCCAATCCCCCACCCACCCAAAGAAACTGTAATTTTATTGTTCATTATTCTTTTTTGGATAGATAAGAGTTTGTTCTTATTAGGCGAAGGGAGAGGTGTTGCTGGGGCTTGAACTGCAGATCACGAGCTTGGCTAGACAAAGGCCCAGCCACTGGGGCAAGTCCCTTGGTCCACCCAACAGAATCATTATGAAAAGGAAGGATCCAAAAAAGAAGAAGCTACAACAAAACTTTACAGCTCCCTGTTTATCCTTCAAACTAGACAGCGTATAATTTCTGGCAAACTAATAAATATCAACTTAAATAAATATGGTGACCAACTTAAATAAATATCAAATTTGTGACCAACTAAAGAAAAACTTTTTAAAAAAGTAGACCAATTTTTACAATAAATCATTTTAAAACCTGTAAACTAAGCTCCAGCACCTATCTCCATAACAGCCTGAACGGGTCAAATATTGTATGACAAGCCAAAGACATTAAAAAGTGTGGTAATGTCCGCATCTTGCATATGTACCAAATTGGAAATTCCCAAGAGAAACAGTTTCATCTTCCAAAATTTCTTTTAAAACTATTTTCTAACCTAAAACAGCATTTCATGTGGCCTCTACTCAGTATGAATTGCAACCTCACATAGCCAAAATACCTATGCCACCAAAGAGACAAGAGCTAAAATAATACGCTTACCCCAAGGCGGTAAGAACCAAAAGTAAATATAACAGCATTTGCCTCCTCCACCATCTGATCAGTGTACCCTCTCAGTCGAGTAAGTTGCTTCACCCAATCTTTCACAATCTAAATAAACAACCATAAATCAAGATTATTAGCCCAGAACAGGAACAATTAGTTCAGAGTCAACATGAGAGTAAAAAGGTACATACGGATTGAAGTCTACAAATAACTCAGTATAGACTAAAATAATGGCTACAGAGCTTTGTTACCATAATATTCTATTACCGTAGCGATTTATGTTTTTGAAATGCCGTTCCGAAATATGGTACACTAGCGTTCCAATACGGTGAATTTAGCAATTCGATGCAATCCTAAACTTGTTTCCTATTTATTTCTTTAAAGATCACCTAACAAGAAAAAAAATCTAATATAATGAACAAAAATATAGGGACAATAGAATTTTGGCATAACAATATGTAAAAACAAAAAAATTGGGCCATAATACTCTAAAAATGTATTTTTAGATGATTAATTTTAAAAAACATGAATTATATTTTCTAAAATGTCTAATTGTTAAAGAAAATTGTTCCAAAAGTATCTTAATTCTAATAGTATAATTTATACAATTCTACCCCTAGCATACTATATTTTAGAACATGTGGCGTACTACGTTTCCATTCTTATTCCCGTTCACGTTCACGTTCATATTCCACGTAACTAAACGATCATAGTTCCAGGTAACATAGCTACAGAAGGATGTGCGATCCAGTGCTTCGTAGAATAGATAAGAGAAACATACACACTAAAGTTGTTCAACCATATATTAATTCCACCATAAGTTAATCTCATTTGTCAGTCCTAAAACTTATTGTATTTTCTTCCTAATCTTTGAACATAGATATAACCTGCCACCATGCATCCACTAATACAGACTCATACAATTGATGCATCATTGCACCATAATCAACAAGAAAACTATAAACCATGGTAGTTTAATTACATCCACCATGCCCTTGATAAACACTTCCTTGACTAATCTTTCCTTCCTACTTCATTATGGACCTTTGCAAAGCTACTACGCCTCTGCTATAACAGCTTTCCAGTTTCCCTGCTAGAGTTCACACATAAGTACACCCGAGTCGGCCCTGACCCACATATCCAACCATTTGGAATTCCAGCCATAAAAATTACCAGATAACATTCTTGAACCTAGCTAACTACAAGAAAAAGAATGGTTATTTTATCTTAATAAGAAACCACTGCTATTAATTTTGCAGTTAACGTTTTTTAACACAGAAATTAGCCCTATTATATGGTGTCAACTGCCAACAAGTTTATCCCAAATTCATAAAATCTCTATTTTTTTTCCTTGAACTATGGAACTTTTCACCCTAAAGACATCAATAGATACCTGCTCCAACTATACCCAGCTGATCCACACTACATAAAAGGTCCTCTCCGTTTGACATGGTGAGATTACTATAGGGCCAAGGGGGCCCATGCGCGCCCCACCCAAAAAAAAAAAAACAAAAACAACAAAAAAAAATCCAAATGTCTAAAAAGCCCCATTATATATATTATAGACCAAGACCCAAAAAGTTTCCATGGTAAAATGGCGCCCCCATGCCACAAAAGACCTATTACATTTAGGATATTTAAGGCCTAAAGATTCCTACATAATAACATGATCCCCAGACCCATGTAATCACATTCTGGCCCATTTTTATTTTCTATGTGGCCTAAGGCCTATTAAGTGAGGTCTAGGGCAAAATTTTGAGGTACAGGATGCTCTCCATTTCATTTGGACCAATGCTGTTTGGATTACACGACATCAAGTGTTGCGAAGTGCCACTTTGATTGATAAATCAATTAACATGCATTTGGACCAATGACTTTTTGGTAATTTTATGCTAATATATCTTAATTAAGAGTAAATATATGTTATTTTACATTTTCGTACAATAAATATAGCGGGTACGCAAGTATATTAAATCTACCTTAGCCCCCCAAAGATAAAATCCTTTTCGTGTGACATGTGTAACTGGTGAAGACAGGGCAGACCCGAATGCCATCTCTTAATAAATTGTCGGAACTGACTGAAATTTAATTTGTTTCTGTTTGTATAAAAATCAAAAGATTAAACATACAACATGATTTTTCCAATGTCACTTGCGCACCAATTTCAAGTAAATGATCATAAGACTCACGACTGACATGCAACAAGATATGAGTTCACCAATTAAAAGAAGATTGTACAAAAGTGCAATTACCTCCTTGATACGACCAAGAACCTCCTCTCTCTTGGCAGCTCCCTCGTTGCTTTCGTACAGCCCAGCATCGACCAGAAACTTGCGTACAAAACACAAAAAATTCAGAGCAAAAATCTTGACACCGCCCCCCCCCTCTCCCTTTTTTAAAAAGTGGCAAATACACAAACCTTCTCCAATTCCATGGTTCTCTGTAAATCAGTATCCGTAGGCCCTGCAGTAGATATTGGAGTTGTAACACCGTACTGCTTCGGCGGTTGCTGTGGCAAAGGGGTAACACTCGAACCCTCGGAACTCACCATTACGAACACTAACAAAAACCCCTAAAGTTAACCGCAAAATAAAGAAAACCCCTTTGAGCAATAGAACTCCAAACTCAGTTCCGAGTATTTTCGCCTGTAGATTCTCAGTGTCGAATCAAATCAAAGCCTCAATAGTCCATACGGAACAGTGAAACCCTAAAAGCCAGGAAACCTCACAAATCAAAAATCGGAGCTTTAAAGCGAATTTCAAGAGGAATTGATGACTAAAACCCTAGATCACAAAAGCGAAAGACATTCACCACCGTCAACAAATCGACAATCGAAACCCAATAAATGGACGAGATTGGATTGGCGATCTGAACAGACCAAATACATCAAACCCTAGAATTGGTGTGTTCAGACTCTTCAATCACAAACACGGAGAGAGAAGGAGACAGAGAGATAGAGAGGGTTTCTTCGGATCGGTGAGAACAGCGAAAGCGCACGCGTTCACATTAGTCTTTTAACTCCGAACCGGAGAGACTCGGAGGACAGATATTTTTGTATTGGCATCGCTGGGAGAAGAGCGATGCTGGGCTGCTCGATCCTGAAGCGATCGGGGATTTTTTTCGTAACGTCGCCTGTAAGGGAACCAGCTGGCTGCCGACACACTAGCCACGTGGCAATTTAGGGGAGTGGTTTTTGGAGTTCGGAGTTTCTGTTGGCGGAACCTTCTTGTTCCCATTATGCACTTTACTTCAAATGTGGGGTCGGACAACGCTCTCCGTGTTTTTTTTTTTTTTTAATTAATTTTTCGTATTTTACAAAAATAAAAAAATTTGTTTGATGGATTTAAAATTGTTACTTATTTTTCAATAATTTTATATTAAAAATATTAATTTAATATTAATAGGTAGTGGTGGTAGTGGCTGGCAGCGTAGTAGGGGTGGCTGATGGTGACCGGCGATGGTTGTGTTAGAGAAGAGGAAGAGAAAGACTTGAAAAAAAGGAAAAAAACTCAAGAAACACCTTTTTGTTTTTCAAATTTGTTGGAATTTTTATTTTTTATTTTCAAAAATTTGGAAAAAAATTAAAAAAAAAAAAGAAGAGTTACTGAGGCCTTGTTTGGTAACGTTTATTGGTTTTGGTTTTTGTTTTTTTTTAAAAAAAATAAAAAACGGAGGTTGTTTAAATTTTTATCTTTAAGGGTTTTTTACAAAATTTAAAAAAAAAAACTAAAAACACTAAAATAGATGTGTTTTCTCTTATCAAAATATTGGTCTAGTATTATAGGTACAACGAAAACCTCTAAATGCCCATCACTAAACCATAAAAAATACACAGTAAAAATACACAACAAAAAACAAAAACTGACAGCGTTACCAAACGGGTCCAACTTTTCCCAACTATTATATCACCTGACCCATGGGTATCTTTGTTTTTTTTTCTTTTTTCTTTTTTAGGAACCAATGCAATTAGTATTAAGATTATAGTAAATTTCATCGTCATATTATAAAAAATGAAAGTATTAAGAGTTCATACAATTAATTGCAAAAAACTATAACTCATTGAAATTAAATAGTTGTAGCACCACCACGAACAACAAAGTTAAGGATCACGCGATGACTTTCGTGCCCATCATATCATATTTATTGAAATTCAAATTGGCTTAGCCATCAGAACCGTACGATTATAGTATGATTTATGATTTTTGCAGTGATATTCATAATTTTAAAATAAATGATAAATGATTAAAAAAACAAAAGGTAAATAAAGAAACATGAGTGACAAGCTAATGCTAAATTCACAATCTAAAAGAACTACATTGACAATGAGAATACAGATTTATAAATCTCCACAATAAAATTTCATTAATAATTTGAATAAAATAATGTTTAGATAGACAAACAAGAGTAATTGCGGATGGATGTACGATACAAGGCTGGCAAAGTTGACATGGAATATGCAAAGTGGAATATTCCAATGTGATTTATGATGAGTCTTCTTCAATCTTCACAAAAAAAACTAGGTTGGGCTCATCTAACTTTATCGTACTGATATAATATAATAAATTAATAATATATAACTATATAAGTGTTTAAAATTTTAATTATTTTATTTTATATATAAAAATTTAAAATTTAAATATTATTTAAATAATTATATTAATATGATGATGTAATACTATTGTAATATTAAATATTTTCTCTAACAGGCAGGTAATAAAAATGTACATTTAGTTAGGACAACGCGCAAACTGGGTCTTGGCCGATTTCCAATATGAATTGGTCAACGTAATTTGGAAGCTTCCGGTGCTTTGAATTTTGAATGATGATCATCGGGACAAAATAAAATAAAAATGGCTTTTTATTTGGATATTGTTTCATGGCGGCTCAAGGTTCATAATATGGGGGAAAATAGATAATATAATTAAAAAAAAGGAAAAAAATATACGGGTGTGTCCAGGTCCATTGGGTGTGGGATGGCCCAGCCCATGTTCCCAACAAAAGATAATGGGCCTCTCCGATTCAAAACCTCAACCTTTTTTTAGGGCCGAACAGCTTTTTTAATTAAATAAACTATTTAAAAAAGTATAAAAAATAAGTTGACTTAAAAAAATCTTAATTTTGGGTGTTTGGTACTAAACAAAAATTATTAAAGGACCCTCAAAGTAAATTAGATTGCATATTCGTGATATTTTGTAAAGCTAAACAAATTTTTAACATTAATTATGATAGTATACTAATTTATTTTTAAAATTTTTACTACAGTAGAATAAGCAAAAAAAAGCTTTAGAGTTTTTGTTTTTTGGCTTATTAGCCTAAAAAGGAAGAAAAAAAAGTAGCGGCCTAATATAAGCTAAAAAATATTGCTACTAAACATCAATTGCTTATTTTAAACAAAAATACTAAAAAATACTAAAAATAAGGTGTTTCCAAATAGGCCGATAATTCCTTTTAGGTATTTATCAATCTCTTATTTTTTTCGTACATTGGGGGCTGGAACCTAGGGCTCCAGACTGGGGTACAAACACCACCGGATGATGGTTGGATGGACAAGCCAGGCCCAATCTGGGTCGGGCCACTTAATGCTTCCAACTTCAGAATTTGACCCAACATAAGCTAAGCTAGGCCCATCGTTCTAACGCACCATGTACAGGCCGAACTGCAATCCTATTTCTTTCTGCTTTTCTCTTCTTTTTTTTTTTTCTTAATGTTTCTTTTCAAATTATAGAGAATGGTGTCTGAAATTGGCGCCACCATCACAATCATTTTTCTACATACAAACAATATTATACATAAATTATATACAAAATAACATGATTAGATTGTGACTAATTATTTTAAAATAAAGTATTCAGTATGATGACAAAAATGCCCCCGTCACGTAGTTTTTTTTTTGTCTTCAATTATGTAATAAAAATTTCCTTCTCCAAAACTCATTTGTATTTCCAATCAAACTTAACTTGCATTCAAAGTTTTTTGGTCTTTAGCGGATTGTTTTGTATATATGTGTGTTACCTATAAGCTTAACCAAAAGAAAAAAGAGCTTTTCATTGCTCTTGCATTTTTCCTTCTTGTAATGGTCAATTCCTTATTCCTTATTGTTTTTTATTGGTACTGGATCGGCAGATATACTTCTGCACACATTCTTAACGAATTATTACTTTTTAGCACTACACTGTAATTTATTGAAGAGTAAGTTTAACCATATTGAACTGCTATGGAGACCCGAACACAAATATTGAGTGAAAAAATTTAAATTTTTACCTGCATATGGATATTGTTATATCAAAAGTGTAATAAAAGCAGAGGCAGACCGAGGCTTCATCGAGTGGTGTTGGCCGCTATCACTAAAATTTGGGAAGAATTTTTTTTTTTACCCAATCTAATTAAAAATGGACTTTGCCCTATTAAACCTGGTACTCATTTCAAGTGTAAATTCATAAAATTAATCGCTTTAGGGTCCTCAATTTTTTAAAGGTTCTAAGTTTTAAAAATCTTACTTATTATAGTTAAAATTCTATATAATTTTGATTTTTTAAAAAAAAACCTCAATCTAATAAGAAAATGCACATAAGAAAAGACAGAAAAAGCTTACATCAAATTAAAAAATTATCCCATAAGAAACAAAAAGGTTATATGTAAACTACTATAATTACATAAATTTTTATCAATACAACAAAAATTAAAAGTCTAACTTATACAACTCTCTCTTCCTCTATTGTATACATATTTAGAAGTTTAAACTCTCATAATACACTCTCTCACTCTCTCTCTCTCTCTCTCACACACACACACGCACACGCGCGCGCGCGCACAAAGATAAAAGTTTCAAACTGAAAAATAAATTAATAAATCTTATTGATAACATCATCAAACGGCTTATTGATGTATTTTTATATTTTTATATAGATCGATATTTTTTTTATTTTCTTTTAAAAAAAGTATAAATTTTTTTATTGTTTGTGGTTCTACAAATAGCTATTACGATAAAACTGAAAAGTAAATTATGTATTTTGTTGACTAAATCATAAATTTTGTATTATGTTAGTTACATCATTTGGTAAATATTTTACTAAAAAATAATTTTTATTAAATGGTTAAATCTATTGTATTTTTTGCCTTCACTAAAATAAATTCTTAGGCCCGCTACCAAATAAAAGTCTCATCTTTTCATTTTCGGAGATGGTAATCTTTTCATCTTACTATAACTTTAGAAAAAAACAAGATTAATTCAAGTCGGTATCTTTTCATTTTCATTGATAACGATCGCATTTGCACTTAACGTAGGAAAAAAGCAAGATTGATGTTCAATTTTCATATTTGGTCTTAAAAATATGACCTTGCTTGCAAAATTGCAATGGCTTTTGATGTCCTTGTTTTTAACAGGCAAGTGCAATCAACCAGGTCATTATTAGGATTGATTGCCAGCACCCACTTAAAGGCAATTGATTCTAAATTTAAAAACCTAAACCTATTGTAAAGAGCATACAGCTAATGCCAGCAGCTACTAATTATTGTTGGATTAAGAGTGCAGCTCAAGACGGTTGAATTGAGTTTTAAAAATGATTACAAATAATTTTAATTAAAAATTAATTAAATAATTTAATAGCAGAATCAAAGTATGCGTGTAATGTAGTTAAATAATCATAAACAAAAAATGAAAAATAGAGCACAAAATGAATATAATAATTTACCGATATTTAGTCACAACTTGTGACCTACGTCCTCACCCTTAAAACCCTCTTGAAAATTCTTCTACTATGCAATAAAGAATTACAAAGTAAGTGCTAGTTGACCAAGTACCTAGCTCATTTCTTACAAGAGCTCTTCTCAAACTCTTAAACTCGTCAAGTGATTTTGTTTAAATTTCACTTAAACTTACAAGTGTTTTTAACAAGAACATTCAAACTCACTGTTTTACAAACTCACCCATATGGAGTAAATGAAATTTACACGAAGTATCTCTCAAAGAGTAAATAGAACAAGTGTAAGATTAGTAAATGCCCTAATATCTCAGCAAAGCACTGTAGCAGTTAGGGGTTTTTTTGCCTTCAAATTCGATTCAATACTTAAATGTATGTCCTCTCTGTGTATAAATGCTGTGGGGGTCTTGTATATATGCCTTAGTATTGATTCTAGCCGTTGAAGGTAGTTGGGGTTACATTAAATGTAAGATCAAAGCTGTAGAACATTTAAAAATATAATCGTTACAGTGGCATAGGTCAACCCTTTGGCTACATGTGTCGACTCCTTCTTGTTCTGAACACTGCTCTTTAAGCAAGATGCCTCAATGTGTCGACTCTTGATGAACAAAATGTGAACTTCATTAACTTTTAGCATGTATCTCTGAGGCACTATCTCAATGTATCGACTCTTATAGACTCATGTGTCGACTCTTTTAAAGATATTTACAAAGTCATGCAATCTGTTTCGATGTGTCGACTTCTGGAGTGGATGTGTCGCCTCTTGCCAATTTCATAGATTTCATTTTGCAGGACTTCTTCAACCTTTTTTCAAAGCTTCAAGCACTTCAATAATATTCCAGATTAGATTTCTAAGGCTTGAAATATCTTCTTCTATGCATGTTGTTTTTTAAGAACGTCACTTCTTCCATTGATCCAAGATTTTATCAAAATCTTTAAGAGAGCTTCCAAGTATTGTGATATTTTCTTTAACTGATATTTCATTCTTTAAAAGTTAGCATCTCTGAGTTAGGCGTCAATACTGACTACCGACCTTTTTCTCATTGTTGCCGATCTCTGTTAATAGTTGATGATATCCTTTTCTAATATTGTTTATGTCATATTGTAGAAGAATTCAGTTATTCCAAAAGAGTTGCTGAACTTATTTCTTTGTTGCCTATCTCTTTTAGTAGTTGTTGATATCATTTTCTAATCTTGTCTATGCCATATTGTAGAAGGGTTCAGTTCTTTCAAAAGAACTCTAGACCCTATTCTCTTTGTTGTTGATCTCTTTTAATAGTTGTCGATAATCTTTTCTAATATTGTTTATGTCATATTATAGAGGGTTTCAATTCTTTCAAAAGAGCTACCGACCTTATTCTCTTCATTGTCGATCTCTTTTTCAAGTTCAAATCTTTATGATCTTTTGTTAAATTTCTCAACACACAAATTTTTCAAATCACATCCTTAGAAGAGATTAAGATAGTAAATAATCTGCACACAGATCGTCCTCTCACTATCTTAATTCTTAATGACCTTTGTCCTTTCTCTTACGTATACGACTCGGATCTGGCTTCTATACCCTCACACACCCCTTTCAATTTCTGCAGAAAAAAAAAAAAAGCAAAATCGTCTGAGAGATTTTCTGCCCAAAGTATAGGCAGAGATTTGTGGGCGAATCACCTGAAATCAATAAAAATTTTCTGAAGATTGCAGTGAGATTCCCGGACCCAAATCGAAAGATCTTTCTATAAGAGTCCTTTTTGGCTGGTACAAGAAAGAAGAATGAGAACATGAGCACATTTTATTGGCAAGTGCTTTAATGGTGGTCTGCAGAGAGAAATCGTAAGGATTTCTGAGAGAAATATCTCAATATTTGTCTCTTTTTGGGGCTTTAAGAGCTCGAGAAAAAAGGCTATGGAAGTTGACGGAGATAGAGAAGAAGATACAGGCAGGGTTTTACAGACGCAAAGAATGTCGAAGTACTCATAATGAGTTTTGGGTTTAGAGAGGGAAACGTAAAATAAACTCGAAGGGATTCACGAGATTTGTCAGCGGCTGAGAACCCAGGTGGCATCTTGCATTTTTCGTACACGTTGCTCCAGAAAGTTAGAGAGAGAGAGAGAGAGAGAGAGAGAGAAACGGGAAGTAGTGGTGCTTTTGCGAGTTTTTCATTGGAGGGAGTGGAAGTTCAGTGCTTTTTTGAATTTAAGAAGGTGCGTTTCAGAACCTTTTGAGCTTTTCTCTCTCTGATTATTACTCCTTTTTCAATGGCTTTCACTTTGTTGGATTCTGTCTGTAATTTTCTTTTTGTTTGAGCAGGGAGAGACTTTTACAGTGAAAGTAAGATAGAGGGACAAATGATTGTGCCCTTTGTAGGTTTTCTGAGTTTCTGATTGGATGAAGTGGAAATTTAAACCCTTTTTTTGAATTTGAGAAGTGGGCAATGGCTGGAGTCTTTTGGGCCTTTTTCACTGTGATTATTATAACTCTTTTATTTCAAAGTTTTCTACTTTATTTCTGCTGATCTTTGTCTGTAAATTCTTGTTTGTTGAGTTGAGAAGTTTCAATCTTTTTCTCAATTTAATTATTTTTAAATCTGTTTCTTTCTGTGATACCTTTTTGTCTTATAATGCAGTTCTTCACGAGGTAGTGTCAGAAAAATATTTCAAAATAAAAGAAAAAATAAATACTCTCTCTATTATTTTAAGGTTTGATGCCTTTTGTTAATCTTTTCCACCATATTGTGCTCTGTTCATATCACTTCTCTGCTTGCAACATGTAAAGATTCTAAGTACCTGTCTGAGCATTTCTTCTCAATGAACACCACTTGGGTTCTCTGTTTCACCATCTGTAATCATCACAATCTATATCTCTTGTAGGATTTATCTTGCATCTCTTAGTTTCTTTGTCTGGAGTTTCTAGTCCAAAGTATTGGAGAGAGAAAATGGGGAGAGCTACTAGGTGGATGAGGGGCTTGTTGGGGATGAAGAAAGAGAAGGAACATGGGGAGAATTCAAGTTCCGGCGACCGCAAAGAGAAGAAAAGGTGGAGTTTTGGTAAGTCTGGGAGGGATTCTGGGGCTGTGGTTAATAATCCCTTGGATGTTCCGGCGAATGTTCCGGTTAATGATGCTGCTTGGCTGAGATCTTACTTTGCTTCGACGGAGAAGGAGCAGAACAAGCACGCAATTGCTGTGGCTGCGGCCACCGCGGCTGCTGCTGACGCCGCAGTGGCGGCTGCGCAGGCGGCCGTGGCTGTTGTAAGGCTTACTAGTCAAGGCCGAGGAGCTCTGTTTTGCGGTGGGACGGAGAAGTGGGCTGCCGTTAAGATTCAGACTGTTTTCAGGGGTTGTTTGGTATGTGGGTATTCATTTTCCATTTGATTCGTTGATCTTTATAACTTCAATTCGATCTAATAACTTGATTTTTGAGATGGGTATTGGCATTTTCTCTGTTTCTGTTCTGTTATACAAATTGTTTTAAGATTTCATTTATACTTTTTACTGTACTGTTTGTTCTACCAAGTTTCTTGCTTTTCAGTGCCAAACGTTGCTTAAAGTTAGCCAAGTAATTCAAACATGCTAACCAAACAGTACCAAACATTTTACTTTCCTGCCTGTTTAGGTCAATGATTGTGTTTCCCTTTTCTTTCTTTCTTTCAATTCTCCTCTCCTGCTCTCAGTAGGGTGTTTTGAAATTTGAATGTTTGTATTTTGAATTTGATTGTTATTGATTTTCATGTTTCTGAATCTCTCTCTCTGTCTCTCTGGGTGTGATTGGTAGCTCTCATTTATGTTGGCTTCATTATTTGGCTCTTTCACCATTTTGAATTGCAACAAGCGTTACGTCAAGGTTTAACTTTTGTGTTTGCCTTTTTCCCGTTCGCTTGAATATGTACGAAGCAGTTCATTGTTTTCTCCCCTTGTTTTGGATTCTTGTAGATTTAATTTATGTTCTTCTTTCAGGCCCGAAAAGCACTTCGAGCACTGAAAGGACTGGTGAAGTTACAAGCTCTTGTTAGAGGCTACCTTGTTCGAAAACGAGCCACTGCAACTCTTCATAGTATGCAAGCTCTTATACGAGCTCAGGCCACTGTTCGATCCCAAAGAGCCCGTCGTTTAATCAACAAAGAAAACAGATTTCAACCAGAAATTCGAGCCAGAAGGTCCATGGTGAGAACAATTGAACAATACCCTTGTTTTGTCCAAATGAATAAATTTCTTCATGCTTAGCCAATTAATTCTAGTTCGTATTGTTTTGTTGTTTTTAGGAAAGTTTTGATGAAACTCGAAGTGAATTACACAGTAAGAGGCTATCCGCATCCATTGAAAACTCGTTTAATGCATTCGAGGAAAGCCCGAAAATAGTCGAGGTTGACACATACAAGCCTAAGCCTAGATCAAGATCAAGATCAAGATCCCGTCGAATCAACACCTTAATGCCGGATTCCGGCGAAGACCCATATTACCAAACCATCTCTTCACCCCTTCCGTGTCCAATTCCGGCCCATCTTTCCATCCCCAACTGCGGAAGCCTGCCGGATTTCGAATGGAACTTCACCGGCGATGAATGCAGGTTCTCCACAGCGCAAAGCACCCCTCGTTTTGCAAATTCCGGCAGGTCAAATGCTCCTGTAACTCCGGCCAAGAGCGTTTGCGGAGACGGCTTCTTCCGGCCGTACTCCAACTTCCCAAACTATATGGCGAACACTCAATCGTTCAGGGCGAAGCTGAGGTCCCAAAGTGCTCCAAAGCAGAGGCCAGAGGCAGGTTGCAAGAAGAGGCTGTCCCTGAATGAAATAATGGCCTCGAGGGCCAGCTTGAGTGGTGTCAAGATGCAGCGATCTTGTTCTCAAGTTCAAGCAGGTTTGAATTTTTGACAAGATCAAGAATGAAGATTAACTATTCAGGTTTTTTTTTTTTTTTTTTGTTTCAAATGTTAAGTGTGTTGAGAAGCAATAGGATAGAACAGAGTGGCAGCATTGTACATTCTTTAACAGTGTCAGATGATCAAGTCATGCTTTTATGAATTGGAAATGAGAGTTCTTTGTTTTTGTTGTCTATAGCTTGCTTTGATTTTAAAGCAATGATGTTGGGCTTTGAATCCTTGTAATGAATATCATGGATGTGTATAATGATCTTGATTCTCTTTGAATCAGAGCTGTGCATTTGCATTTGGGGATCTCTTGAAACTCCAACCTTTGTTTTTTTTTTTGACGGGTGGCCGGGCAAATACTGGTGATCCACCTCACCCAATCTCATCTCCGGTTAGATTAAAGGAAGGTCATTTAAGAAAAGACTAACACATCTACAAAGAGTAAATTTAGTGTGATGAACTCTTACACTCTGACAAAAATTAAAATTTCGACTTCTAAAAGGGAAATCAAGAGCGCGGGCTAGCTTTACTCTTTTTTTGATTGTTTTAAAATGAGAAACCACAAGAGGCCAATTCCTCCTTTTATAATTTTGTGGCAAGTCAACACTTATGCATTACATAAAGTTTACATAATTGATGTGGACGATCACTCACAAGAGGTCAATCCTTCCTCTCATTCCTATGTGGCCAATCAACATTCATGCATTGTATAAGGTTTACATAGTTGATGTGAACAATAAACTTTTGAGAAACTAGTTCAGTAGTTAAGTAGTACTGAGTGATCTATAAAAATTCTTATTAAATAATGATGCGTGGTGTTAGAATACATCAGTAATATAAATTTGTGATATAATAGAAAGACTTTTAAAAAAATAATCTATCAAATTTTATCATATGATATTTTTTTTAAAATTTTTTTTATTATTCTTTACAAATTTATATTGTTGTCACGTGTTATTATTTAATAAGTATTTATTTAGTATTATTTAACTATTAAGTTTTTTTCGAAGTTCGAGAGCTATGAGAAGAAATTATTATGAGGGCTCCACAACAAAAAAAAAAAGAAGTAATTATGAGCGTCGTTTTGTTAATTGGGCCGTCCTAGGCTGAGTCATTATCGCCCTTGCCATACATCATCAGGGGCATTTCGTGCAGTCTGTGGACAAGTTGCTATCCAATTCTCTGACATCGAAAGTATTATGAATTCCCCCTGTTTGTCCTCGTCCTGAATTTTTTAACACTTGGAATAGTCCAATTATCCTCGCATACAAAATTCAAGAAAATTTCTAATCCTAACATAGTTTTATACGGAAAACTCTATTGAAATAATATGGTAATGTTATTTTTATAATTAACTATGATGCTCTTCATTTTATGATTGGAGATCTCTATTTTATTAAGGTATTGACATATCAATTAAAACGAAAATTAAGATTTCAGATAAATTGACTTAAAAAAAATTAAAAATAAATTATCATGTGGTTATATAGAAGGAGATATATAAAACACGTAGTTTTGATAAGATATGTAACAAAGCTTTATCTAGCCCATTGATTAATGAAATGAAGATCTCTATTTAAATTGTGAATGAAGAGGATCTAAATCTAATAGGATTTGAGTGAAACTAACAAATGTTTTTGTTTGAAATGAAAGGATAAAAAAATAACAACGTCATTAAAAGAAATAGCTCCATCGTTTAGTTTACTCAAAATTTAATTACAACATACGTGTTTGATCAGTGTCCCATATATTACTGTCACAAGTTATAAAAATCAAATAAGTCCAGGAACTCAAAACTATAAATCAACTTTTGCTTTATAGATGAAGAAACCTTACTCTCTTAAACACATTTCATGGAAGAATTTTAATTCCTCTTATAGAACTTTTATGATGAAATTATTGATTAGAGTTATGTTGCTATTGTTTTTTTGAAAGAGTCTTGCTAACATATACTTTTGGATCACATTTTAAGCATGATTTGTTTGTTTTTAACAAATTTTAACCACGAAGACACAATTTTTTACATATTGTACAATTAGATAAAGAATATTTAAAATGTGTTTTAAAGGCACATGTTGGCCTTTATCGTTTTAAAAATATTTGCCACTTTAATGGGTCTTTTTATTTTGAAGTGATAAAATCAAGAGTTGCCACATTATTTTGTATTGATTTCTTTTTAATTTTTCTATTGTGTGGTATTACTTTAATAGATAGTAGGTTAGGCCAATCTCAAACTAAGTGACTAAGTTATCAAAATAAGAGCTTAAAAAAAAACTATGTGAGTAAAAGTGACTAAGTTATATATATAAAAAAAAAAGTGCTAACAAAAAAAACTAAGTGGCTAAAATAACGCACAAATCATAAGCAAAATTAAGGGTCTGTTTGATAGGACTTTTCGACATAGTTTTTTTTAGTTTATAAGTAAAAACGTCAATTTTTTTAGCTTTTTACTTTTTGCTCTTTATTTTTTTGGTTATCTTTAACTTATAAAAGTTAAAAAAAATTAACTTTTTTATTCATAAATTAAAAAAAAATAATAAAAAATTTAAAGCAAAATTATACCAAACAAAAACTAAGGGACTAAAATAACTCGCAACTTATTAGCAAAACTAAGTGACTAAAATAACGCGCAAGTCATAAGCAAGTTCCCCTTCATTGTGTCTCATTTGGAGGTAGATTTCCCCCTGCCTTTTAGACCATTAAAAAGTCCAAAAAGCAAAAGCAAAACCCACTAGAAAAGGGTCATTTGCCTTTTTCATGTGACAAATATGCCCTTGTTGATCAGTGAAATAGCAGGAAGCGACTTCCTAGTTTGAACAGAAGAAAGAGAGCCCTTGAAAAGTTGAAAGTGACTAAACATATGATTCAAAAGGATTTCCCTAATCAATTGGTGTCTCTTCTGATTCCAACACTAAAAATTAATATTTTTATTTGAGGAAGCTCTCCTCTCGAGAGTGTGAACATGGGAGGTCTCATCTGATTGGTTGAGCAGCTCTGCTTTCGTCATCACATCATTCTTTTAAAGAATAATAAAATATAATAATTATATTAAAATACGACACCTAAAATATCAAAGAAAGTGTAATAGCCCTTTAATTAATGTTAAATACAGGTTAATTAACGCAAATCGAGGTCATTAGTTTATTATAGTCATATTAAGTAGTTTTTGAAACTTTGAATTTTGAAAAGAGGAGTGTGGAAGGAATTGATCCAAAGAGAATTTGAAACTAACGGCTGGTTGTTTGGTCAAATGCCGCATTAATCACTTCCAATCCGGGCTTTGTGTGCCTTTGGATTGGAAATTTAAGCAGAAAGTGATCTAAAAGTCCCACTTTGACCATCTTGGAATGTGGCTTTCCATCTTGAGAAGATGGACATTATTGGAATTCTAAGGATATTACCAATCACCAAGACTATGGTTTTGGGAAGAGGGAGAGGTGGAAGGAATGAGGCTGGTAGACTTATAGGGGTCCTTATTTGTGGAAGAGGAAATGGCTTTTTTTTTTCTTTTTTTTTTCCTTTGAATTTGAGCTCCCAGCAACAATTTTAAAATTCCTTCTCCTATAATTTTGTTAGGTATTTTTAACAAAAATATAGTATGTTGACCCTCTAAAATTTAAAATTTTAATCATGGTCCTTATAAAAGTTTAAAATATTTAGCTTTGCCCCTTCAACCTAAATCATGGTTCTTATAAAAGTTTAAAATATTTAAAATATTTTTGGCTTTGAACATGGCCTCGTTTGGTAACGTTTATTGTTTTCGTTTCATCCATTTTTTTTTGAAAAAAAATAAAAAACAACGTTTGTTTAAATTTTTTTTAATTCTTTCAAAATTCAGAAAAAAGAAACTAAAAACACTAAAATGAGTGTGTTTTTTTTTTTTTTTATCAAAACATTAGTCTAGTACTGTTGGCACAACGATAATATATAAATGCACATTATCAAACTATAAAAAATACACAATAAAAAATAAAAACTAACAATGTTACTAAACGGGCCATTACTTGGATTCGTGTTTTCTATAGTGTTCAAGACTTTTGACCCAAATGGGGATTGGACATTGGTTTAAGATTTGACAATGTGAAAACCCAATTCCAACACAAGCTTGACCAATGCCATTCCGAGAACTTCTTACTTTGTGAGTTAAGTTAGGGTCTCACAAATATGTTAAAGCATATTTTGTCTCGAAAGTGTAATTTCAATACTTTAAACAACCAAACAAAACATTTTTAACATGTCTTAACATTTGCTATTAAGTTAAGGGCTAAACTCTAGAGTTGTGCATGGGTCGGATTGGATCGAGTTCATGCTAAATCTAGAACTGACTTGAACTTGATTGGTTTTATAGTTTTGAATTCAGAACCGAACCGATCATTTAATAGAATCGAAATGAACCAACCTGACTCAGTTTGAGTTGGTTCGGTTTCATATCTTGGGTTGGGTCGATCCATATTAGATTAGGTCAGTTCGGGTCTACTTTTATGTATATTATGTGACTTATTTATTCAAAAAAATAAAATAATAAGATTGGTTTTGCATCCTTAATTTTTCAAAAAAATAAAAAATAACATATAAACACAAATGAATAAATATTTAAGTATAAGTAACAATGATCTAATGGCATATATACAACATATATATAGACTTTTATAATATATAAAGATCGAGTCTCGGTTCGGTTCTTGTTAGTTTGAGTTGAGTCATTTCTCGGTTCGGTTCGGTTCGAGTCTAAAAAATATAAAATAAAGAACCGAACCAACCTTATCGGTTTTTTAATTTTTAGACCCAAACTGAACCGAATTTATCATAAACCCAAACCAAACCAATCCAAAAAAATCAGATTAGTTCGGTTTTCTATTCTTTCGGTTCTTTTGTGCATCCGTCCCTAGCTAGCCCGGTGTTAATTTACTTTTTTTTTTTTTTTCATACAACCCAATCATATACTTTTTACATGCATGGCCTTTTCAATCAAACAATTTATTATTGACTTGTGGCCATATGGCATATGGCATCACAATTTGTGGCCATGTGGCCATATGGCATTGGTTGCTGGGCGGCCTTGAAAGGAAATGCTTTGGGCCAAACAATTTATGACTTGTGAGGTTGAAAGGAAAAGCCTTCTTGACAGTTATTTATCACTGGGCCAACTTATAGATGTTCAAATTTGGGCCGAACACAAAGTAAGTTTTATGTTTGAAAATATGTGCCATTCTTAGTTGATTGTTCCAAATGATTTAAGAAATAACTAATTATCTAAAAAATTGTATGCACCATTTGTTACAAAGTTTAAGTTTGATTAATGTTTCATTGTTGAAAAGATTAGTAACTAAAAACTCTATGAATTATTTAATTTTTCTACAATCCTCAGCCTAGATGAGATGGTAATGAATTTTTTTGAAATTATAAACTGTTCTAGCTGTTCCACTGTCTTTTTCTATTTTTCATGACTAATTAGTTAAATATGTATGTAGGAAAAACTAATAGCCTATTTGGAACTTGAGAAAAAAAGGGGAAATATTTATATATATATATTTTTTTCTCTGTTTGGTTCTAGTTTGGAAGGGAAGGAAAGAAAAAAAAAAGTATAAAGGAAAAAATTTAGATCACTTCACCTACTATTTTTCTCCCATTTCTTTTTTCTTCTTTTCTCTTTCCCTTCCTCAAAGGGTTAAAACAGGCTTTAAGATGAATGGGGTCCAGCAGCAGCCAAATCCATTTTGTTTGGGGTATTCGTTACATTAAACAGATTTTGGGCTAAGTGATTTAAAAACGTTATATACATGTGTCAGATGTCTACCGGAGGCAAACTGGTATCGAGCCGTTATGAAGCTGGCAGCACCAACGGTCAAAAAACGGGGTTTTCAAATTTCAAATAGATTTATATAACCCACTATACAACGGCCGTCTCTATCTGGGTCATCCACTGTTGCATTCTGTCTCACTCCAAAACAATCATAGAGAGAAAAGAAATTAACAGTCAATCTGAAAACAAACTGCCATTGAAGACGACGAAAACTCCAAGAAAAATGGAATGTTCTGATAAGGGTTTCTCATCATCGACGTCTAGCAAACCTTCTGCAATTCCAAAATTCTCACCAATTGGTACTACTACTCATCTCTCTATATTTATATAACTATATGTTGCGATTCAACTGGGTATCTTGAGCTGTTTTCCATTATGGTCCATTTCATTGTTGAGAGAACATAGGAGAAGAATTGAAATCTTGCATGGTTGTAACTGTAGCCATTGTAGTTGCAATTATGGAGTTTCCACCAGTTTTTATTTCTTTTCCTTTGTTTCCCAAGCAACCAAGCAAGCTATTCATAGTTTCAGTTTTTAATTACTACGCCTTTTAGATTTGTATCAACAGATCTTTTTCTAATAGATGCAGGAGGAGCCGATGAGAACGACCAAAACTATGATCAAATGGCCTCAAAGTTGCAGAACCCAAAGAAACCACCAATGAAGAAGCATTTCATGTCACCCACCATATCTGCAGCCTCCAAGGGTGCTGCTCCAAGAAAGAAAATCTTGGCCGAGAGGAATGAAGCTTCGACCGATACCCATCACCATAGCTTGGACCGATCTTCGTCTCGGGCAACTCCGGTATATAGTAGGGCGTCTGATTCTGATGATGACGAGCAGAACACTTTTGTTTCCGATTCATCATCGAAGCCTTATGATCCCTCGACGAATTATCTTTCCCCAAGGCCTAAATTCATGCGGTACAAGCCAAACAGGCGTCGTGAGATCTTTCTGGACCAAGAACATGAGATTAGAAAAGGAAAGGATGGATCTGGTGTCAAAAGAAGAGTTTCTTTTGATTCCCAGAGAGCCATTGATCAAGCAGACTCATCTGGTAATGCTCACAGCTCCTCAGAACCATCTTCATCTTCTCCAGAAGGCTCTGTAAAACAAGAAGATGGAGAAATTAACACGATGTCCGAGGTTGATCAAGACGATGATGCTGATGAGGAAACTGAAGAGTTCGAAAAGGAGACTTGTTTGAATTTGAAATCGGTATTGAAATTTTTACTTGTTTTTGTCATTCTGTTCTTATCTACCTTTTACACATCTTCTATGAACTCTCCTACACCTTCACCTACCCTACAAGACGTATGGGGTCTCAAAGATGGGTACCATAAAGCTGGAAGTGTATCATTGGGTCAAACAGAATGGACCCCATTAGCTCGTGATGATGGGTCTGAGGAGGAAGTGACGGTTGAAGATGTTAATGATGAGTTGGGTGAAGAGGTAGAGATTCAAAATGGACAAAGTGAAGATGTTTGTGATCATGAATTGGATGATGCAGAAGAGGTTTCTACGCAGTGGCAGGGAACAGGAACAGCAATTGGTGAAGATGGTAATGATGTGGAATTGGAGAAAAAAGAGGAGGGTTCTGTTGGTTTCCAGCGGGAAGAAACTGCAGAAATTGAAGATTTTAATGATCACAACTCGGAAAAAACAAGAGAGAGTTCTGATCAGTTGAAGGGGATTGAAGCAGCAGAAACTGCAGAAAAGTCTGATCCTTTTCAAGATTACCGAAGTCCATCTATCTCTGACTGGTTGGATCATCTTGCTTCTGAAGATGAGGTGCATAGTTGTTCAAGTTTCAAGGATGGACAAGTGGAAGCTGAGGATAAAACTGAAACAAGTGAAGGCCTTTCGGTTGAGGGAGCTGGAAAAGAAGTGGTTGAAAACAAAATGGAGAGAACCGAAGGTATTACTGAAGATGCAGACGGTGAAATTGTCATGCCAGAGGGTATCATTTCTCAAGGAGAGGTGAATTCAGTTGAGGTCACTATCAAACACTCAAAAACTGAGTTGATTCCAGGGACAGTCATTGGATTTTTCATATTTTTCGTCATCATGGCATTATCAATTTTGGGGTTTCATTTGAGGCGCAAGAAAACCACTGTTAAGCAATCTTTGTCTATGGAAAAGTCTCTTTCTAAATCTGTCTTAGCAGAGAAAATCAGCTCAGTAGGTCCAGTAATTCCCAATTTGGAAGAAGAACATATTGAGAAAATTGAGTCTTTTGCCAATCCTTCGTCTTTGATTCGCTCAACGGAGGAAGCCTCCAAGGAGTTTTACCAAAGCCGGCCACCAACGGTGGAGTTGCTGGGAGAGTTTGTGGTTGGAGAGGCTAGCAGCAGCTCTCTCAAGAGTTGCGGTGTGAAAAGCAAGATGATGGAAATCGAAGTCATGAGCAGCAATTCTGGTTTTCAAGAGAAGGGGCTGAGGAAGAAGGGCCATGTGGTTTCTAGTCAAGTGCTGCACCCATCTGGATCAGAGTTCTCAATCACGAATTCTCCTTCATATGGGAGCTTTACTGCTGAAAAGAAGATCGTGAAGAAAGAGGTAATCTAAGACCAATCACTTCTAGTATCTTTGTTCTTTCTTTAATCAGCTACATGCCAATATAGATAGATGTATATATACACCATCATGACAATAGATATATGTATTGAAACAGGAGGGCAAAGATGGAGAGGTGAGGATGGTAGTCACAACTCCAGTAAGGAGGTCTAGCCGAATCCACTGCCGTGCAGTAATGTCCCCGTGAAATCTTTAAGGCCTTGGATTATTATTTTGAATCTTGCAAACTTTTGAAGCAGCATCCTCTGTTGTTTCTTCATGATTCAGCCCCCATTCTACAGAAAATTAGGAGACGAGGCTGTCTATCATCTGTGTCCTGATAGCTGTCTTTAATATGTAGGAACTGATTTTTAATTTGAAGCTTTTGTGCTCATAAATCTTAAGGAAAATTTGTTTCCACTATGAGTTTTGGGATAGTGTTCGAAGAAATGGTGTTTATGTTTTCTTCCCAAGGGTGTGATTTCCATTTGCCTTGTTGAATGATATTTTCTGGACCAAAGAAATACCCAGAAAATGGTGGTTTTATGTTTTCATCCCCATATTTGTCACCTTGTGAAGTGCAGAACAGTGCTAGTGATTGAATGGTGCATACAAAGCAGGATGATCTTGATGCAATTTCACTTTGGGGATATAATGGCTAAGAGAGACCTTTGCAACACATTCTTAATTTTGTCTCTCTCTTCTGAAGCTTGCATTGAACCCAGAAGTTCTACCAAACAAAATGCTAGAAAAAAGCTAGGCCAATTATAAACTCTATAAAACTCCCACTGTTGGCATCATAATCTGCATTTAGAAGAAGAATTTTGGGTTCTACACTGAGACATTAGTAATGTTGAAGTCTCTGATAAGCGCAAACAATAGCCACACGAAAGGGTTTCAATAAAATTATTACAGTTATCACTTTCTTTCTGGGCAAATTTCTAATCAACAGACTAATCACAACTTTGAAGACCTCAAAAAAGCTTTCATGGTTCTATGTTTTTATTCTCCAGGCAAAAAAACTAGGAACTACGTTAAGAATACAATTAAACAGTTTGTTATGTACATCTCTCTCTCTCTCTCTCTCTCTCTCTCTCTCTCTCCTGCTGGTGGAAGTAACCTACAACAATTTATTCTCTCAACTCCTCTAGAGTACATAGCACAAAGATTTTGTTATTTCACCAAAGTTAGCAAGGCAGGTCTAACATCCCAAGTTGTTTTGCGCAGGAATCGGAGGGGGTCTGCAACTAATTACAAAACTAACTCTTTTACTAGGAGAAGACAAGGATGATAATGAACCCCTCGAAGCTTTCTTTGATATTGTGGGTTTAGGAAGGGTGTATGATTTATAGCTGTCTAAGCCACCTCCATAGCTCTTGGATGCCTTCATTTTCCTTCTATAAGGGGTTTCTTTCTTGGGAAGATCTTCTATGCTTGTCACCCTTGAAAGAGATGTAAAGGATTGAGACTTGCCCTGATAAAACTTAGAAAGCCCCCTCCTGCATAGGATTCCAAATCTATATTTAGTATTTAAAATTACAATATAGCAAGAAACTTTGATGCCTCAAATTCAGTTGTGTTGTATCATATATGTATGCATCTAAAGAAATAGGAGCTAAGAAAGTTTTGTTTGTGATGAAAGTCACCTTAAGGATTGCTTCTGATTTATTTTATGTGAATTTTAACAGGAATTGGAATTGGAGAGGAACAAGACTCAATGAAAGGGACTTGCTGATCTAGAGTTTGAGATGAATGCAAATGTTGCAAAAGGTTTTTTTAGCTCCGAAGCTTTACAAGACTTCTTTCTGATAATATAAATCCTTGAAGATACTTACTTGATGGGTAGCTGGGTCATGAGCTCTGATAAGTCATACAAAGATCCGGCGGAACGCGACGAGGAGGAGCATGCATATGAAGTTGATGATGAAGATGCATCATCTGCCATGTCTGATGATATTGAAGATGCTGATCCATTTGAAACTGTTGAATCTTCAAGAGAGGATGTAGATGATGTAGCATTGTAGGTATCATCATCTTTGCCATCCATGATCTTCCAGTGATCTTCTTCTTGACTTTGAGGCATTTGCTTTTTGCCTTCACCCATTGATAATATCAAATGGAAGAAGAAGGAGAGGAGGAAGAAAGTATTTTATTCTGAGGAAAAAGTGTTATCCTATATATATCATAACACACATGAGCTTGGGACCATTCTGAGGGAGCATATAGATACACATGCATGAATATATATATGTGGATTAGATTTTACTTGCTTTAGGGGAAATGAATTCCTGATGATAGATGGAAACATGGATTTTTCATTATTTTGAGGCCACATGCTGACACATTCAGAAATTATTGGTTCAGTATACAGATGTCAACACTTGACCCAGGTTGCATGTGAGGGCATGAACTTGTTTGTTTTCCAAGAAAAAACCTTGTTGTTCTCATAATACATTATTGTATGTGCTTTCTCTTTCATTGCCTTATCCTTGGGTTCGACATTATCTTCTCCCATGGTTTGAATCATTCTTTGACTTTTGCAGTTGTACTAGAGAGACTAGTAGTTGATGAAGAAAGAAGAGGATAAGCTCTATAGCTTGGAAGCCATCCATATCCTAGTCACCATCTCACCACCCCCACATACCATGTATTTCTTCATTTTCTATTCCAAGGCAGACAAGAATCTCTTGTCATAGATTATGTCAAAGATGTTTCTTCTAGATTTAGTAGAACTTGAGATAAACTGAGAAGGCATTGACTGATAGGCATGCCTGTTTGTATTCCTCTCGAATACATGTATGTATATCAATATATATACATATATATATATATATATATATATATATATCTTGCCCCACCTACCTTAGCATTAGTCACAAGAAACAGATTCTATTTCTTGCACCCAAACATTCAACAAATATAGGTTCACATATACTTATTAGAGATATTCATGCCTATGACACTTTTAACAAAATTAACGACAGATGAATCCCATTTAATATTGATAATTTTGGACGAAATCAAAGAATTGAAGACAAAATTAATCTGAGCTGTTCTTACCAATGGTATATATAGGACATTTTCAAATATCTAAGCTTGCTTTTGTGGTATAAATTGATCACTTCATGGGTCTATGAAACTAATTTGCTTGATAATAGGGGTACATAAATTCTTAGCAAATTGAGTCATGGATGCATGTTGGGTATATGCCAATTGAGTTCCCCGACAGGAAACATGTATGCTTTGCTGGTAAGTCTCATCTCTTAGGATCATCAAGCATCTGATCTTTTATCTGATTTATCTCTATATTCCGTTGACCTTTTCCACTCTGCGTGTAGTGCAAGTTGCCCATGAAACTAATTGATCAAAATGAAACCTAATTGGGCATGTTATGTCATGATGGCTGCTTTGAAGACCTAATTGGTCAAAAATTCGAGCAGAATAAATATAATTTGTGTCATCCCATGTACAATTTTCTGAATAACAATTCGCAATAGAAATAATTGGTCAAAAACTTCAAATGTGTTTGTTTGTGGGATGGGATTAGAGGAATAGCAATTCTTTGGAATCAAGTTATGGAATCCATGTTTTAAGGACTAAATTTCTCTAATTGGATGTTTTATATTGTGTTTGGTTAGAGCGTATAAAGGATGAGATATGTTGACACCAATCATTTTTGGCTGTTGAATTGTGTGCCAAATCTTATTTCATTTTATACCTTATTCTGGAATAACTAATATTAGAACCCTATGGTGTTAGCTGTTATCTCCTATTTTGTGAGATTATTAATCCAACCAAGATAATTAAGTCCGGATTAGATTTGCCCGGCATGTGGGCCCTTTTGAATGGGGGACTAGATTCCATAATTTTATCCTCCAAGCAGCAGGTGTGGTTTGAAAGCTCTTAAGATCATTGAGAATACTAGTTCAATTATAATTTGACAAGGAAAAAAATATATTTTAGTCAACTTTTCAAAGTTCATATGGTTGATTGACGACTTTTCAAATCAAAGTTAAATTTACTTAAAAAACAAAAAATGTAAAAGTACAAGCTAGCTTAGCTAGCTAATCAAGGCTTCTGGTGTGGTACTAGAGACATGAGAGCCAATTCGACCTTTATGAAAACAAATGGCTATCTCGTTCCGATTTTGTAGCCAATCACCGTGAGTAGAAAAAAAAGAAAACAAAAAATGTTACTTACAAGAGAAATTAAAGCTTTGTAACAACCAAAAAATGTTACTTACAAGAGAAAATAAAGCTTTGCAACAAGCTACAATATAAAATTTGCATATAGTATTTGGAACTAAGGCCTGTTAAACTTGAGTTGAAAATTTTAAAAGATTAATTACAAACAACTCCTAAATTATAATTCAGTATCACTAATGCTTTCTAAACTCTAAAACATAGCACATTGACCTCTTATACTATTAATTTATATCAATCAATGTTTTTTAGCAATCAGTCAGAAAAATAAATATAAAATTGTTATGTGACTTGTACATAAAAGTATAGTTTTATATCTAAATTGATATTTTCTTATTATAATAATTATTTAATGATTGATATATTCCTTAAAATGACATGTAAATATAAGTACAAGGATTATTTCAGGCAATAAACAATATTACAAAAATAGAAGATAATATAGATATAAAATGAACTTTTGTGAACATATATAATTTATATCATAATTTTTTTTTACTCTTCTAACAGATTACTAAAATATTACTAAAAGCTTGTTTAATTGTTTTTCCTATAAATCTCAACAATATGGGTGTGGGATGATGGTTAGGGAAAATGCACTCATTAGACTTTGGTTGAATAGCATTTTGCGTTTGAACCTTAGTACAAAGGCAACCTAATTCGAACCAATTTAATGATGGACCTATTTATAGGATAAATGGACCACAAAAAAAGAGAGTGAGGGTGAGGATAAGAAAGTTGATCTTGATCTTAGGTACATATCACAATAATAATATCGGAGGTTTGATGGAGCACCTTACCCTCCACAATTTTGTCCTTGGAAGGTAGGCCTTGCCATCCAACCTTATCCCCTCCCGGCACCTTAAACCTGTCTTAATAATGACCACTACAACTACAAAAAGTTGTGACTTTTGTTGAAGTAATAATGGGTACTTGGGTAGTAGATAAATGTAAAGTGATCAAACTTCTGTTTGTTTTGTCAAACGGTACTGCTATTTTGACAATAGATCTTCTCTTTGACAATTTATTTTGATATTGATGTTTCTAAGAATTTTATTTTTCAAGTTTGTGAAAATGAAAGTAATGAGGAATTTCAAAATATAATAGCTTTTCTGTCATTATCTTCTTTTGAATTTGTATTCTCAGTAGTTTTAAAAAATTAGACTATTTCTAAAAAATGATTAAAAATAATTTTGAAAAAGAAGTTATTAAATTCACAACCTAAATAGCTTGCTCTCACATATATAGACTTCACATTATAAAACAGCAAGTTTAGGATGGATTTCATTTTTCCTAGCATTATACTCCCTTCACTGTGGAGCCTTCTAATGCACATAGCTTTATTCCAAAAATTTGTAGGCACCTCAACTAATTTTATTTCTGATTCGGTCAAAGTCTCGATTAATTTCATTCGAATTTCATTCTTGATTCGGTCAAAAATATGCCATCTATGGAACTAAGGCATTCACAAAAGAAAAATCACTTGTGGTCAACACATGCACTTAGCAAGAATCCAATTCTTGACTTTCCAAATGGAGGAAAAAATTATGGTCAACTAGACTAATTCAGCTAGTTAACACCCGATATTGTACTAAATCGACTCTTGACAGGAGACTAACTAGGTTAACCTAGTTGGTTAACATCCAATATTGGAGTTTTTGACAAAAATAGAGTTGTTATAAAACTTATTTATCAAACGCAAATTAGTTTAGAAGTTGTCTTAAAGATATAACTTTAGGTCCGAAGTTGTGGTTTTAAAACAGCCTCCAAGTTTTGAAAATCCAACTTCTATATGTTGTTTTAAATATTAAAAATTTTCTATGTAATACTTTAAATATAAAAAATTATGTTTTCAAAACACAACTTCACTTGAAGTCATGTTTTTAGATGTGTATTTAAAACACAACTTGCTCAACTTGTATTTAGTAAATAAATTTCAACTTGTATTTGATAAATAAGTTTCAAACAACTTGATTTTGAGTAATAAGTTTTAAAACTACTCTTATTTGGGCAAAAACTCACCAATATTGTCCCAAACCCGAATGTATATCAAAGTATGATTCTGGGCCTTCTTCCAAGTTGCAACACACATTTTCTACTTAATCAATAATGATAATTAAAGAAAAATTGTGTTTTTGTTGTGTGTAAATATTCAGAACAAGTGTGTATGGTCTGTACTTGTATGTATCTCTCTCTACCTATATATATCCATGTGTGCCTTATAAGCCTTTTTCCAATATAACTAAACAATAATTGTTGTAGTGGAAAAAGCTAGAGAGAAAAAGAGACACAGAATGTGGGGAAGATGATTGTTGAAAATTTCCAGTGGAAACGAAACACAACTGCCCATCTTCCCCCTGTATGATTCAATTTTGCAGGGAAATCTTTCGAACATTGCCACTGATTGTACCACAACGCCGATACACACAATCCCTGCCTGCCCCCTCTTCAAAAAATACTTCATAGCCCAAAAATCAAACACCTAACAGAGAAAGAGAAAAGTATACATACATAACCATAAACAGATTTACATATCTATACCTATATCTATATCTAGGGAGAGAGACAACCCATCGTCGCCTTCTGGGATTACACACGGCCCTTAACAAAGCTTGGAAATGGAAGGTTAGCTTATGATATCCATATATAGGAGAATAGTCACGTGAGGAGTAGGGTTTTTGATGTTGCCCAAGCTTGATACATGATTAAAAAAATGCCCCTGGATGCTCGGATTAGGGTTTTTTTTAGCTAAACAAAACTTTCGCATTTTAAAATCCATTACAATAGATGTTTTATTTCCAAATACAAAATTTTTGTTTAACTGCATCATTATGTATAATTTTTTTAATTATATAATATTATCTTTTCTAAAATAATCTTTAAATAAGTAATAAAATCGTAATGTCATATTTTTATATCTCCATTAGTTGGAATAATTCAATTTGCAATATTTTTGTGTTTTTAAACTGAATCTAAACGCGGAAAAATGAAGGATTTACACATGGGCTCGTTGGGAATCTTTTTGTAGATAAGTAGATTTGAATAATAGATCAGTACTTAGTAGTATGAGAAATCAAAATATAATTATAGAAATCCAAGGACCACCTATATCTGAAATATTCACTCAATTGTAGTACAAATTGTTAGTCCAGGTGCCGGCTCAAGAGGGGGTAAATTGAGTTTAAATAATAATCTAATAAATAATTTTAAATTAAAAATTCTAACTAAATATTTAAATAAATATTAATTAAAAAATAATATGTTCTAAATAAATGCAAGGAATTCAAACTATAAAGTAAAGAAGATAGAGAGAAGATAATAGACACTAAGATTTATCGTGGTTCAACTTCAACTCCAAAATCTACGTCCACTCCTCACGATTCCTTTCTTGAGATTTTTCTCCACTATATCCAAACTATAGATACAGTCATTAACCTTTTAACCCAAGTGTTAATTCTCCTTTACAACTAGTTTTTTTCACAGATGCTAGTCACACCCTTCCAATTAATTTTTATACAGGTGCTAGTCACACCCAACCAAGTGATCCCTTACTTCAACTAGATTTTATATAAATGCTAGTCACACCAAATCCCTGATTATTTTTCCTAACTAGTCTCTCTCTTACAAAAAGAAAGAACAAAAGTACAACCACTTTTACTTACAAATAAATTCTCTTAAAGAATATATATGCCAATGAAACTCTCAAAACATTAAAAGATAAAAGTATTGACTCAAGGTTGATCCCCTTATTGATTTTGATGATAACTAAATCTTGTGTTATTTTACTAATGCATTTACTTTGTGTGCAGATTAATAAAGTTTATAATTTAGACTTAAAATTCAATTTTAAGTCTAATACTTGCTAAAGTGAATGCACAATAAGCGCAAGATCAAGCAATGAACTCTAAGAGCTATGCAACAAACCAAACAGAGCATTGAGGCTTATTTCTATTTCAAACAAACCAAACAGAGCATTGACGCATATTTCTACTTCGAAGAGATTGAAGGTGTTCAAATGAAGCTTTCATCAAGTATGCAAGGACTCAATAAGATTGACTTGCACTCAAGAAAGATTGAAGATTTCATCAGAGTATGCAAAGATCAGTTAAAGATGAATTGATTATTGAAGAAATTGAAAATGCCTAAAAGAAGACTTCATAAAATATACAAAGATCAATTCCAGATTATGTGATTGAAGTTGCTTAAGAAGGAGATTCATATTGATTGCCTAATCTCTACATGGAATCCAAGTGAAGAATTCTTCTGAGATATAAAGAATCAATGAAGACAATGTGTATGAAGAGATTTCATCAAGCTTACAAAAGTCTCATTAAAGTGATTTTAACGAATAAAAAAGAATTGCTAGCAAAGAGAAGAAATCGGCAATGGAGCATTGTGAAACTCTATATAATAAAGAAAGCTTGACAATGAAAGAGATTGTTCTACAATGAAAGAGGAAGCTTTGCAAACAAAGAAGAAGAGATCAAAGTCAATTTGATAAAGCTCTGATAGTTTGAAAATCAAGAAGAAATTAATACTAAATGAATGATTCAATCCAAATTGAAAAGAAGTTATCTCTGATGAGTTAAAGAATTTTAATTGATCATCATAGTTCAAAGAAAAGACTCATTGAAGATCTTATACTATTGCTGATCATTGTAAGTCAGAAAGCAGACTTCTGGGCAATGAGCGGATTCATGAAAATGAAGAGTCGCCTTATGAATACAGAAGCAAATGACTTGAAGACAAAATGTGCAATGAGCTGACTCATGGAAATGAAGAGCCGACTCATGAAGACAGAATCAGAAAACCTGAAGACCAAATAAGCAAAGAGCCAACTCTTGAATATAAGGAATCGACTCATGAAGACCGAAGCAAGATTTCTGTGCAAAGAGCTGACTCATGAAATTGAAGAGTCGCTTCATGAAGGTAGATGCAAAATGACATGAAGACAGAATGATCAATGAGCCGATTCATTACTATAAAGAGTAGACTCATGGATACAATGGACAATATCTGGCAAATGTAGAACCAGAAGAGTCGACTCTTTAAGCCTGGAGTCGACCCTTGAGATATAACGACTAGTTTTTTTAACATTACAATGGACTGGATATGCATTAAATGAACCCCAACAACCTCTAATGGATGAATTCAATACAGGGGTTTATGTACAAGTTTCCAACTGCATTTATAACAACAAGAGAGACAAGAAATAATAATCCACTGACTGATCAACTGAAATTCCTGAATATTCTTCTTGTCTTCACTTTGTGAGCTTTGATTGTATAATTTACTCATACTAGAGAGTTTGTGAGTTACTTGTATATCTTTATACATTTGTAAGTGAGAGTTTGAGAGTTCTTTTGAGAAAGAAAAACTCTTGTAAGTTTGAGTGGAGCTTAGACAAAACCACTTGGTGGCTGAAGAACTTGGATAGAAGCTCTTGTGTATAATGAGTTGAGCACTTGGTCAATTAGCACTCATTTGTAATTAGAGATTACGTAGTAGAGAAAGACTTCAAGGGGATCTTGGAGTGAGGACGTAGACCACGGATTGTGGTTGAACCTCGATAAATTTTTGTGTTCCTTCTATTGCTCTGTTTTCTTCTTTTTTGTTGATTACATTGCATGACATATAGATTGATCACTGTTGAATTATTTAAATTAATTTTAATTAATCTTAATTATTATTAATCTTCAAAAAATCCAATTCACCCCCCCTTTTGGATTGCCTTTTGGGCCAACAAAAAGACAATGAAGCTCTTAATAAACTTTGTAGGATAAATATCACTTTCAAGCACAATAATTGATGTTCTTATTCTTGTGTTTTGTTCCTCAAGTGTATCTCTGATTATAGATTATAGATGAAGAATGATGCTTAATTTTTAATTTCAAATCTGTTTATAGTCGTTTGAGAAAGTATTAAAAATTTCTTCCCGTTGAGCAAGATGCTGCCATATAGGATTTTGAATTTCAAATCAGATTCCTTCACTTCGATCTTGATTTTCTTTTTGATAACGTTTGAATTTAAAAATGGCTATAAGAAAAGAATTGTAGACATGGATGTTAGCTTTACATAACCTTAAGAATCCGGTCGATCCAATTGTCAGATTAAAATTTATGATCAAATTACTCGAGCTGTCTTCCAGCTGGTATATTTGAATTTTTGCACAACTATATCAATTGGCATCAGATTTTTCATATAGCAAACGGTTGAGTTTGAAACTCTCTATAAGATATGAAATGTAAATATGGAAATTATCTTTTTGTATCCTCAAAAATCAAAACATTTGAAGATCAGAGTCAAAAGATATAAGTGAAATACTCAGACTGTCTCCTAGCTATTATCTTTGAATTTATGCTGCACTAAGTCTTCTTTCACTTTGTATTTCACCTAGATAACATTTTAATTTGAAAATTAATATAACATATCAAAAGTAAATATATGGATGTTAACTTTTCATAAATTCAAGAATCAGATCAATCTAACGGTTAGATAAAAAATATGGACAAAATACTATGACTGTATCATAGAATATAGTTTTATCAAATTTTCAACTTTACAAGAAAATTATATCTTCTAATTTTTTTTTTGAAACAAGTTTCCTTAAAACATAATTCTCAAATATTTAGATATTACTTTTCTTGTCTTGATCTCTCTTTCAAGTGCTTCATAATATTGCAAAACTTAATTACACCAACTAGACCAAGGATTAAAAAAATTGAATATATTTAATTAAAAAAACATTTATAAATCAAAGTAAGTTATCATCTAAATCATATATAAAATT
Organism: Euryodendron excelsum; assembly: GCA_033060915.1. Taxonomy (NCBI): domain Eukaryota; kingdom Viridiplantae; phylum Streptophyta; class Magnoliopsida; order Ericales; family Pentaphylacaceae; genus Euryodendron; species Euryodendron excelsum. The sequence continues at coordinate 36,294,438 of CM065394.1, forward strand.
CCATTTGAATAAATTTAGGGCTAACAATCTTTCTTTTTTTGATAATGACAACATTTGATTGATTTACCTCATAAATACACTTCAAGTAAAATAAATGTTTTCATAAATATTTCAAGTTTAATGAAAAAGCAATAAAATAGAGATATTTATAATCCAAACTCTCCCTCAACCAATGCATGTTTTTTTTAAACTCATATATTATATAATTTACCAATCAATATATTTTGGTATCAATTAGGTACTTACCACTGCACAAAAATTAATTGTTGTTAGTTAAGGCGCAACTTTATTTCCTTATATCTTAATAGCGCAGAGCCCCGCACTAAGTGATAGGTGGACATGAAGGTTTACGTCATATAAGTGTCACGTGTTGGCCAGTCACGTACTCTCTGTAGATCTCCATAAGACCCAACCGAATCAAAGGTTGATTGCTAACTCTCATAAAATCAACACAAATAACATAATCATAAATACACAAATTAACATGGAAGCAATAGGATAATAATAATAATAATAATAACCTTAAAATGCCAAAACCAACTGTTTCTATTCTCATGATTAATTTTTTGCTGCAAGTCCCTGCCTAATTCATGGCCATAGAAGGAAGAAGATGCATAAAATGCCAAAATCAATTGCTTCTGTTCTCACGATTATTTATATACACCGTTATGCATATAAATACCGGATATCTATACATGAAAGGGTTTGTGGGTCAAGGAAATCAAGCCCAGTTTATCTCGCCAAGCCCAATAAAAATTAAATAAATGAAAATGAGCTATGGGTCAGCCTAAGTGGTCAAAAGTGCAGTCTGGCCCGCATAGCCAATCTTGTGCCGACCTCAGGTCCAAGCCCAAGGCGGCAAGCCCAATTCATAAGTATAGTCAGAGCATTTAATTCTCTGACCGCAGTATTTAATGCAGAGGTGACTCGCATTTAATGCGGCAGCAACTTGCCACGCAATGTCTACCATCACGTCCGATTAGTCGACTTTGGCATGACAGTAAAGCTAGACCAACATCCGATCAGTCAAAAATGAATGATGTCGTCTACAATATAGGTCATGATGATCGTAAGGTAGACATAAGAGTTAACATTCCATCAATTACACTATAAATATCGAAGCCCCAAGGAGGAAAGTATGGACAACTAATTTCAAGAATACACTGCCTTTATTCATTCAATTCTTAATTAAGATTGCTAACTTAATTGTCGGAGTGTGATCGGCCCAAAGAAGGTCGACCCATTCTAACTCCTTTGTCCTTTTTGCAACGAGTTTGGATTCATTAATATTGGTTCTAGTGATCGGCCATGCCTTTCTAAAAATTCCACTTACAGGGTTTATATGATTTAAATTAATATAATTAGTTAGACATAAAATAATACTTTATGATAAATATATGAATATAAATTTATAACCTCTATAATGCTTTTGTAGATCTCTTTCATATGCGAGATGTTATTGCTCCCTGTACAATGCACGGGTTGACACATAATATAATTATAAAAATCTAAGGACAACCGATATCTCAAATATTCACTCAATTGTAGTACAAACTAGAAGTGTGCATGGGTTGAGTCTTTGCTAAATCCAGAACCGACTAGAACTTGATCAATTTCGGATTTTTGGATCCAGATTCTAACGATCATTCAATGCAATCAAACCGAACCTACTCGACTCGATTTGAATTGGTTTCGTTTGGTTCCATGTTTCGGGTTGGGTCGGGTCCAAATCAAGTTGGGTCGAGCTGATTCTACTTTTATTGTATATTATTTCACTTATTTATTCAAGAAAATAGAATAATAGGATTGGTCTTGCATCTTTAATATTTCAAAAAAATTAAAAAAAATTACATATAAACACAAATCAACAATAATTAAACACAAATAACAATGATCTAGTGACATATATAAAATATATATAAAATTTTATGAAACATAAAGACTGGGTTTTGTTTCAGTTCTTGGGTCAGCTTGGATTTGGTCGGTTCTCGATTTGATTTGGTTCTGTTACGATTCCAAAAAAAAATAAGTCTAAGAACCGAACCAAATAGATTGGGTTGATATTTTTTAGATCTAGAATCAAATTGATTCTTTAACAGACTCGGACTAAACCAACTCATAAAAATCGAGTTGGTTCGATTCTCTAATTTTTTGATTCGTTTGTGCAGAACAAACAATAGAATCATAAATACACAAATTAACATGGAAGCACTAGGATAATAATAATAATAATAATAATAAGCCAAAACCAACGCTTTCTGTTCTTATGATTATTATTCTACAATAAATCCATTGCCTAATTCATGGCCATAGAAGGAACAAGATGCATAAAATGCCAAAACCAATTATTTCTGTTCTCATGATTATTTTTCTGCAACAAATCCATTGCCTAATTCATGGCCATAGAAGGAAGAAGATGCACGCCAAAAACCAAAACTTAAAAGAGATAATGAATGTGGGGAGAGACCTAGAGTCCCTGATCAATGAGCTAATCTCCCAACTTGTGAACAACCAAGTTACACTGTAATGGAGTCACAGGTTTATCGTAGATGCCGAAGATCAGAGCTTGGCCGGCTTTCGTTATAGTGACGCCACCGGAGCCCTGCAAAGTGGAAAATGAAGCAAGTGGAATGTTAGTGCAAGGATAAGAGTCCATTTTCCAGACAACCAAACAGAAAGAGATCAGCTCTAAAACCATATCAAGTAATGCAGGGTTTTCAAGTCTCCAATTCTCTGCAGTTTTTATAGTGTTTGTTTCTTAAGTAATTGAAGGTTGTCATTGAGACAACATCCATAGGATTGCACTTGAGCTATCATTGAAGCATAAACGGGAAAAGCAGCCAGCATCTCACAAAGGCTTATTATTATTCTTCCATTTGTAACTTTAAAAAAAAAAAAATGCAAGTGTAATTCTTATCATAATGAGTACCCCTTCCCCCAAACCCGAAAGGGGGGGGGGGGGGGGTAAAATTGTATTTTTCATAGTCAATTTCGTGATTTGAAATTTCAAAATTGCCTTTTTGGGATGGCAACAACTAATTCTGTCATTTTTTTTAATCCACTTTTGTATTTAAGTTCAAACCACACAAGAATTATGTATTTTGGTCTTTTGAGTAATAGTATATACAATTTTATTTTTTAATCTCTTTTTTCAGGCTTTAGGACTCACATTAATAAATTTATGTGAGACCCATTTACTTATGTTAATCAGAAAATAAATTACATATAACATTTTTTTTTTTTTATCATAAGGAGTTATGCTTGATTTTCAGTAAAACCACAGGGATAGAGTGTAATTACCCAACTAGAAAAATACAAAATTTGCTTAGAAAGGGATATCAACGTGATTTGGTCACATTGCTAATGAAATATGATAAGAAAATATTGGATGACAACACACTTCAGTTTGTAAAATATGTTATAATTTTTTATACTCTGTATTATATATTTTTTTGGTGTGATATGTGTTACCATAATGATATGTTAGTAGTATATTTACAAGTAAAAGTCATTTTAATAGCTATTATTTTCAAGTGATAATTATTAATTTAGACAAATAATTCAATACGCAATTTCTGCATACCACCTTGGCATTGAAAATATTTCAATTAATTGCAGAACATCCCCTTTCGTGATAATATAGTTACTCCAAAGCTTTGATTTATTTATCACATAGTTACTCTAAAGCTTTGATTTATTTATTTTTTTTATGATACGTAATTTTGGGATTACTCAAGTTACCACTAAGTTTACTAGAACAATGTCAATCAAAGTTGGGTTTTGGTGCAGTTAACAAGTGTACAGTGATTAACCATTTGAGTCATCAAAACATCTATAAAGTATAATTGTCGTTACAGCTTTTTGTACAAAAGCTTATGGTTAAAATTGTTAAATAATAGTAGTTTTCTATATGTCTAATCGTTCCAATGATACTCACTGAATAGTAATTATTATATAATCTAATAAAATCTCAACGTACAATGATTTCTTTACATAATACGTAATTGTAATGATACAACTAATAGTCATCAAACTCATCGATTTTACTAATTATACAAAAAAAATATAATGTATAACTTTTGAGTATTACTAATATTGTGTCATATATATAAATTACTTTTTTGTGACATTTTTTTAAATAGTTAATATTTTGCACCCCATCATAACTTGTGGGCCAAGTATGCAAAGATACAAAATTTTTTTTTTTTTTTTTGCCCTTTATTCCTTTTTCAACACTAAAATCTAACTTCTTGTTGCCAAAACATTAAGTAGATTTTTGACAAAAATAAAATAAAAAAAATAAAAAAATAATTTTATTCTATTTTTATTATATATTTTTGTTTTACTTTTCTAATAAAAAATTCGGATACTAAACTAAGCATAAGGGAGACAAAGGTTATGTTACTAGTTTTGAAAGAACCATACCCACCCGAGTCTAATTCAGAAAAATTGCTAGCTATCCAATTAATATATATTGCATTTAGCCCACTGCTGTCTCCCAAGTCCCTATCCCCAAGAATAAGATTAAATTTGCAAATTCTATTTTCAATTGTATTATACAGCCTGGATTCTGAATCCTTTTAGCATTACGACAATCCAAGGTCTTTCTCCTATGTGTATATATATCTCCTATATAGATAGCTCGCACTAATCATTACTTAGGCAAAACAACTCATACTCTTGTGCCCCAACACAATTGATTCGAGTTTGTGTAACAAAAAAAAAAAATACAGAAAGCTAAGAAAGGGACCCAATAACCCATCAAACTAATGCCTTTAAAATGCAAGCTTGTTTGGTCTTATTTTTTGAGTCACTATACGCAGAGTCGGCAGTGACTGGGTTCACATTTTTTTTTTTTTTGATACGAAAAAAGGGTGCATCTAAGGGACGTTAATACCCTGTCAAGACAACGATGCTATTTCCCTCAGTCATTTGATCCCATTAGACTCGATACACCAAAAATTTTTCGACCCAAAACCAAAAAGTTCACATTTTATAGCCACTAACTTTTCACTTTTTTGTCCAAAATCATCTCGAATGGGGTGCCAGTTTTGCAGAGATTCCATTTCAATGGTCCCGATCATCAGCTTTTTTGGATAAATGGTAGAAATCTTTTGAGGTGGGGTGAACTAAGACCACTTAATTTTGTGCATAGAAGCAAACACCTTTTGTAATTGGATGTCTTATATTGTGTTTGGTTAAGAGCATACAGAGGATGAGATAAGTTGAGAACAAGCTGTTGAATTGTATGCCAAATCTTATTTCACCTTATACTTAATTCTAGGTCAACTAATATTATCCCATGGTATTAGTTGTTACCTTCTATTTTGTGGGATTATTAGTTCAATCCAAATAGTTTATTTCGGACTAATTTTGGTCGGCTAAACGTGAGAATATGTGGGCCCTTTTGAATTAGGAACTAATTCAACAATTTTACCTTTCAAGCACAAGCAGGAGGTGTGGTTTGAAGGCTCTTAAGGGCATTGAGACAAGTAGTTAAATTATAATTTGATAAGGAAAACTTATATATCTTAGTCAAACTTTTCAAAGTTCAAATGGTTGGTTGATGACTTTTTAAATCCAAGTTAAATTACTTTAAAAAACCAAAAAAATATAAAGGTACTAGCTAGCTTAGCTGGTAAAGTCTCTTGGTGTGGTATGAGAGACATGAGAGCAAACTCTACCTTTATGGAAAGAGAATGGCCATCTCCTCCCAATTTTGTAGTCAATCACCGTTGGTAGGAACAAAAAAAGAACAAAAAATGTTAGAATTACAACAGAAAATAAAGCTTTGTAACAACCAGGCTACAACATAACATTTTCATGTAGTATTTTGAACTAAGGCCTTTTAAAATTGAATTGAAAATTTAAATTTAATTTCAGTTCAAACTAAGACTTGTTGAATTGGGTTGAAACTCAATTTAAAAGGTGTTTAATCGTTTTTTCCTATAAATCTCAAGGATATGGGGGTGGGATGGTGGTTAGGGAAATGCACCATTAGAATTTGGTTGAATAACATTTTGCCTTGGAACCTTAGTACAAAGACAAACTAATTCAAAACTAATTTAATGATGGACCTACTTACAGGTTAAATGGACCACAAAAAAAAAAAAAGGTGAGGATAAGAAAGTTGATGACGATCTTAGAGTTTGGAGGTTTGCTCTCTCTAAGGTCTTAGGTTCAAAATCTCTTATGCACTATTAACTCCTTAAGATTATTTTCAAAATCTTTAGCTCGATAGTTATCAAGTTTGTGTAGGACACTAATTACCAAGTTTTTATGGGACAGGATGACTGCACAAATTTTGAGATTAATCGAAGTGCGCACGAGTTCACCTAAACATCTAACTAAATAAAAAGAAGGTACATATCACAATACTAATATAGGAGATTTGATGGGGCACCTTACCCTCCACTATTTTGTTCTTGGAAGGTAGGCCTTAGTGCCTTACCATCCAACCTTATCCCCTCCCCACCTTAAACATGTTTTAATAATGGCCACTACAACTACAAAATTTTTTTGACTTTTGTAGTAGATAAATGTATAACTGATCAGAGAAGTCTGTTTGTTTTGTCAAAAGATACTGCTATTTTGACAATAGATCTTCTCTTTGACAATTTATTTTGATATTGTTTTCATTGGTTGTTTCTTAGACTTCTATTTTTCAAGTTTTTGAAAATGAAAACAATGAGTAAATTGGAAATATAATAGGCTTTCCATAATTATCTTCTTTTGAATTTGTATTTTTAGTTGTTTTTCAAAAATAGACTATTTCTAAAAAAATTATTAAAAATAATTCTAAAAAAAAGTTATTAAATTCACAACCTAAACAACTTCCTCTCACATAAACAGACTTCACATTATAAAATAGCAAGTTTAGGATCCATATCATTTTTCCTAACCTAATGTGGAGTCTTCAAATGTACATAGTTTTATTCTAAGAGCAATCAAGGTATCTGGTCCAACTTGCGTATATCTCAATTAATTTCTTTTTCAGTCCAATCAAAGGTAAAGCCATCCTTAGGACAAGAATAATTACAAGAGATAAATTACTTGCAGTCAACTCTTATACTTGACAAAAGTCAAACTCTTAATCTCTCAAAAGGAAACCAAGAAACTAACCAGCTCGGCTAATCCAACTTGTTAATGCCCAATATTGTACCTAACCCTAATGTATATCACAAGAATGGTTCTGGGCCCTCTTTTGTATTTTTGTTTTTTGATAAGAAATACAAAAACAAAACGAGCTACCCGTAGCATCGACCTGCACTAAATAAAACAGCTTCCTTGACAAGGCTGTCAGAGAATGAGTAATAGATCGTGACAAAGCCTAAGCTGCTACCAATGAGCACACCCATTAACTGAAGGCATCAATCTTTTGTAGAAGATATTAAAGTGGAGTCCAATATAATGGGATGCTCCTTTATTACCCATTTACTAGCTAGATTAGATCTATCTAGACAATGAATAAGCACCGCTGAATCTGATTCAAAAATCACTTTACAGTAGTTCTCCTTTCCAGCCATCTGACAAGCCAGATGGATTGCCCAAGCTTCTGTAGCAAGCGCTGAGAAAATTTTCAATCAGCCAAAATTGATAGAGGACTGCTACCATCAGCTGCGGCTGTGGGTCCATTATTAGCTAATCGGGAACACATCAATTGAGTCTCACCATCAGCCGGTGGAATCCAGTTAATGTGCCACTCATCAGTTGCTAGCTGACCCATAGCTCCGTTTGTTGGTAGCATTTGCCAAATTGATATTAATGACTTTTCCTTCCGAATTCCTGACAATAACTGCAAAGGCTGCTCCCTCCTGGGCATTGTTAAAAGCACTGTCACAATTAAACTTAACATAGTTATTATTTGGAGGGGACCAACTTTGAGGAACACTTGCGAGATTACTCAACTGATGCCCAGAGAAATGGGAATAAGCAGTATTCAAGAAGTCGCATGACGCCCTCTTTGCTCTCTGAATATAGCTGCAGCAGGATCTACTGGGATTTCATTGAAAACAAAGTCATTATGGCTCCTCCAAATAGTCCAGCACAGATGTGCTATAAGACTCAAAGCTTGAGGATCAGAAAATGGATCCAAAAAGATGGATTCAAACCAAGATTTAACTGAAGGAATAGACTCCATATTAACATAGTAGGAAAGACCACTTCCGAATCACACCAGCTGAGTTCACAGACATCTGAAGGGAACATGCTTTATAGATTCCACTTTCCTTGAGCAGACATGGCAGTAAGAATTTCTAGAGCATTTCTTGCAGACTAAGTTCTCTCCAGGTGCTAAAGCATTTCGAATAATTCTCCATAATAAGTGTTTAACCTTAGGTACACCAGTAATATGTCACATTTTCTTCCACAAAGCTTCGGGAATCTGCTAATACACATTTTCTACTTAATCTATAATGAGAATTGAAAAAAAATTATGTGTCTGTTCTGTGTGATATTCACAAGAAGTGCGTATGGTGTATAGCTGAATGTCTCTCCCTCTATCTATATAGATGTCTATGTGTATGCATAAACCCAAGTCAGGGTAATTTATAAGCTTTTTACCAATATAACTAAACAATCATTGTTGTAGTGAAAAAGCTATAGAGAAAACGGAAAGAGACACAGAATGTGGAGAAGATGATCGTTGAAAATTTCCAATGAAAACGAAACACAAGTGCCCATATTCCCTCTGTAAGATTCAATTTTGTAGGGAAATCTTTCTAGCACTGATCGTAGCACAACCCCGATATATACAATCTGTGCCTGCCCCCTCTTCATGTTTCATACTCATAGCCCACAAATCAAACACATTACGGAGAAAGAAAGAGGAATATATATGCTTACATAAACACTTACATATTGTTTTTAGGAATTAACTTCAGTTATTTGAGATTATAAATAATTGTAGATGCCGTATGGTTTGAGAAATGATAAATATCAATGGTTGAAAATAAGGTTTTTGCTCTGAAAGAGTTATGATTCTTCTCGAATCGAACCAACAAGAGAGTTTTGCTTCTCTTGAAGTGGGTTATTCTATCTTTTCTTTAATTTGATTATGTCTTATTCGAAGTGGGTTATTCGATTTCGTCTTCTCCAGCATACGTACTCTTCGACTAATCCCTGAGCCCGTATAGTCTTCCATCTTACACAAATCAAGTAAAAAATATAAATAATTATAGATGCAACATGACTTGAGAATAGGGCTTTTGCAAGGCTCTACATCTTTATCTTTAGTTATTTGAGATTATAAATAATTATAGATGCCATATGGCTTGAAAGTGAAAAATATGAATGGTTGGAAATACAACTTATGCTCTTAAGGTCTTGTTTCCCTCGAAGTGAGCTATTCTATCATTTGATTCTGTCCAATTAAAAAAGTTCATAATAAATTCATATATATATATATATATATATATGTATATACCTATCGTGGCCTACTGAGTTTACATACAACCTATAATAAAACTTACAAAAGAAAAGGCTAGCTAATAACATAGACTAGAGGGTAGGCATATGTGATGTGTGTGCAATTCTTTGTTTCATATTGAATATTATAAACTAAATAATCTCTCCTTATCCAACTGAAATTCTCTTAAATTCAAAATAAACTCATACTCAAAAAAAAAATAAAAAAAAAAGAAAACACAACAAAAAAAGAAGAGGAACGAGTTCAAGATAAAAAAGCAAAACAAAAGAATCAAATCAAGACACCTGAAAGTGAAGGAAATCAAACAATGTTGAAGACGAAATCGAACAACTCCATGGCAGATATATTGAGCTTTTCCAAGAACAACCATGTCTAATCAATCCACAACTTGAAGTAGTAATCATGATTTCTTGATCCGTTGATTTGGTTGGAGGTGCAGAATCCAAAAGGATTAAATAAACATAAGGATGTGAAGCTTTGCAGTTATTGAGTATAAAAGTTACTGTAACAGTAATAAATTAGTTTGTATAAGATAATTTTGAAAATTTTAAAATGTCATGATACAGCTTAAAAAAGGAGGCAGATACTTAATGGGTGGTTCTCCCTTTATCTATTCTAATTTATATTATTATAAAGTAAACTTTTTTTTGTGAAGTTTCCACTTTGGTGAGATTTTTTTTTATTGACAAAAATGACCCACGATAAGAAATTTGTCCAGTTTATATTTACCACACGTAAGGATAATTATGTAATACCTACAATTAAATTATTTTTTCAAATTCTGTAATCTTCCACTACTAATTGTAAAAGAGAGTAATTAGGTGTAGTGTACTACATACACATAGTGTGTGCCACCCTTCTAGCATATAAAGGGAGAATTCCAATTGATGTATTTAAAACTAGGTAATGACAATTATCCTCATAATTGCTACAGTTTATAAATAAATTTTAAACTCTATATATCATATTCACTTACCGGTATTGATAAAATCATCTCCAGTGATTTAATGAGCCATAACAACTATTATCTCTAATAATTCAATCTATCACGATAACTATTATCTTTAGTAATAATTCAAGATTGCACACATAATGCATGTACCGACCCTATAGTATATTATAATGGATATAGGAGAATAGTCAGAAGAGGGGGATTAGGACTTTGTTGTATTCGTTCGGAAGCTTGATACATGATTACTAAAATGCCCCTAAATGATCGGATCTGGGCAAAACCACAAATTTATGAGTTGAATTGTTCGACACCTCACCACTCCAGTCACACTAAATAAATTCTCGCATTTTATTAATGATTCGTTTTTGACACCAAGGTTCGAATTTTTTTTCCACATAAATTTATAATAGATATTTTATTTTCAAGTACAAAGCTATCCTACAGCCATATCATTCTGCATATATATTTTTAATGTTTAGCATTATCATTTCTAAAGTGATATTTAAATATGTAATTAAATCATAATCTCATATTTTTTATATGTCCATCATTTGGAATAATCCGATTTGCATTAAGATTTATGATTTTAAACTGAATGTGAATACGGAAAAATGAAAATGATTTCCACAAATGGGCTCGTTGGGTTGATTTTTGTAGATAATTAGATTTGCAATAACAAAAGAGTAGTTAGCAGTATAAGAAATCAAAATATAAGTACGCCAAATAGAGGAAGAAATCCCAGGACAACCAAAAATTTCAGATACTCACTCAATTGTAGTACAAATAGCAGAATCATAAATACAAAAATTAACATGGAAGCAATAGGATATTAATAATAGTAATAATATACGACCCTAAATGCCAAAACCAACTGTTTCTGTTCTCATGGTTATTTTTCTGCAACAACTCCAATGCCTAGTTCAAGGCCATAGAAGGAAGAAAATGCAAGCCCAAAACCAAAAATTAAAAGAGATCATGAATTTCAGGAGAGACCTACAGTCCCTGATCAATGAGGTAATCTCCCATCCTCTCAACAACCATGTTACACTGTCCTGGAGTCACAGGTTCATCATAGATGCCGAAGATCAGAGCTTGGCCGGTTTTCTTTATAGTGACGCCACCGGAGCCCTGCAAAATGGAAAATGAAACAAGTGGAATGTAAATGCAAGGATAAGAGCCCATTTCCAGACAACCAGACAGAAAGAGATCACTTCCAAACCACATCAAATTATGCAGGATTTTCTACTCTCCAATTCTCTGCAGTTTTACAGTGTTTGTTTCTTAAGTAATTCTCAAGAAAGTGTTCATTGAGACAACATCCATATTGTAGGGGTGTAAATGGGTCGGGTTAAATCGGGTCAGTGTTAAACCCATAACCGATCCGAAACTAATTAGTTTCAAAATTTTTGACCCAGAACCGAACTAATTCTCTCATGAAACTGAACCAAACCAACTCGAGCTAGTTCGGTTCGGTCCAGTACCATGTCTTGGTCTGGGCCGGGCGGGTTTTCTTTAATTATATGGAACATGGTTTATTTATTAAAAATAAGAATAATCTTGCATCTGTAATTATTTTAAAAATTAAATAACAATATGTAAACATATGTTAGTAATAATTACGTACAAAAAACAATAATTTAATAACATATATACAATCTATATAAACTTCTATTACATAAATAGGATGGGTTTTGGTTCGGTTCTTGGTTTAGATAAGCTCAAGTTCATAAAATGCAAACCCAATAATCAAATTGATTAGGTCGGTCTTTTTTTAGACCCATAATTGAACCGAACATTTATAGACCCGCTGGCCCGGCCTGACCTATAGAAGTTGAGTTGGTTCGGTTCTCGAATTTTTCGGTTCCTTTATGCAACCCTAATCAATAGGATTGCAACAGAGTTATCATCCAAGCACAAGCGGGAAAAGCAGCCAGCGGCTCCTTAGGTGTTTGTTTGAACTCGGAAAGTGGCATGGTGAAGAAAATTGTAAAGAAGAGGCACTTAATCAGTAGGGACACTTTAATTATGATATCACGAAAAAAGCCAAGCAAAAGAAACAAGCCCATGTGTTTGTGTACTACTGCATAGCAAACAAATATTATTTAGGCCCTGCTGGAGATGGGTCCTCATGTGAACTCACAAAGGCTTATTATTCTTCTTCCCGGTAACATGTCAGGTCGTAGGGTCCTTAATACACACTAAAAGGCAGAACGAATTGGCCTTGAATGTATAACAATACGAATTGATAATAGAAGGTGAATTGATCATAGAAGTATAATAATGAGACTTGGCTTCTATTGCACCATCTTTGAAAATTCATTTGTCGCTTCATGGTAAAGGAAAGTTATGATGTAATGTTCCGCAATATTTAGGAGAAATCAATCCAGCTAATAATGAAGATAGTGGTGGGGAACACTGGGAAGCATGAAGAACTACAGTCATATAAAGAAGGGACCAATTCAAAGGGGAAAATAGGCAAAGTTTTACAGACTTGAAATAGAGAACAGAATCAATTCCAAATATACAGCCAAAGCTGAAGGATGAAGATGGGTCTACAAGAAATTATGAGTGATGTCAGGAAAATGGAAGAATGTAATGCAGAAACTAGGAAAAAAAAAATGTAGAATTAAAACATAGCATAGACGGATTTGTAACTTCCAAAGAAATGGAAGTGTAACTCTTATCATGATGAGTGGTCCCCTCCCCCCAAAACACCGAAAAAATAAATAACGGAAAAGAAAAACTGAATAGCAAGAACAACATATCGATCCTGAAATGACAAAAGGAGTTGATCAAGAAAGAGAAGAAATACCTTCTTTCCACGAATCACAGCGCCAGCCTCACCTTGGATAACCATGTACTTTGCGCCACCAAGGTGTAGTCCAGTGGGAGCAAGAAAGCCAGGCTCATCAAAGTCTCTGATGATACCAGCAATCTCTTCAGGCTTAAACTACAAATAAACATGCAAATGCATGTCTAGTTAATGATCATGACAACAAAATGAGCACAAGGGGAAACCAAATCTAACAAAAACACACAAGGTAAGATTCTATGAGGCTTATTTTATTCTTGAATACCATTAAATAAGAAAAAAAGCCATATTAAGTCATGTCCAAAGTACTGGAACTTCAAAGCATAATAGATAGTTAGAATATCAAAGGCAAGAAGCAAAAAGATCCTTACGTTCAAATTTTCTGAATGAACTGTAAAAAAGAGCAGTGTTTTCTTTTTATTTTTCTTTCTTTTTCCAGCAGGCCCCAGCCGCTCAGGCAAGCCTTTTGCTCATGAAAGGAGCAATGTTATGAAAAAGGAAAATGCTAACTCAGATTTTTGCAGAATAACATGGCTCATCACTTCTCCATTTAAGATTTTAAATGGTTTTCAGATTAATTTCAAAAACCCCAAGTCACGTCTAACCAAATGCCCTTTTTCTACTCTTATTAATTGGCTAGATTTATATTTTTCTGGAAAAAAATAAGTGAAAAGTATCTGAATGCAAATCCAACAACCTCTCAAACTTGGTTAATGCTTTGCCACCCACATCCTGCATCTCGATAGGCAGGACAAAAATTATAGTAAACTGACCAACAAACTTGAAATGCAGAGAGAGAGAGAGAGATCCATTCTGAGACCTCCCAAAGGTAAGATGGATCAAACTGATATATATATATATATATAGATTGCAAACTATGCCATTCTCACAAAAAAAAAAACTGATCGCTTTTCATTCATAATTGCTTCAATCAAAAATGCAGTTTGAATGACAATGCAGGTGAACTCAAGCCCTCTGAACTACCTCTAATTAGCCAAACAAATCAATCTCACATCTCGTGATACATTATGGCAATGCCAGCGTTCACAGAATCATTAATCATACAGCTTGACAAGTGAAGGAGATTCAATAGGTGAACGTATGGATCTGATCAAAATCTCAACAATTCACAGAATGAATCATGAAAACACTAATCAACATAGGCCATCGCCATTTTTACTAACAAGATCGATAGAGAACCAATTGAAAGCAAACGGCATTAACTTAAAAAGAGAATAAAAAAAAGTACATTTACAAAGGCAGATCTCTGGAGGGACAAATAGTTAGAGAGAGAGAGAGAGGGGAAACCTTAGGGAAAGAAGCGCTCTGGGCCCAGACGCTGCCGTCGAGGCCGAGGATGGCAGCGGCGGTGAGGTGGTTGCCGTTGCCCTCGATGTCGCACATCAGGTGATCGTCGACGTATGTTTGCCACGACATTTTCGAAATCCTTTGTTCCTCTTTCCGCTTGTTCTTTCAACCTCTGCTGCTTACGTGTGCTTCCACGGAGACATATATAAAATAAGTTGTCTGGAAAGTTCTGAAAGCAAAGAGAGAGAGAGAGACCGGATAAGTGTATCGGGTGGGACCCTTTGTCTCGTAATGACCACTGTGATATTTTTAGCCGTTCATTTCACATGATTCAATGGGCGCCGTTCATATTCTGCCTGCCCAGAGCACGGGCAGTAAGTATTCTTCAAAGTATTCTTCAAATTGATACAAGTTGAAAGAATGGAGAAGAAACATTTAGAAAAATAATTGTATATATATGTTGTAAGTAATTAATTTAAAATAATTAAGTATATAATTTAAAATTTGATAGTTTTAATTTATTTTATAGTAATAAAATATTTTAGAAAATAAAAGAACTTGTAAAAACTCTAGTGAATTAATCATAATAGAAAAAAAATTTCAATACTCTGTATGAAAAAAAAAAAATCAATTGTACTTTATTTAATCATAGTCATTTGATTAATTTTTTTTTGTTAAACTTAATCATAAAATTTCAGGTCTATGAACGGCAAATCCTGCAAGTGATTTATTTTCTCGAAGTTATGATTTTTTTTTTTTTTTTTTTTTGTCTTTTTCAGTATATTATTTTTAAAAATTATCTTATCTGACTAAAATTACTATTTATTATATTATTGTCAATTTCAATCGTATATATATATATATATATATATATATGTATCTTATGATTAACCTCCAACAGTCTGATTATATTTAGTACTCTGATTTGCTACATGTATGCAAATATACATAATTTATCTATATCAATAAGCTATCAAATATACGTAAGTTATCTATATCTATATGATTGAATTAAGTGGAGGATTTATAATAGTGTAGATTCAATAGTTATCTATATCATAAGTTATCTAACCAATTATTCTTGTGATGTGGCTTTTTAAAAATATTAAAACATTTAGAGCGCAAGTAGGAGAGAGACAAATTATAAGGGTAAACACACTTTTTAAAAATATCCAAACATTTAGAGCGCCAAGTAGGAGAGAGACAAATTATAAGGGTAAATACAACTTTTATATATATATATATATGATTTATCACCACAATGTTAAGATTAGATGAGTCACTTTAAAACAGGACAATAAAAAAAAAATCACAATTATAGTTTTTAATTATAAAAATATTATTATCATTTTATTATAATTTATATATAAATTTTATCGAAGGATTCCATTTTCCATACATGATTTTATGATAAAACTACACACAACATTAATCCTTTTGGTTTTAATTTAAACGTAAAATAAATAGGACTTTAACAAGTTAGGTGAAGTGATGAAAATGCCAAGTTGAGGTTAGCCTATTATTCTGAAAATGACAAAGGCTAAAATGTGCCCTTGGCAAGATTATTTTGACATAAAATGCATCGTTAGTTCAGTGATAATGACGCCCCCACCTATGTTAAGAGGACTTAGATTCAACTCATCCTCTTCTCTCTCTCCCCCAATGGTTTTAAGTCTCCAACATACCCAAACCAAAAAGGCATAAAATTGTATTTTTGATAATTATGATCCAAAATTTCAAAATTGTCTTTTTGGTCTAGGCACAATTAATTCTAACGATTTTTATTCATTTTTGTATTTAAATTCAAACTGCATAAGAGTTAGGTGTTTATTTTTATACCATAGAGAGTTATGTGTGATTTTCAATAAAACCACAGGGGTGGAGTGTAATTAGCCCAACAACAAAAAAATTACAAAATCGGCTTAGAAAGGGATATCAACGTGATTTTGTCACATAACTAATGAAATTTAATAAGAAAATATTTAATGACAATCCACTTTGGTTTGTAAAATACATTCTAAATTTTTTTAATTTATATAGTAGAATGATATGGTATTAATATATTTACAATTAAAAGTTATTTTGACAACTATTTTATTTTAAAGTGATAAGTATTAATTTAGACCAATAATTCAATTCAAAATTTATGTATACTACCTTGGCATTGAAAAATATTTCATTTATTGCAGAACATCCCCTTTCGTGATAATATAGTTACTCCAAAGGGACATTTATTTTTTTATGATATGTATTTTTGGGATTACTTAAGTTACCACCAAGTTTACTAGAACAATGTCGTGCACAAGTTGGGGTTTGGTGCAGTTGAAAAGTAATGCATTGTACTAAGGAAAGTTAGCCTAAGTGAAAGGGGCTTTGGTTGTCTAAGCAAGAGGTTTCGGTTTGAAGCCCTTATAGATGGGGCAAATTTTCTTAAAAGAGATCTCGGCTTTGACGCCCGACTGTACTTCGAAGGATTAATTTAGGGTCAAGTCTTAAAATAACTTGCCTGGGATACCTTAAGAAACCAAAAACAAATAAAAAAACAAGAAAAAAGAAAGTGACGCATTGTCAATAAAAAAATTCAAATTTTATTTTATATTAAAAATAAAAGTCTTATCACTTTATAAGGTTTCTAAATGCACTACTCTTAAAAATGCTCAATTTGATCTTAAAAACGTTAACCATTTGATTCATCAAAACATTTAAAAAGTATTATTGTCATTAAAGCTTTTTGCACAAAATCTTACCGTTAAAATTGTTAAATAGTAGTAGTTTTCCGTATGTCTAATCTTTATAATAATACTCACTGAATAGTAATTATGATATAATCTAATAAAATATAAACATATGATGGATTATATACATAATATGTTATTATAATGATACAACTAGTGATCATCAAACTCACCGACCTTATTAAGTATAGAAAAAAAAATTGTATAAGGAGGTAATAATTTTCTATAACTGCACATTTATAATTGTGATATAAAATTAGAATCCATTTTATATAAAATCTTGGAAGAATAAAATAAGAAAAATAGAGTTTATTTGCCCCATTTTAATTTGATTATTTGTCAATAATACATTTTAAAAAAACAATTAATATGAAAACACAATACTATATGTAAGAAAAAATAGCTCATAAATGTCACTAAATAAAATACAATAAAACATTTGAAGATTTATTTATATTTCTCTTTTTTTTTATTTTTTTCTCTTTTATTCTTTTATTTTTTTTATTTTTAATTGTACTTTGAATTAACTCCTGAATCTCTATTTATATTGATTGGAATCGGTCGAAATTGAACCGAAGCAAAGAGGGTCGCCAAAAACATAAACACACGAGGACATCCATTATAACCTCATGCATGACGTAACAATACTCATATTTTTAGAGTTCTCCTATTTTTGTATTGAATTTATTACCATACCATTCCATTAAAAAGATACTAAAAAATTGTGTTAAAACCCGCTTTTGCCCATTTCACTATATTTCAAAACAAAGTTCACCCGTTGTTTCCCGGCTATTCCTGTGTGCTGGCCAGGGCTTTCCAGCTTGTTCTCGAACCTGCGGCCCGATACACTTAATATTAAACAATCAAACCATCCCCAAAGCCCAAGGGAAATCTAGCGGCCACCAATCCACTACCTGCCACGTGGTTTTGAGTTTCGGCCATTTTTCATACTACTGTCAATATATAGTCAACGAACATTCCAGATCGGTCGACTGCAAATTACGGATATGGACTCCTCTTCTTCGATTCCTCCGGCTCCTGCTACTTGGATCTCTGCTCTTCTTCAATGGTAGCGATTTTGAGCTTTCTCTGATCACTACTCTACGGTTCCGTTGCTTCGACCCTGCGAATTCTTACTCCGACTGTAAAATCGTCCGCCGCTTCGAATTCGAGTAGTAGAAGCGACGCGAAGGGCGTTATGGGAAGTTCTAGCGATTATCAGCCTAAGATTGTGAACGGAGACGCCGGTTACGTTCTCGAAGATGTTCCTCACTTGACCGATTACATCCCCGACCTCCATGTATCTATCTCTCTCTCTCTCTCTCTCTCTCTCTAATTGATTTTTCGTGAGGGTTATGTTTTGAGTTCTGGAGTTTTATTGAAATAGTGACCTCTTTCTACAGAGTTTTTTTTAACAAAACCAAGGTTATTGGAAAACTCAACTCTTGCTTATGCGATGAGACTGAGCTTGGATTATTGAATTGGTGCAAATAATTCTTAGTTGAATCAAATTCGTTCTTTTGAGTTTTTTGCGAGGTTTTAAAATAATTCTTACTCTGCTAGAGTTCAGGTTGTAGGTTGGCGGCCAGATAAACTGGCACGGGATTATTTTATTTGATATCCTAGCATTTTTTTTGACATCCCTGTATATGAGATCACGTTCATTTATGTCACTCAAATACCTATTTGCACTATTATTTCTCTGTTCTGACTTGAAGATTGGCGTTAAATAAGCTGTTAATTCTTTGTCTTGTTTGTAGGAGTGATGGGTTCTGACATACCATTATATTATTTTTTTAAATGTTTTTGCAGACGTACCGCAATCCACTGCGAAGCAATCCTGCCTATTCAGTTGTTAAGTAAGTTTGTTTACTTGTATTTAACTTCTATTGGCATTGTGTAACGGTAATTGCATGAGTTTCTCATTGCATTGCCTAACTTTTTATGATTCATGTTCAAAATTTCTTTTCCACTAGGCAGTATTTTGTCAACGCTGATGCTACTGTTGCTCAGCAGGTGAATATATTTTATTATGCTTATTGTTTTACTTATTTTTACTTTGTAAATGTATTGGTTGATAGAATACTACCACTTGTACCAATTGGTCACAGCATTTCTTATTCGTATTCCTTTCTTCTACATAGATTGTTGTCCATAAGAGTAGTCCAAGAGGGACGCATTTTCGCCGTGCAGGACCTCGCCAAAAGGTTTTTCTACTTCCCACCCACGCCCCGACCCCAAAAAAAACAACCACCATATGTCTTTTGTCCGTCTCTATGCAATTCCAAATGATGACCGATGCTCTTTGATTTTCCTCAGGTGTATTTTGAATCTGATGAAGTGCATGCGTGTATAGTAACATGTGGTGGTCTGTGCCCTGGTATAAATACTGTTATTAGAGAAATAGTGTGTGGGCTATACTACATGTACGGTGTGAATAAAGTTCTTGGAATAGAGGTAAGCACATTCTTTTATCATTTATTTCAGGTAGAATTTATGCTTGATTTGCTTTGCTCAATATGATTTTCCCAAGGGATAAACGTCCTGATTTTGTGTTTTTCCCCCTATTGTTTGTATATGTTACCAAATTTATGGATTCAACTAAATGACTGATCTGATTCATAGCCATGGCTTTGGCTATGGATTAGTCTAGCTGTTAAGTACATATGTCTGGATGTTTAATGAAGGCTGAAGCACTTTTAACCAACTTCTTGTTGTGCATGTAACAAGGCATTATGTCAGCTGCCCGTTGGAGCAGTCTATAGTTTTGGTATTCATAAATAGTTTGCTAAAGTGTTTGGGAACATACCACTGTACTAGGTCATATTTGAACTGGATGATAACCTGAGGAAGTTGCTGCGTAATTATGCTTATTATATACTCATTGCTGGTACATTCTTACATCATCAAATTGCTAAATTTTGATGTTGAAACAATTTTACCTTGACAAGTGCTTTGAAAGCTATGTTGAATGCACTTATCTAATGAGGTTATTTCTGCATGTAGGGGGGATACAAGGGTTTCTATTCCCGAAATACTATTCCTTTAACACCAAAAGTTGTGGATGATATTCATAAACGTGGGGGCAGCATCCTTGGGACATCACGAGGGGGCTATGTTTCATTAAAAATAGTTGACAGCATTCAGGACCGGGGTATTAATCAGGTAGAGGAAAATAATTTACTGTTTTGATATGTATTGTTGTTTATTTTTGGTATTGTAGAAGTTCATTGTGCATAGGTAAATGAGAGGGCAATATGAATGTTCTATCATGTTCATCTATTTATATATATGATCATTCATAACTAAGTTCATGGTGCATGGGTCATGTTGCATTCGCAGAAAATTCCAATCCATGGATGGTGACTTTCTATATTTCAGGTTTATATAATTGGAGGAGATGGAACTCAAAAAGGGGCTTCTGTGATTTTTGAGGTATTGTACTTTAATTTGCTCTAACACTAGACTGCACTTCAGACTTATGGTTCTCAAATCTTGAATCGGCTAAATTATTTTATAATTTTGGAAGGTGATGTTCCCAATCTTGAATATCATAGAACTTTTTGGAGATCATACTTATGGTCATTTACATTGCAATTTGCTATGCAGGAAATAAAAAAGCGTGGTCTAAAAGTTGCAGTGGTTGGAATACCAAAGACAATTGACAATGATATTCCGGTACTTCTTATGCTCTGCATAACGTCTTCATCACGACAAATGTAGCCAATTGTTGGATGCAAAATGAAAAAGTAGTCATGATTCATGAAATGTACTCCTGTTGATAAGAGTTAGCCTGATTCAGGTTATAGACAAGTCGTTTGGTTTTGACACTGCTGTGGAGGAGGCTCAAAGGGCCATTAATGCAGCTCATGTTGAAGCTGAAAGCTTTGTGAATGGCGTTGGTGTTGTCAAGTTAATGGGTCGCTACAGCGGTAAACCTTGTTCCTCTAGTTGAACCTCCTGCACTTTGTATTCTCTGTGACCAAATATAGTCATTTGATAGTTGTGATAAAACATGTTCTCGAGAAGTTACTTCTGATTTCTTGATATAGTTCATATTTAACATACTTGTACAGGATTCATAGCAATGCATGCCACTCTTGCCAACCGAGATGTGGATTGTTGCTTAATTCCAGAATCACCCTTCTATCTGGAAGGACCAGGTGGACTTTTTGAATATATGGAGAAAAGACTCAAAGAAAGTGGGCACATGGTTATTGTAATAGCTGAAGGTGCCGGACAGGAGCTTCTTTCTGAATACAGCTGCAGCGTGGACCAGCAAGATGCTTCAGGAAACAAGCTACTCCAAGATGTTGGGTTGTGGATATCTCAGAAGATCAAGGTATCTGCACATTATTTAGCCTGGATGTCATATTGTTTTTCATGTCTGGTTGGCTCATAGTTGCATGTGTGCAGCATGTATTTATGATCCAAACTGATTCCTGAATTTATTTAAGGTATTTGTGTATGATATTTTACACATTTAGAGATATATTGGCATATTATCTTTAACTGCCAAGTAGGAGTAAGCAATGGAGCTATCTTCGTGGCACTACAACAATGGGTTTTGTTCTTTTCAATTTGGCACCATTTGGTAGTACCTCTGGCCCTGAAGAAAAATGGCACTCATGTGAAATGTGACCCATTGTTTCAATGTTGTAAAAGGGACATACTTCTCACCTGTTTTGTCTTGAGAAATCTCATTGTTTTCTGATGAATAGATCTCTCTCACATTAAAAATTTTCTTATGGTGAAATTTCCTTTTGCCCATGTGGTTAGGCCCGTTAGGGCCAATTTTAATTTGACCTCCTATATTTCAAAGAATCAAAATGCGGCATTTACACCCCTTGTGGTACTTACTAAAGTGAGACAGTTAGGTTTGCCATTAAGTATAATGGCTACACTTGGAAACCGAATTAATTTTTTTTTTGAATAAAACTATTTCCTCACCCAATTAAAACATCAAAATGAAAAAAAAAAAAAAAAGAGAGGACAAGAAGTGAAAAAAAATTCTAGAAAGGTGTAAACCATTTTGACTTTCATATTTTGTGAGATAATTTGAACAATACTGGAAGGCAAAAAAATCATTTGATGCTTTAGTTTGTTCAAAAAATAAACTTAAATAAAAATTAAAATATCTGCATGTAGCTGTTATCTGTAATGGAAAAACTAATGAGTTGGCTTTGGTCCGTCCCATGTGGGGTTATTGTGGCATTTCAAAATACAAGTGTCAAATTGAAATTGGGCCTAATTATAGGTGGACAAAAGGTAATTCATCCAAAAATTTATTGACAGCCTGAGGAGATGCAATGAGGGAATATTACATTACTAAAGCCTTCATGTCCTTAAAACAAGAGTGTGCATGGGTCTATCTTGTCGCTGTTTACAACTCTATCAGTTGTGTCAACTGTCAACCTAATTATTTAGGAAGTCAGACACCTAATTATTTTGCTTCTTCTATGACCTCCAGTTTTCCACATGAACATTCACAGGTTTAATCTTTTCTGTTGCAGGATCATTTCAACATAAGGAAGAAAATGGTGATAAATCTCAAGTATATAGGTCACTTTTCCAAAACATAAGTTCTTTTTTTGTTCTTTTTAAATACAAATGTGAGTTGCCCAAAAGAAGTATGAAGTATGAACAAATGATATAACTTAGCAATTCTCCTTCTCATCTGGCAGATCCCACGTACATGATCCGGGCCATCCCAAGCATTGCATCCGATAACGTGTACTGCACACTGCTTGCTCACAGTGCAATCCATGGTGCAATGGCAGGATACACAGGCTTCACAGTCGCCCCTGTTAATGGAAGACATGCTTATATACCATTCTATGTAAGTCAATGATAGAAAAACTGACCTCTTATTTTAGTTTTTTGATGGTGAATATTTGGTTGCGAATAAGTCCTCTCAAAGTAGGAAATAGAGAACTTGCTTGCGATGCATTCTCTAGCTGCCAACTTATATTAAACATGGCATCTACATGCACTTATGAAAAACAAAAAAAAAAAAAAGTAAAACAAAAAGTGATAATTCAGCAACATGCCCCTCTTTAGATCTTCAATCTTTGTTTTAAATTTTTTGAATTACGAAGGTTAATCTGTTACGACTGGTTCTTGGGTTGATTGCTCTTGGAACCTGAACTACTAATAAATATGGGAAAAATTAAAATAAGTATATACAAAGTAAGGACACAAGTATAACAGATGTGGGCTAGTATAGTATGTACGCCACATTTTGCTGCATTAACTTTAAGATGGTAAAACACCTGTTTCTCTAAGTTTGGAGGATGGTGTAAAGTCTTGGACACTAGAGAATGTGCTTTGAGCTTGTCGCTATGGAGATCATAAATTATTTAAATGCAGTTGAGCTCATAATTTTCAAGCATCTGGTCCAGTACTCTAAATTTTGGTTTCCTGAAGAAGTCAGTGAGGTTATGTTGCTTGCAGTTGCTCCTTTTCCAACAAACTTTTTTTTTTAACCAAATAAAGAAATAACTTTTTTTTTCTTGTGTTTTGGGTGGACGTTGCTAACTTTTGCTCGCATATCTAAGGGGGCATATTGTACCTGTTGCAGCCTTATAGGATGCAGGTTATGTTTCATCACAATTTTGCCATGTAAGCCTGAAGGCACCTAAGTAGGCCTTCTAATAGGGCTTACTTGCTTGATGAATTCAATGAATATTATCTCAAACAGATGCTTTAACCCTCTAATTGATTGGACTTGTTGGGATGTGGTATATTAAGCTTTGTAGAAGTGCTCAGTGCTAGAACTCATTAACTTTTGACTTTTTCTTGGCATCATTTTTAGTGAACAACATACTACTTGTGAACCTTGTGCACAGGTTAGAATGTGACCATAATTATTTATTTTTTGGGTGGAAGGATCTCATTTTTCAGTTTGGGTGGAAGGATCTCATTTTTCAGTCTTGAGGTAGAAGGATCTTATCAACTCTTTAGAGGGGATTGGACATCAAAATTGGGCCTTTAATTGCTAATTTGATTCCTCATAGAACTCGTAGCAATTTTTAGTCATTTTCTTAGATTTCCTTTTTATAAAGTTCATGTTTGACGTTTGATATTATAGTGGGGTTTCTTGTGGTTCTTGCATGGTTGTAGCTTTTTTACCAGCATTTTCAAACTTGCTGAATTGAGCAACATATGACATTTTACATGGTTTTTAACAGGTACACATGCATGCTCACAATCCACTGACTTATATCCTGCTGCTAAAGACTTGGTTGATTCAAGCTTTCTACTATATTTAGTTATATTATTGGAAATATATATATGCTAATGAATAAATCTGGTATGATTAAGATGGACTGAGATCATTGACATGAAATTTGAATATAGAAAGAAAAAATTTTGAGTTTGGATTAGCCAACTTCTCGTATTAGATCATTGATCTTTCATCTTTAACAAAGGTAAGGGGACGTGGACACTGATATTTATGGATTTGGTTGGATACTTTACCTTTACGACTCTTTTTAGCTAAGCAACTAACATTCACTTGGACAATAGATAGAAAATCAATTCTTCCGTAGCATAGTTGTTATTATTAAGATATGACACTTTTGGATGTTGATGTGCAGCGGGTGACGGAAAGACAGAATAAGGTTGTGATAACTGACAGAATGTGGGCTAGGCTGCTGTCTTCGACAAACCAGCCAAGTTTCTTGAACCCTAAAGACATCGCTGCAGCCAGGCTGCTGTCTATGAGGAGTTTCAGGAATAATGAAGCAATAATTGAAGCCATGAAAGAGGAACCAGCACAAACACCGCTCGTAGATGAGGAGAATGGTGTTAGTGACAAATCAACGAGCAAAGAGATTAGCCAAACAAAGTAGCTGTTGGTTTAGACGTGATTTGCTTCAATGGCCCCAATTTTACTACGAACCCCTTTGTGTATAATGACTTATGATCTATAGTTACATTCGGGATAGATTTTGGTGTTTTTTTTTTTTTTTTTTCAGCAGATTATAGTTGATGAGATCCCTTGTTTTTTTCAATTATTGTGAAAAGCGGAACAGGTTTTCAATGCTGTACATAGAAGCCCATGGGGAAAACATAGCTGCTCTTATATAATAGGTCGGTGACACTGTTTGCTTTTCTCCACAAATTTTACAGAGGAAAAAAGAAGCACATATTTTAAAGAGCGGTAAAAATAGAAATTTTATACAAAATGGGTATGCCATAGTTTGCTTTGAACGCAGTTTCTTGAATAGTGGCAACGTAGCCAGTGTGCCACTGCCATTAATCAATGTGATTGATGGGACTATCGGGAATATTCTTGATGGGTCAATTGGGAGTAAATACATATAGATTATTATACTTAGTTGATAACGTACTGTGCATTATAATGGTTGTAGTTTTAGCATCAAATATATTGATATCTCGAGGGATTCAAATGAAATTAAAAGAAGAAAAAATATTACAAAAGAAAAGAGCGGCTCTAAGAGCTTCAACTGGCCAGAGTAAGATTGAAAAGGCTATAATTGAATAGACTAAGGTCTAATAGACTATGACTGTGCATGACTGAGCAATTCATGCAAAGCAAACCTTGTGGGATGGTGTTAATAATTTCTTTCACCTGTCACACTAGTAGGGGCCATCACTGACAATCCAATCATGATAACGTGCTCCAAACTCTAAAATTTTGCGTATAGTAGAAGGTAGGACTTTGCGTGTAGCAGGACGTAGTCATTTTACTTGCTCTGACACACGCCTAAGGGTGCGCTACGCGTGGGACTGGACAATCACTTCCTTCACTATTCTATCACCAGTCAGGACCTCAATGTCACGCTGTCACGTGAAGAGACAGTCGTCTCTCACTCTCTCTATGCATACAACGTCCTCCTAAGAGTACTAGGATGTCTACTCATATATAAGGAAAAATTATCTTCTCCAAGGAGGTACGTAAACATAAACCTTAGTCAAAACTCTATTGAAATATATCCAGAAATTTAACTTTAACATCGGAGTGTCCTTGACAGGCATTACATCGATGTTCCCCATTTCTTTTTCCTCTCAGATTATCGGAGCTGATTGTTACCGGCTTGAAGACTGACAAACTGCATTATCAGTGATTATTGAACTTTCTTTATCTTGTAAAAATCTATGATTTATAAGTAATGTATAATGTTATATAAACAAAAAATTTATATAGAATGCTATATCTAAATATAAAATTTTTTAATTTAAAATAAAATACTTATTATAATAATTTTTAAATATAAAATTATTACCGTCATATTATTCTTAGTGAAGTACTATGCAAAGTTTTTGTACAATAGCATTGTTCATCAGTAATTGAACGTCTAGTGACTGCAAGTTGCTAAACTTGTCAAATTCTGACCCATTCATCTATCGAACCCTTGACTGGAGGAGCATTCGTCCAACGAGGTTTATCATTTGGTAGGAAAATGTCATATTGTCAATATTTATTAGGTGGGTAATGCACACAGTCGCGGATATTCATCTGTCACGGATATTCATCTCACTCACCGACTGGTGCTAGTAATCTTGCCTCGGGTTTAACTTTTATACAAAGTTTATTTTTCCTTTTCATCAAATTCCTCATAATTTGGAATTAAAGAGCTTTATCTCTGCTTAGAGAGTTTCAGGCCAGGACAGGGCTCTCCTAATTCTATGTATGTATTTATATTTAGGGGGTAATTATAATTTATCCTCTCACGATTAGAGTCAAAATTAGATGACTTTATATGATTTAAAAATAAACATATGACTTTCATGTAGTTTGAACTTATTTATAAAATATATAAAAATTATTAAATTTAACAGTAACTCTGTCATGGGGTATTTTTATCATTTTATATCTTTAAATTAAAATATCAAAAAAATAATTTGATAAAATAACAAAAAAATAAACCCTTATAAAGTAATCATTTATTTTGACAAAATAGAGTCAAATCGTATTTTAGATGCTCTAATTTAGATAAATAAAATAACAAAAATACTCTAATGATAATTTTTATTAAATTTAATAATTTTCATCTATTTTATAAATAATTTCAAACCACATAATTTTAAATTACAAAAAAATCATCAAATTTTAACTCAAATCATAAATACCCTTTATAATTTATATAAGGGGTTATTTCGCTTTTTGTTTCTATCCATGTAGCATGAGACTCTCGAGAGGACGAAGTTGGGTCATCAGTCGTGAAACATGTTAGCATCTGCAGCTTTTTTGGCCCTTTCTTTTTATTGTTCCTTTTTGGCAGGACACGCCATGAATACGCATTAATGTCTGGGAAATTTCGTACTCCCACTCTTTAAAGTTTTTCCAGGGCACGTGGCCGCCTGAGCGTCGTTTGTTTATAAAATGTTTTTTCTTTGTTCAACTCTCACGTGGCCTTTATGCTGTCCTCAACGCGGTTCGCAATATTTATTCAAAAATCTAAATTTTTTTTTGAAACTAGTTATATAACAAAAAATTTTTATATAAATTTTTTATAAAATAATGTGCTCGTTTATTTTTTTATTTTAAATTAAAATATTAACTATTTTAATTTATAATTTTAAAATTATTGCTGTTATATTATTCTGTTTGATTTTTTTTAAAAAAATAAAATTTTTATATAATTAATAATAAAACACTCGACTTTTATATAATCATATAATGTATATAAGAGCCTTATGAAACAAATTAAGTTTTTAAGAAACATATTCATCAATTTTTAAATGAAACAAATTGAGAGACATTTTTAAAATTATAGCTCAAAGTAGAGTTTTTAAAAATATAAGGGTGATTTATAAATTTTTAGATGGAGCAAATTAAAAATAATTTCAAAAGTTGTAGACAAAATTAAAATTTTTGAAAAATGGAGAGTGATAGGTGCCCTCTAGCCCCTATGTGGCCTACTACTGATCTTGCAGCTATATTATGATATTTTGGAAAGGGTAAGGGTGTGTTTGCATTTAACTTATTTAGTAGCTTATGACTTATGTTTATGACTTTTTTGAAATGTATTTGAGTAAGTGACTTAAAAAACAGCTTATGTCTAATTATGTTTTTCAAGAAAAACTAATTTTAAAAGTAACTTATAACTTATAACTTATAGCTTATGGTTTATAAGTCAGTTGGTTAAACACTTCCTAAGTCTAGTGTGAGATTAATCTCATTATGTTTCTCACGAACTCGCCCTTTAATTAATTCACATAAATAAAACAGAAAAAGATGAAAATGCTAAGAAATGGGACCTATTATGTAATTTCGTGGAAGGACCAAATCCTTGTGCCGAGGGGTATTAAACTTATTGGTATGGTTGTAGCTTAAAGGAAATTATTTAATCTAATGTCAAGGAGCCATTGACCTTTTAGCTAATGAAAAATACCTTTTCAAATGACTTTGAAACTCTACACACAACAAACTAATTAAAAATGATTACTGTTATGTCACCAAATTAACATTACTATTTTCCTGCTAGTAGTTTAAATTTTAGAAAAAAAAGTGCAATAAATTTGTCTATTAAAGTGACATTGTTTTATAAAATTGATAAATTATTTATTAATTTATAAAAATTTGAAGCATGTATGTATTATGTGTGCTCGCGTGTGCAAGGGAATTGTAGGATTTATAGCTCGTGGTTAAGTATTTACATAAAGAGCTTGCAATATTTTTCACTTTGATATTTTCAAAATCATTTGCTAGTTTATAATTTAAAATTTCATTCACTTACCAAGTGATATAATAGAGGGAAAAATAAATAAATAAATAAAAATAAAGAGATAAAATCTCAGCTTCAATATCAAACCCCAAGTTCCTTTGTTGCTTAACCAAATAAATAAATAAAGAAAAGTTTTACTTCTTGTATGTGATATAATTTTTGCAAGGTAGAGAAAATTACTATAGTAATTACTTTATATCTATAATAATTAGATATAAAGAAAAAGTGATGAATAGCTAATGCTCTTAATCGAACAAATTTTTAGTAGTATAATAACACTAACTATTGTCATTCAAATTTAAACTCTATATAATTAATGGAGGACATATTCAATATACAATAAACAAAAATTATAAAGAAAATAATATTTAAAAAGATGGGTGCTATTTTTTTTTTCCTTCTCATCCATTACTTGCAAACTAATCCTAATCTAACAAGATTAAAAAAAGAAAAAAATTCTTCCCTCCTTTTGGATGCAATTACCATTTCTTGCAAACTAATCCTCACCTATTACAAAATTTGTTCTCTCTTTTGGATGCCAATGGGCAACTTGGAATCAAGAATCTTGCTCTCTCTCTCTCGCTCTCGCTCTCTCTCTCTCCCTCTGGCTGTGCATATATAGACGTGTACGTAGTTCCGACCCCACTTTATGCACATTGCATTTCAACATGACATAAGACAAAAATCAATGGCCAGTCTTGCATAAGACTTTAGCCCCTTTATTAATTTATCAATATTTGGCGTTCACACGCAACTTTTCGGCTCAGAAGGAAGACAAAACTCACGATTTCAATCTGGAGCAGAATAAAAACAAAAACAAAAACATCAAATCGTCTCCAAACTCAAAGACTCTATCTGTTTCTGTCATCCTTGTTCTTGTTCGGGTTTGCAGTCTTTTGTCCCATTCAATTTTATGCATATATGATCGCTCTCTCCGACGGGTAAGTCCCGCCTTGGTTTCTCTCTTTAGAATCCTGAACAACTGAACATGGGTTTTACTTACTGATTGTTTTTCCCACATGGGTCATGTAATTTGCTCTGGTTTTGGGCGTGTAGATGGAGGATGATTAAGAGGAGGACCAATGATCTGCTCTTCTCCCTTCGTCTATGTGTGTCAAAACCTATATGTATCTATAGCCGTATCTGGGTTCGTGGTTGAATCCAGATTAGAGGTTTTGGGATTATGATGGTGAGAGAGAACTCAGAGAAGAGAGACATAAGGCCTGTGCTCTTGAAATTTGGCGTGGCTATAGCTCTTTCTCTTGGTGGGATTCTTTATTCTGTAATCAGAACCAAACTGATTAAGCCCTCTCAATCTCCACCACCATCGTCTCCTTCAGGTTTGCTCTTTCTGTAAATCTTTATCAGGGTTTTGGGTTTTTAGTCTTTGCTTTAATCACAGATTGTATATATTTTGTATTCAGATTGTGGCAATCAAGTTGATTCAGAAGGGGAAAAAGCTGCGATGGAAAATGATTATCATGCCTTGCAGACAACATCCTATTCTTGTAATTCTCCTTCAATTACAGCAGATAAACATGTAAGATTCTTTAATCTACCCTTCTAATAAATTATTTTTTTTGGTTTCAATTTTCCGGTATTCCATCGATTCATGTTTTTAGTAGCTTTAGACAGACTCAAGAGAAAAATGTTTGACTATTTAAGCTACCTGTATAGTTTACCTCAACTATGTCTTGTCATTTTCCATTTTTAATTGATTCATAGTTTTCTTATTTACACACTTGTGTTATGTATATAAATGTATATTATATCTATATATGCATATTTTTGCTGAGTTGCTTTAATTGGTATTGGTTGTCATTTTGATGGATGGAAAATCAATCAACTTAATTATGGATATTATCAACTTAATTATGTAATTTTATTCATGATCACTTTTTGTCTGCTAAAACATTCTAAAATTAGGCTTTATTGATCTCTGTGAAGTTGAAGGAACAAAAATAGAGAAAGAAGACCTTTTTTTAAAAGAAAGTAGGTAAAAGAGGAAAACTTTAAAGCTCTGTGACAGTCCCCCCAACCTCAATAAGCTCCAGGGAACCATATTCAATTATTTTCCTACAGAGCTATTATATGAAGCTCCAGGGAACCATTTTCTTCGTTAACTTTTACGATGATAATGATGTGTGGCATTGTAAACAGATTTATTATTCCTGACACTGGTAAATGCTTTTTGCTTCAAAATCTTAGAATTAAGAACGGAGTTTAAGATCTATTGACAGTTATTTAAACTGAAACTGGTTCAAAATTTCTGTGGGATTATAGGGAATTTATTTGTTCTTTTTTCCCTTTCTTTTATGTTTTAATGATGCAATTTCAGCACGATTAAATCATCACATATATTAGATTTAGTCGGACAAGTGTTGAACATGGGAACCAAAATGACAAGGTTCATGTTGAATGTGGCCCCAATCATATTGTTTTTCCACAAGAAAGATAAACGAGTTGATTATGGCCTTGCTGAATTTTTATGCCAAACCAACTATTTATATGTATATACACATATATATTAAACCACTGTTTTTCTCCTGCAGGAAGAGTTATGTCTCCAGAAGGTTTCCCCTGATAGTTCTGTTACTGGTCTCTCTCCAAGTAGTAGAGACAAAGGAGATAAAGATGGGTTCCTCTTGTCAGAGTTGGATGAGCTTGTGAAGGTGTTTGATTTGCCTGCCCCCAAGGCTGGTTTTTCTCCCAATAAAGATGCCGAGACATCTCACTCAGATGAAGAAACACCTGGAGTATTTACTTGTGCTGAAAGGGAGGACAATGAGCAGGAGATTAAGGACCTGAAGAAAATGGTCAGAATTCTTAGAGAAAGGGAAAGGAGCCTAGAGATCCAATTGCTTGAGTATTATGGTCTTAAAGAGCAAGAAACTGCTGTCATGGAACTCCAAAATCGATTGAAGATAAACAATATGGAGTCTAAACTTTTCAGTCTCAAGATCGATTCCTTGCAGGCAGATAATAGAAGATTAGAGGCACAAGTGGCTGATTATGCAAAAGTTGTTGCGGAGCTTGAAGCGGCAAGAACAAAAATAAAGCTGCTGAGGATGAAACTTAAGTCTGAAACTGAACAGAACAGGCAACACATTTTAACCCTTCAACAAAGAGTCCAAAAGCTGCAGGACCAGGAAAACAATGCTGTTACGAGTGATCCAGATATTCAATTGAATCTGCAAAGAATGAAGGAATTGGAAGAGGAAGCTGAAGAATTGAGGAAGTCTAATCATAGTTTGCAGCTTGAAAATTCGGATTTGGCTGAGAGGTTGGAGAACACTCAAATGCTTGCAACTTCTTTTCTAGCAGATCAACAGGTACTAAGCTCATTCCTGTTCCATTAATCTCTCCTTACTGATTTATTTTTGACTCCTAATTATGTTCCGTTGCAGGCAGAAGCATTAAAGGCAGAAAGCCGACAATTAAGACAGCAAAACGAAGATTTGTTGAAGGTAATTGAGCAACTCCAAGCAGACCGGTGTGCAGATGTTGAAGAACTAGTGTATCTCCGATGGATAAATGCTTGCTTACGCTATGAGCTGAGGAATTGTCAGCCTGGAACTGGAAAGACAATCGCTAGGGATCTTAGCAGAACCTTAAGCCCCAAGTCAGAGGAGAAAGCCAAGCGACTAATAATCGAATATGCAAATAAAGAAGGCTTTGCAGAAAAGGGAATAAATATTATGGACTATGATTTCGACCGGTGGTCATCCTCCCATTCTTATCTCACAGATTCTGGTGAGTTTGATGATTCTTCTGTTGATTATTCATCAGTTAACAAAACTGACACCTCAAGCAGAACAAAAGTTTTGAGTAAGCTGAGGAGACTAATAAGGGGAAAAGACAGTCACCATCATAGTTGGAGTTCATCAGCAGAAAGAACTGTAATTGGGGAAGATATGGAGGGGAAGTCCAGATCTTCTGTTGATACTGGAACTGATGGACATGGAAATAGGTTGAGAAGTTCCTCTAGATATTCTTTGGACATCGAAAGATTAAGGAATCTGAAAGTAGAAGATGGGAAGGATTTGGGAGGTAGTCTTAGAAACATTGTTTCTGGCAGCAGGGAAAGTGTTAGTGATTCAGTGCTGGAATACCAAGATCATGAGAACACGGGAACGGTTCAGAAATCTGAAAAATTGGTAAAATATGCAGAAGTTTTGAAGGATTCTTCTAGGGAAAGGTCAAAGCTTCACAGGAGAGCAGCTTCACATGGTCCCTTTTTAAATTTTTAGAGGTGCTGTAGGAATTTGATACATCAGTTAGCTGTTTATATTATAGTAGATCTTTAAACTCCATTATCTCCTAGTGGTTTGGGTTTTCTTTTTAATGCCCAGTTTACCGCTTAGACTGTGTCAGATATATTATAGGTAATTAATTAGGCAAGATAAGGAAGTATGCTGAATCAAATATGAGATTTTTTCAAGGCATTCATTGTTCATAATCTCTCTCTCTCTCTCTCCAGTGTTCTCTGTTCTTAGCTAGAAGTAAAGGAATATTCAGGAAAAAGGGCAAAGTTTCACCTATCTCCAGAACCCAACAAAGCATCCTATGAACTTGGAACAGTTTGAAAGAAGTCATTATATATAGGGTAAATTTCACTTATCACCTTTGCACTTTGATCACAATTTTACTTTGGTCTCTCTATTTTTAATTGCCCTACTTTGCCCCTTATACTTTCAGTTAAGTAGTAATGTGGTCTTTTCGTCAAATTTCTGTTAATAAAGGTGACAGAAAGTCATTTTTTTATTTTTTTCTTTTAAAAAAATAAAAAACAGTATTTATTCATTATTTTTTTATTTTTAGTTGTTAACAAAATTCAAAAAATGAAACAAAAAACTCTAAAATGGGTGTTTTTTTAATTTTCAAAATATTATTTTGGTACTATTAGCATAAAAGTAACCTACAAATGTATTAAAAATAAAAAAAATTCATTTTAGTATTTTTTATTTTCTTTTTCAAATTTTGTAAACAACTAAAAACAAAAAAATATTAAACAAACATTGCTTTTGGTAACGTTTTTGTTTTTGTTTTTCATTCACGAACAAACATTGCACCAATGAACATTGTTTTAGTAAAATGAGTGTTTGTTTAATATTTTTTTTGTTTTTAGTTGTTTACAAAATTCAAAAAAAAGAAAATAAAAAACAATAAAATAGGTTTTTTTTTTTTTTTTTGTTTTCAATACATATGTAGGTTACTTTTATGCTAATAGTACCAAAACAAATGTTTTGAAAAAAAAAACCCATTTTAGCGTTTTTTTTCATTGTTTGAATTTTATTAACAACTAAAAATAAAAAATAATAAACAAACACTGTTTTTCATTTTTTAAAAGAAAAAAAATAAAAAGAGCTTTCTGTCACCTTTATTAACGAAAATTTGACAGAAGGACCATATTGCTACTTAACTGAAAGTGTAAAGGGTAAAATAAAACAATTAAAAGTAAAAAAATCAAAGTGAAATTATGATCAAAGTACAGAAGTGATAAGTGAAATTTACCTTTATATATATGCATATATATATATATATATATATATGTATATAGATATATATATTTTCTCTTGCCAATTAATGTAAATTTTGGTTTTCATTACACGAAGAACAGTGTCATCTTGAAGGCACGGCCAGCCAGGCAATGAGTGTTGTTGGGCATTTTGGAAAATTTTATTTTGCTTCTTAACAACGCCTAATTCCTAAACAACGAGACGTATTATAAGATGTGCCTTAGCTTGGAAGGTGGCTGCGCATACGCTATGGTCGCAAATAGATGGTGGCATTAAAATCGTGTTTCAAAAACGCGACTTCAAGAAGGGCAGGTTGAGTACGGTAAAAAAGAGGTTTTATGGGCTGGATTTAGTAAAAAAAAAAGGGGTGACGTGGCTCTATCTGATTTGTACATTTTGCTGATGTGGATGCAATGAAATGGAGACAGGAGAAGACTCGTATATAACTTGGCCTCGATCTGAAACGCTGGCGTTTACGCTTCTTCCAAGGTAGAACGCGACCGTTTCATCGCACTCGCATTACAAGTGGAGACAAAACAGTTATAACAAACTCTCCCTCTCTCTCCCTCTCACGTATAACAGTACGGAGACCCTCCTGCTGCTGCCTACGCTCTGCAGGTCTCACTCTGTTGCTCTCTCTCTCTCTCTCTCTCTCTCTCTCGTTCTCGCTCTAAAAGTCCCTTTTTCTCGCTCTAAGTTTTTTTGGGTTTTGAACTTTGAAGGAAAAAAATGGCGGCACAACCGGTGGCTCCGCCTCCACCAGCGCCACCGTCTGATACTCTTCGAAATCGGTCAATTTATGTCGGCGATCTGGACCCAGAAGTTACGGAGATGGACCTCGTTCAAGCTTTCCGTCAGATGGGTCCATTGGCCTCCGTTCGCCTCTGCAGAGACAGACTTTCTCACCAATCCCTTCGCTATGCTTACATCAACTTCTTCTCCCCCTCTGATGGTAACTCTCTCTCTTTCTTTCTTTCTCTCCCTATACGTATATGCATATGTATGTGCATTTTTCCATGACTTTCTGGGTCTCTCTCTTGTTTATGGGTTCTTGGAGGAAATTGTATATGTTTGTTCTGTTTTCTTTAGTCACTCTGAATTCATGGTATTTTGTTATCTTTGTAGTTCGGAAAATGTGATTTCGTTCTTCTGTGTTCACAGTTCTCTGCCTACGTTCCACTAGGATAGTGATCTTTCTTGTCAGTCTTGTGTGTAATGGTGAATACTTTCTCTTCTTTGCGGAATGCGTTGTGTTAATTTGTTCTGTTCTTGGAAATCTCTGTGTCTCTGTTGCTGCTTTTGGTTCTTTCTTCTTGATCTCTATTGATCCTTATCTTTATTATTTGAAAAATGGGTTAGGTATTTTGTTGATCTTCCTTTACTTTGAACCCATCAAATCTGTCAAAATTATGTTCTGTTTCGTTTCTTGAAACCACAATTTTTTATTATTTGTCTAACATGATCATGGTTTACTAGGTTTATCTCTTGTTTAATTACTTGCCAATAATGATATGTTTGTTTCTTGACTCGTTCTCTTTCGACTGTTTTGCTATAAATTGTTTATTCGTTTGCTTTTTTGTTTTGATCAGCTTCTAAGGCTCTGGCTTGTCTAAACCACACTGAATTGAAGGCAAAACCCATGAGAATAATGTGGTGTCAGAGAGACCCTCTTACAAGAAAGACTGGTATTGGGAATATCTTCATCAAGAACCTTGACCCTTCTGTTACCAGTAACCACTTGCAGGGAATTTTTTGCAAATTTGGAACCATACTTTCTTGCAAGGTGGCTGAGGAACATGGTAAGAGCAAAGGTTTTGGGTTTGTTCAGTTCGATTCAAAGGATTCATCCATGGCTGCGATCAATGCTCTCCATGGTACAATGCTTGAAGGGAAGAGATTGTAAGTCCTTTCTTATCTCTTGTCTCTTTGTACCTATGCAAATTGTAGCTCTTTTTTCTCAATGCTTAATTGAGTATATGTGTCAGATTTTGTTTCTTGATAGGTCATTATTTTTCAGTTTTGTGGGCATTTTCATAGTTGATCTGGTTCAATTTAAGTGGAATGGAAGAGTTATAGTTTCTTTTATATTGGATGAATGTGATTATTGGGTTTTATATTTATCAACAGACTCGCTGTGCTATGTCTATCTATATGTGTGTGTGTGTATTTGCTGCTCCAGTTTACTGAATGCTTTATGTTCATTTCTGATTTGCAAGTTCTTTATTTTGTGTGGTTGTAGGCTTCTCCACTTTTTACTTTCTATTTAGTTTGTTTAATTAGGACTTCCCCACTTTGTGCTTTCTATGATCGAGTGTTATTACCTCTTCTCTTTTCTCTATTTCATTGGTGCTCTTTAAATTCTTTGTTCATGAAATCTGCAAACAAAGACATGGGCTATTGTAGCTTCTATTTCTGATTGCTTGTATTGAAGGTCTATATTTGTATAACCTTCTTCACTAATGCTTTAGTTTCTGTCCTTTACTGTTCTTTTCTGATTCCATTTGTATTTGATAAATCTTAACCAGTCAAAGTGGATGGTGTGATTTAGAGATCCGGGATATGCATGAATATTCAGTTACTCATAAAGCATCAATTGATGCTTCTCATAAAAACAGGCATATCATGTAGAACTCCTGACAAATAATTCCGAGTTATTTTTTTATATTTTGTATGAGAAAGCTAATGGTATTTAATTGCTCTTCATATGAAATTTGGCTCTCGGTGCTCCTCTTTTAAAAGAGATCTCTTCCCTAGTGTGGACCCTGGGATTCTTATAGTTTCTAACTTTTATTGTCGATTTCTTGGATGAATGAGAGAAGAAAATAATCCTTTAAGGGGTTCCCTTTCTTAAGTGTATTAATCATCTCTTCCTCTATTCCCTCACATTCTTTATTAACATGATGCTGTTTCAGTTGGCTAGTGTGCTGGCCCCTCCCATAATTGTTTTCTCTTTTAGTTTTTAACAGAATTGTCTGCAAGGTATTTTCTGGATTGTGGTGTTAGGCCATTATTATTGATTTTGTGCCTTGGAATGGGAGTATTAATTGAGACAAGTTCATTAATTTGGTATCCTACAGATATGTGTCCAAATTTGTCAAGAAAAGTGAGAGGAAGGATGCCCATGGAGAACCAAATTTCACAAATTTGTATATGAAAAATTTGGATGAAAATGTGACAGAGGATGTCCTTCGAGATAAATTTTCTGAATTTGGGAAGGTCTGCAATGTTCTGGTCATGAAAGATGCTGAGGGAAAATCAAGGGGTTTTGGATTTGTCAACTTTAAGTCACATGAAGATGCTAAGAAGGCTGTGGAGGCCTTGAATGGTGCACTGCTAGGTAAACATGCCATCTTATCATTTCTACTACCTTGATTTTGACCCCAATGGTTTATGAAGTTTAATTTTGAAATGCACGTTTTGTTTATGCATCAGGGTCAAAGAAGTTGTTTGTTGGGAAGGCTCAGCAGAAAGCTGAAAGGGAAGACTTTCTAAAATGTGAATACAAGGAGAAAACCAACCATTATACTGAGAAACCGAAGGCTTCAAATCTGTATGTGAAGAACCTTGACACATCTATTGATGACGGAAAATTAGAAGCACATTTCAGTGCCTTTGGAAAGGTGACTTCTGCAAAAGTGATGCGCCATGAGAGTGGGATTAGTAAAGGATTTGGCTTTGTCAGCTTCTCCACTCCTGAAGAAGCAAAGAATGCTTTGGACACACTTCATGGTTTTTACCTCTTCTCCTCTGTTCTCTATATTATCAAGCCGATTCTCAGTTCTCTAAATTGAATCTAATTTTTCTTTTTGCAATAGGAACCATTTTCCAAGGAAGGTCTCTATATGTGGCTGTAGCTCAGTGTAAAGCAGAACGTAATAGAGAGTTGAAGAGTTACTATGCACAGCACCCACTGCAGCCTTTATATTCTCCTATTTCAGAAATCCTTACCCCTCTCTTTCATCCAACATATTACAATTTCCCTCCTTTTCCCTCTCCGAATCCTTTCTCATGCATAAATTCACACCCTTCAAGGATTTATCAAAATTTTGACAGAAGTGTGGGTGCACTGTATCCTTTCATGGCACAGCATTACCAGAGAAACTTTTCCCCATACGTAAGGAAATACCACGGTTTTATTTTGCGTTGCTTTTATCTGCTTCTGGTTTTCACTTTCATAACTTGTTGAATATGCAATTGCAGATTCCTGCAAGACAATCACAGCAAGGGACCTACATGAACAGTGTTTACCAACATGTATGTCTCTTTTGCTTTCTTACTTTCGAATTACAAAAGACGATTTGCCCTGTGGCAATTGTAGTAATATGATCTAGATGTCCTGGCAAATGACATCTCATAGTGCACTAAATGAATAAAATGCCAATTGCTTCAGCAAATTCATCAACTCCTGTAAACTTAGAATTTTATGAAGCCTAAGCATTATTGTTTCATTCACAATTTATGGCTAAATTTCAATGGCAAAAATCCTTGATGTCCACAGACAATGGGATATCCCAGCTCTATTGTGCCCACCGGAGAGCTGAACTGTGGGAGTCACAAGGATCAGAAAATATCCAGGAACAAGAGGGCTGGAGCTGCAGAAGCTTCCTCCATAGGATCTGCAGCTAACTTCAAGGAAAACAACAAAGAAGGTCTATGCCCTCTGGTTGGGAATCTTCAGGTGGGTCACTACCCAAAAAACACTTCTAAAAGGACACTACCATATGCTAGGAAACTTTCATTTCTGTAATCATCTCTATGTTTGTGCCTATGGTATGATTGCTAATGTAGCGACTTTCTCGCTTTCTCTCCCCCTAGCCCGAGCATGTGACAAAGATAACGGAAATGGTGTTGGAAAAGAACAATTCTGATGTCCGTAAGCTACTAAACTCACCAAAGCACTTGGCAATGCAAGTTGAGAAGGCAGTCCAAGTGCTGAAGGACCATGGCAGATAGTCCTGTTGGTCAGCTGGCCAAGTGCCCGCTGCTTGAGATACCGGTATAAAGGATCATACACATCTGACACGAGTATGATCGACACTATATCTTCCCACTGCTGAATCTTCAAGTGTTGCCATATGCTTTTCTGCTTTCTTGGAAGTTTTATGCTTGCAATTGATTCATTCTGTAAGCCTTAGGGGCCAGGATTGTTTTTCAAGTATTATCAAAATTCCATATAGAGCATTTTGGATCTTATCGGGTGATGCTGTGTTCTTTCCCTTTTGCCAGCATATACTCCATGCTTGTTTGGAAGTTCAGAAATACCAAGGAAAAGAGATTTTTTTGGATTTTTTTACACTCCACTCTTGATTTGCGTACATGTCAAACTAGTTATACATTTGTCTATTGAAAGTCCTTAGATGATAAACACAGCAATACAGATCAAACTTTTGCCTGTAATAAGTGGTAACATAGTCTTGAAACATTGTATGGAGTAGAGACAAATAGAGGTTATATAGTCTATGGCACAGACACAGAAAATGAATGGAAACTCATCCGATGAGGTTGATTCCTTGGATGATCAAAGCATCGGCAAGAATCTGATTAGCAGCCTCAGATGGATGGACACTGTCCCAAAACACATACTGAGTAGCATTAGGACAAGTTCCAAGGGACTTGGAATTGCACAACAACGATGTCGTCTCCACGGTCCCTGTTCCACAGCAACCTTTCCTTGCTTCTGCAAAACCTGCACCATTGCAATTCTAGCAAAGTCAAGCTTAATACCAGGGAGTATATATCCATAATAAAAAAAGGTTTGTTCTTTCATACCAGATTTTGAAGGACTCTGAACAAGGTCATAGAGGGGTTTGAAGATGTCAAAGACCGCGATTTTAAGCTCCGGAAGCTGGTTTTGGAGATTTGTTGCAGCTGATTTGATCTTCTTGTTGAACCCTTGAGCATCAGTGTTGAGCCTGGATACACACCCGCTTTCGTGGAATCCAAACAGAGTGATGGTTGCTGGAAGACAACCTAATGGTGGGAGTGAAGTCACCCCAATCCTTCTGGCTCCTAGATTATACAGGTCCTGTTTGTCAAACAAGGCAAAACCAAGATCTTTAATTTTCATCTCGGCTATAAAATAAACCAAGTTACTCCAGCATGTGACTCGTGTTCGGTTCGTTTAAAACTCATTCAAGCTCGTTATATATATAAATAAATAAGCTCAAACACATTTTAAGGCTCAAAAATTTTTTAAGCTTTGTTCTAACTTGACTTGATAAGTTTATATGCACTAAAAAAATTAAGTTACTCGAGCTCAGCTCAACAAAAAATTAGTTTGAGACCTGCTCAAAGCTAAACAAGACAAATTTTGACACGTTTTAAAGTTATTAAGGTTATTAAACCAATCTTGAACAACCCAATACTCGGCTCGACTCTACTCGTTTAAAGCTCTAATTTCATGTACTCATTTACCCAATTACCCAAACAATAAATCCAGAAAAGTTACCTTAATGAAGCTTGAAAATATGCCGACAAGGTACGAGGAATACTGATCGGGAGTGTAGACTTTGTTGACGTAAGGATTGACATAGTAGTTCTGAATAAAATCACTACTGCCAGCGCCCAATATGTATAATGCACCCTTGATAATGGATGCAGCTTTCTGATTCCCTGCTACCTGCGCTAGCTTGGCTTGGTACTCCTTGTAATACTCTAATTGCTGTGACAATGGAATTGCATGCTGCACAAAGATTGGCAGAAAAGTTACAGATCAGCTTGCATTTATGATTGTAAAGATTGAATATTCTGTTTGGTTCCTGAGAAAGATAAAATTCTTACATTCAAGATGGCTGTTTTGTCATCATAGCCAGATGCAGCAGAAGCAAAGTTGGCTCCGATAAGAAGGTTTTTCCCGGAGGCCTGTGGGCTGAGATATGCCGGCGGGTACGTAGTAAATCCCAGTGTATCAGCTGCAGAGAGAGATTAAAATAATTAAACCAAACCAGCTGAATCTCTCTGTTTTGTTGATTCTTTAAAACTTACCAGTGATATCAGTGGCTAGTTTTCCATTGCAGAACCTTCCAGTTGGTTTGTGGTTGATGAAATCTCTTCCATAAGGTGGGTGATTAGCCTTGTAAATGGTGGGGATATAGTCATTGTTTCCCACATCTACTGCAGAGTCACCGAATGTCAAGATTGCCGGCACGAGAGGCTGAGCTTCCCCAGTACTGGTGGCAAATGCCAATGCAAGAATAAAAACCAATGCTCCTCTGAAGGAGATACCCATATTGTAAAGAAATGGTGTTTTTGAGGCTTTGAGCTTAGGGCTATGACCTTATAAGACAGAATGAAAGCTATCCCAATTTAAGACAGTGTTGAAGAAGGAAGATGAAGGTTGAGTAGCTCATAATTATGGAGTCTTAGGAGTGGTTATATAGCATTAAAAGCAACTCATAATACACAAACAGATATATACAGATACATATATATGTCTGCATGGATGTAAAGCAATCAACTTCTCTTTTAAGCTGATGTCTGCTAGATTTTTAGATGTCACTCAAACACATTGAATGGAAACCCACAATTATGAATTTTGTTCATCCAACTATTAAGAGCTGCCAAAGTAGTTGGGTGGGGATAATGAATGATCGTCCATTGGGACTTGCAGGCACGAGAAAGTTGCATGTGCTCTAGTCTCTGCTAGATTTAATTTTTTGGCTGTAAATTCCACCGACTAGTAGCATACAGTGGGTCAACGATAAAAGTAAATGTAGTAATTGGCTCAGTAAATTCACGAATCCCGTCTATTTTCCAATGTTTGGGAGGAAATGTACTGAGCATGCATTGGCTATCCAAACTCCCTTTAACAGGCTGTTGGGAACTTGGCGGTGGGAAGGAAAAGGGAAAATGAAAGTAACATATTTTTCTTGGTTTTGAAAAAAAAAAAAAGAAACAAAAGAAGAGAGAGATTTAAAAATTTCTCTTCTTTTTTCCTTCTCTTCCCTTCCCATCCCTTTCCAAGTTCCAAACAGGCTATACGTGTTGTAGACCCGCCTCATTGATCTCCAGGTCCTTGGTCAGAGGGTTAGTTGCCCTATGAGTTATTCCTTCTAATGGACCCCTACCCTATTGTGTTGTGAATTAAATTCAGTAGTACTGTGCTGATTATGAAATATACATATATATATATATATATACAGACATATATGGATGAAGACATTATTGAAAGAAAGATTATAATCACGATAGTGAATAAGGAAAAAAGCTTGAAAGCAATTCTCCACCACCCTATAGGCCCAACAAGAGGTACCCAATGATAATTTCGTACTGGATATGTATTTGATTGTGGGAGGAAAATAAATAAAAAATAAAAAATTCCTCAGGGCATAAAGGGGAATGGTTTCATTTCAAGACGATCTACATGAGAAAGAAAAAAGAATTGGAAAAAAAAATTACCCAAAAAAATAATACCAAAATAACAGTTTTTGCTCCACTAAGCTGCATTGCATGGTAAGACAGAAAAATAGTGGATTGCTTCGATGATATATAACATATACTGTGGAGGTTGTTTTATTCATATATTTTTTTAAATGCCTTTTAGGTATAACATATGCTGCAATATTTGAACCAAAAGTTTGAATTCCACTGCTTGCTTACCCTATATTTCACTATCCCATGGATAGAACTCATAGAAGAGGAAAGGCATGAGGGGCTTCTCATTCATGTGAGGCAAGGCTTAGGCTTACAGTTTTGTTTCAATTGTTTATACTTACTGTGGGAACTTCTCACAAAATGATTTTTCCATACAATTTTTCTAGGCCAAGCAGCAATATTAATCTTATGTGGCTATTTCCACATAAATGAAATTTCCAAAAACATCGTTGTAAATCTCCAGACTTGCTAAAAAGCTGGTGATCAATTTAAGATGTTGTTTCATATGCATTAGCTGCGTTATTTGAACTGAAAGGTTGAATCCCATAGTTGGATTGGAAATTAAGGATATGTTTGAATTTACAGTTGCATTTGTAACATTTCAAGATTTTTTTTTTTCCCTTGTCACACTCATCAAGGTTGAATTTTGGCTTGATTGAATTCTTTCCAGGAAGAAAATGAAAGATTATTTGGAAGGCTAAAAGTTTTTGGATGTGCAAATACATAGTTGTCCCTTACCATAAATTGATTCAAACGAAGAGTAAACTGGCACACTCCTGTTTCCCAGGGACGAGGTTGGAGCTTACCCATGAATTAAGTACAATATCAGCTGACTTTGAAGGCAAATCAAGTCCAAAGGAAGGGATCTTCATGGAAATTTTTTTATTTTTGCTCACCAGGACCAAGTATCTTTTTGAGCACTTTTTATTGATAACTCTCTTTTTCTGCTGCAGAAACTCAAATCTGGAAAGTTAAAGATGAAAAACTACCCAGTAAATGTAGTAATTGGCTCAGTAAATTCACGAATCCTATCTATTTTCCAATGTTTGGGAGAAAATGTACTGAGCATGCATTGGCTATCCAAGCTGCCTTTAACAGCCTGTTGGGAACTTGGCGGTGAGAAGGAAAGGTCAAAATAAGAGAGAGGTAAGTAATATCAATTTTTTTTGATAGGTCATTTGAAAGAAGAAAATGAAAACATTAGATTAAAAATATATTTTTTTTTTTTAAAAATTCTCTTCAAATTTAAAAATTTCTCTTCTTTTTTTCTTTCTTTCCCTTCCCTTCTCTTCCCAAGTTCCAAACAGACTATGAGTGTTGTAGACCCGTCTCATTGATCTCCAGGTCCTTGGTCAGAGGGTTAGTTGCCCTATGAGTTATTCCATCTAATGGACCCCTACCCTATTGTGTTGTGAATTAAATTCAGTAGTACTGTGTTGCTTATGAAATAGACATATATATATATATATATACAGACATATATGGATGAAGATATTATTGAAAGAAAG
Organism: Euryodendron excelsum; assembly: GCA_033060915.1. Lineage (NCBI taxonomy): Eukaryota > Viridiplantae > Streptophyta > Magnoliopsida > Ericales > Pentaphylacaceae > Euryodendron > Euryodendron excelsum. Next base: position 36,338,768 of record CM065394.1, read on the forward strand.
ATTATAATCACGATAGTGAATAAGGAAAAACGCTTGAAAGCAATTCTCCACCACCCTATAGCCCCAACATGAGGTACCCAATGATAATTTCGTACTGGATATGTATTTGATTGTGGGAGGAAAATAAATAAAAAAAAAAATTCCTCAGGGCATAACGGGGAATGGTTTCATTTCAAGAAGATCAGCATGAGAAAGAAAAAAGAATTGGAAAAAAAAAATTACCCAAAAAAAATAATACCAAAATAACATTTTTTGCTTCACTAAGCTGCATTGCATGGTAAGACAGGATTTAAAAATATAGCAAAGATGAGAAGGCCTTGGAGAGTAACTTGCCATTTCTTACAGAAAAATAGTGGATTGCTTTGATGATCACGATATATAATATATACTGTAGAGGTTGTTTTATTTATATATATTTTTAAATGCCTTTTAGGCATAACATATGCTGCAATATTTGAACCGAAAGTTTGAATTCCACTGCTTGCTTACCCTATATTTCACTATCCCATGGATAGAACTCATAGAAGATTAAAGGCACGGGGGGCTTCTCATTCATGTGAGGCAAGGCTTAGGCTTACAGTTTTGTTACAATTATTTATACTTACTGTGGGAACTTTTCACAAAATGATTTGTCCATACAATTTTCCTTGGCCAAACAGCAATATTAATCTTATGGAACTATTTCCACATAAATGAAATTTCGAAAACGATCGATGTAAATCTCCGGACTTGCTAAGCTGGTATGCAATTTAAGATGTTGTTTCATATGCATTTGCTGCGTTATTTGAACTGAAAGGTTGAATCCCATGGTTAGATATGGAAATTAAGGATACGTTTGAATTTACAGTTGCATTTGTAACATTTCAAGATTTTTTTTTTCCCTTGTCACACTCATCAAGGTTGAATTTTGGCTTGATTGAATTCTTTCCAGAAAGAAAATGAAAGATTATTTGGCTATGCACTTGAATAAATGAAAAGGTTAAACGCCTTTGGATGAGCAAATAAATATTTGTCCCTTACCATAAATTGATTCAAACGAAGAGTACTGGCGCATTCCTGTTTCCCATGGGAATGTTGGGTTGGGTTTTCCTCCAATGTGGGGATGGCCCAAAGTTTAGGTGGAGCCCATGTGGGTTTGTCAAGCCCACATGGGGAGGAACCCAATTTTTAAGGGTTTTTTGAATACAATCGGGAGAGATACAAACAGATTAGGGCGTGAGAGGCGCAGAAAATTCTGCAGCAGAAACAGAGAGAAAGAGGCACTGTCCAGTTTTGAAAACGACTCTGATGGTTGACTTTTTTGGTCCGATTGAGCTGAAATTTTGCAGGCACGTTCAAGACTCGAGGCTTTGAAATTTGAACGGTGAAGATCAGATTTGAAGCACTCTGCAGCGGGTTTTGAGTTCGTGAACAGTTCCTCTGTTTTTGGGTGAGATTTCTCCGATTTATTCTTTGATTTCCAAGAAAGTCATTTCTTGAGTTTGCTTTTGATTGTATACCTCTAGTATTGACTAGAGAGAACATTTGTGTGTGCCCATTACTTTGTTGATAGTGGAGATTTGGGAGGACTTTGGTCCTGTGGTTTTTACTTCCTACATCGGGGAGGTTTTCCACGTTAAATTACTTGTGTTTTTTAACTTGTTAGAATATTGTTGGTGCTCTATTTTATTGCTTCCTAACAGATTCACACAAAGAGGGAGAGACATAATTTCTGTTTACAGATTTGTGGTGGTTTTTGGGTTGTCCAAATTTGTTTAGGTGCATTCTCCCATCAAAGTGGTATTAGAGCCAGGTTCTTGTTATTGAATATCTTGTGTTGAATGATGGAAGCTAACTTGAGCAAAATGGTCACTTTGAATGGCTCTAATTATCACACTTGGAAAGGAAAAATGGAAGACCTTCTTTATGTGGTGCAGTTTCATTTACCGGTGTTTGCTAATGAGAAGCCAGATAATAAATCTGATGAAGAACGAACTTTGCTACATCGACAAGTGTGTGGATACATCAGGCAGTGGGTGGATGACAATGTTTTGAACCATATTAGTGGTGAGACACATGCACGCACACTCTGGGACAAACTTGATCAGTTGTATGCTCGAAAGACTGGGAACAATAAAATGTTTCTAATAAAGCAATTGATGACTTTGACATACAAGGATGGAACTCCATTGACAGATCACTTGAATTCATTTCAAGGGATAATTAATCAGTTGGCTGGAATGGGTATCAAGTTTGATGATGAAGTTCATGGGTTGTGGTTACTTGGTACATTGCCAGACTCGTGGGAGACATTTAGAATGTCATTATCCAACTCAGCCTTAGATGGTGTAATCAATACGGATTTGGCAAAGAGCAGTATTCTGAATGAAGAGATAAGAAGAAAATCACAGAGATCCTCTTTACAGTTAGAGATTTTGGTTACAGAGAACAGGGGGAGAAGTCACAGTAGAGATCCAAAGCACAGAAATAAAGGCAGAAGCAAGTCTAACAAGTTTGCTAATGTTGAGTGCTATCATTGTGGCTTGAAGGGGCACATCAAAAACCATTGCAGGAAGTTGAAGCGAGAAACCAAGAAGAACGAGAATGAGAAAAAGAATGATGATGGAAAGGAGAATGTTCAAGTTGCCGCCACTATTGCTGAAGATTTCCTCATTGTTTATGATGATGATGTTATTAATGTTGCATGTCATGCTACCAATTGGGTGATTGATAGTGGCACCTCCATACATGCTACACCTCGACATGATTTCTTCAGTTCCTATACACCAGGTGACTTTGGGACAGTAAGGATGGGCAGTGATGGCTTGGCCAATGTCATTGGTATTGGTGATATATGCTTGGAGATGAATAATGGCACAAAGTTGGTTCTTAGAGATGTGAAGCATATTCCCAGCATCCTCATGAACTTGATTTTTGCAGGCAAACTGGATGATGAAGGGTATTGCAATACTTTTAGAGATGGTCAGTGGAAGCTCACCAAGGGTGCTATGGTTGTGGCTCGAGAAAAGAAATATTCCACTTTACATGTATTGCAGGCAAGCATCTCTAAAGGCAGCATTAATGCAATAGAAGATAAGTCTACAGCAGAATTGTGGCATAAGAGGCTTGCTCATATGAGTGAGAAAGGCTTGACAGTATTGGCTAAGAGGAATCTCTTGTCAGGAATGAAAAGTGCATCTCTAAAAAGGTGTACTCATTGTTTAGCAAAAAAGCAGCATAGAGTTTCTTTCAAGAGTTCCCCTCTTTCAAGAAAGTCAAATGTACTTGACTTAATATATTCAGATGTCTGTGGGCCTATGAAGACAAAAACACTAGGTGGTTCTTATTACTTTGTGACCTTCATGGATGATCATTCAAGGAAGCTATGGGCATATACCTTGAAGACTAAAGACCAAGTACTAGAAACTTTTAAACAATTTCATGCTTTGGTTGAGAGACAGATTGGGAAGAAGCTGAAGTGCATCAGAACATATAATGGGGGAGATTATTCAGGTCTTTTTGATGATTATTGTAGACAGAATGGCATTCGACATCAAAAGACACCTCCAAAAACTCCTCAGTTGAATGGTTTAGCGGAGGGAATGAACATGACACTTGTTGAAAGAATTAGATGTGTACTCTCACAGGCACGGTTGCCAAAGTCCTTTTGGGGTGAAGCTTTGAGCACAGTTGTACATGTTCTAAATCTCACACCGTGTGTTCCTCTTCAGTTTGATGTACTTGACAGAGTTTGGACTGGTAAGGATGTTTCCTATGATCATTTGCATGTCTATGGGTGTAAAGCTTTTGTTCATATTCCTAAAGATGAAAGGTCTAAGCTTGATGTAAAGACTCGATAATGCATCTTTTTGGGCTATGGTCTGGATGAGTTTGAGTATAAGTTATATGATCCAGTTGATAAGAAGATAGTGAGAAGTCGAGATGTTGTGTTTGTTGAAGATCAAACCATAACAGATATTGAAAAGATGGAGAAAGTAGTGCCTCGACATAGTTATGATCTCATTGACTTGAATCCAGTTCCTTTAATAGATTTGCCAGAGCAGGTTGAACCAAACATTCAGAATGACCATCATGATCCAAATGATGCAGATGTTCCGTTACAGGTTAAGACAAATGATGGGGTTCTTGATCAGGTGCCAGTATTAGAGATACCACCAGAGATTCCACTCAGGAGATCTGTCAGAGATCGTCATCGCTCTACACGGTATTTTGCAGACGAGTATGTGTTAGTGATTGACGAGCCCGAGTGTTATGCAGAAGCCATGGAAGATGAGCACAAAAAGGAGTGGGTTGATGCTATGCAAGATGAGATGCAGTGTTTGTATGACAATCACACTTTTGAATTGGTAAAGCTACCTAAGGGTAAGAAAGCTTTGAAGAATAGGTGGGTCTACAGGGTGAAGCAAGATGAACATACTTCACAGCCACGTTACAGAGCTAGACTGGTTGTTAAGGGATTAAGTCAAAGAAAAGGTATTGACTTCGATGAGGTTTTCTCTCTTGTTGTAAAAATGTCCTCTATTCATATGGTATTGGGCTTACCAGCTAGTCTTGATTTAGAGATTGAGCAGATGGATGTAAAAACTGCTTTCCTTCATGGTGACTTGGAGGAAGAAATTTATATGGAGCAGCCAGAGGGTTTCAGGGTAAAAGGAAAAGAGGATTATGTGTGCAAGCTAAATAAAAGTCTCTATGGTTTGAAACAGGCACCCAGGCAGTGGTATAAGAAGTTTGAGTCAGTCATGGGGGAGCAGGGCTACCAGAAGATTACTTCTGATCATTGTGTATTTGTGCAAAAATTCTCTGATGATGATTTCATTATTTTATTGCTCTATGTTGATGACATGTTGATTGTTGGTAGAAATCCTTCAAGAATTGATAAATTGAAGGAGCAGTTAAGTCAGTCCTTTGCTATGAAGGACTTGGGCACAGCAAAGCAAATTCTTGGTATTCGAATTTTTCGAAACAGAAAAGAAAAGAAATTGTATATATCACAGGAGCAGTACATTGAAAAGGTGCTTGAAAGGTTCAACATGCATAAGGTTAAAGTGGTTAGCTCTCCTCTTGCTACTCATTTTAAGTTAAGCACTAAGCAAAACCCTTCAACAGATAAAGAGAAGGAAGACATGGAGAGAGTTCCATATGCCTCAGCAGTGGGAAGCTTGATGTATGCAGTGGTGTGCACGAGACCAGATATAGCCCATGCAGTTGGTGTTGTTAGTCGTTTTCTTTCAAATCCAGGAAGAGAACATTGGAATGCAGTGAAGTGGATTATAAGATATCTTCGAGGCACTTCCAGGTTGAGACTCAGTTTTGGAAGTGGAAAACCACTGTTAGTCGGTTACACAGATGCAGATATGGTAGGAGAGATGGATACTCGTAAGTCTACTTCGGGTTATTTGATCACCTTTTCAGGTGGAGCTGTTTCTTGGCAGTCAAAGTTGCAAAAGTGTGTTGCACTTTCTACAACGGAAACTAAGTTTATTGCAGCAACAGAAGCTTGTAAAGAGATGTTATGGATGAAAAAGTTTTTGTGCGAGCTTGGTTTCAAACAGCAGCGGTATGTTCTGTCTTGTGATAGTCAAAGTGCTATTCACCTCGCCAAGAACTCTGCATTTCATTCAAGATCAAAGCACATCGAAGTAAGGTACCATTGGATACGAGAAACTCTTAATGGCAAGTTTACAAAGGCCCTAACGAGGGACAAGCTTGAGACGTGTCGCTTGATTGCTGGCATGAAGAATCCCCCCACCTAGTTGGGAATGGGGAGAATTGTTGGGTTGGGTTTCCCTCCTATGTGGGGATGGCCCAAAGTTTAGGTGGAGCCCATGTGGGTTTGTCAAGCCCACATGGAGAGAAACCCAATTTTTTAGGGTTTTTTGAATACAGTCGGGAGAGATACAAACAGATTAGGGTGTGAGAGGCGTAGAAAATTGTGCAACAGAAACAGAGAGGAAGAGGCACTGTCCAGTTTTGAAAACGACCTTGATGGTTGACTTTTTGTGGTCCAATTGAGTTAAAATTTTGAAGGCACGTTCAAGACTCGAGGCTCTGAAATCTGAACGGTGAAGATCCGATTTGAAGCACTCTGCAGTAGGTTTTGAGTTCGTGAACAATTCCTCTGTTTTTGGGTGAGATTTCTCCGATTTATTCTTTGATTTCCAAGAAAGTCATTTCTTGAGTTTGCTTTTGATTGTATACCTCTAGTATTGACTAGAGAGAACATTTGTGTATGCCCATTACTTTGTTGATGGTGGAGATTTGGGAGAACTTTGGTCCTGTGATTTTTACTCCCTATATTGGGGAAGTTTTCCACGTTAAATTACTTGTGTTCTTTAACTTGTTAGAATATTTTTGGTGCTCTATTTTATTGCTTCCTAACAGATTCACACAAAGAGGGAGAGACATAATTTCTGTTTACAGATTGTGGTGGTTTTTGGGTTGTCCAAATTTGTTTAGGTGCATTCTCCCATCAGGGAATAGGTTGGAGCCTACCCCCGAATTAAGTACAATGTCAGCCTAAGACTTTGACGGCAAATCGAGTCCAAAGGAAGGGATCTTCATGGAAATTTTGTTTATTTTTGCTCAGCAGTATTAAAGATGGCCACCAGGACCAAGTGTCTTTTTGGGCACTTTTTATTGATAACTCTTTTTTTCTCTTGCAGAAACTCAAATCTGGAAATTTACAGATGAAAAACTACCCAGTACATGCTGGATTATATCAGGGCTAAGATTGTATGGTCATATCAATTCTCAAGGGGGGCTTATTCACAAGAACCATAACTGCAATGTTATTTCACATATAAAGAGGCAGGAAGCATAGAACAAAAGGAACAGACACAGAAAAAGGAAAAAAAGGAGGGAAAAAAAAGAAGACAAGGAGGAAAGAAATGCATCCAAGTCTCCGAGGGGGCACGTAATTTACTCTTCTTCCAACTATCACTGGCACTTTGTCTCCATTTGTGATAAAATTATCACACATCCAGCTTACGAGCTCCAGTTTCTCACCACCTCAGCTTTGCAGGGAAGTACTGCAACAGCATGCCATTCGTTAAGAAGAAGTACCATGAATATTTGGAGCAGACAATGAAGGACATTTTTCATAGTAAAACAATTGGAGCTTATGATGAGTTTCATTCAACAAGGGAGGACCTAAAAAGAATTTAGTGACAGTGGTGGTGCTCACCTTTTCAATAAGAGAGAGGTAGTATGGCTTGACTTCTTCGACATCAACTCTCACTTTGCTCTTGCTGTATAGGTCATACTTGCTGCACACAGAAAAAGAAAGAAAGAAGAAAATGAAAACATTAGATTAATTGGCTAACTATAACCAAACATTATGAGAAAAATTTCTATATATTAAGAACACAGAATATATCAAGAACAGGAGAGTCTTACTTGAATATTTGGAGCCACTTTAGATTCTCAACATCTTCCTCATTCATTAAATGCTTGTATGCTCCTGACTTATGTAAAGCTGAGAGAGGAAATAATTCCATTAAAATCAATTTGTCTCCTTCAAATGGCTATCCCAACATATAATTCCCTCTTTGTTTTTTCACTTACCATAAAAGGAGTGGTATCTGATAATGAACAAAGCTGCTGAAGGTAAAGTTGTGTTATTCTCCTTGGCCACCTAAAAAATGAGAAACAAAGATAAAATTTTAGTGTTCCATTTCTCCACAAAATGCAAAATCACATAATTTAGAAACGTTTGGAAGTACCAAGTACATGTAGTCATCATGCCCCCACGACATCATGACATTGTTGAGTCCACAACCCTCAGAATAAACACCATATTTGGTGTTGTAAGCAGGATTGTTATAATCTGTATTTTCCTTGAAGTACTGCACCAATAAGCACATAAAGCGCCAGAAATTTAGAGAAAACTAAAAGATTTGAGTTCGTGTATGGTTGTAAGCTTTAATCATGGTTTTGCTCGTTTTGAGTATGAAAATTGAACCTTGTGATGAACAATTGATTCGTCGAATGCACAACCAACAGGAAAGGTGTCACCTAAAATGTTGATGTTGGTCAGTAACTTGAAATGAGAAGTATGAGAAAGCTCATTGCGGAAGAAGCAGAATTAGGAGAATTACCTACAACAGCCCATTGAGGAAGCTCCCCAAAGCTAGGATGAAGAAGAACCTTTCCAAGATCTAAAAGCAAACATTTAACCATGTTAACTAATTGCTCAACCAACTCAACAAAGCCTTAATTCCAACTATTTCAAGTTACCCACTAGAGGCATACTCATGTAGACTCGTACATTATCTCGAAACTATAAGATGTTTATGCTTAGGGGTGGAACTAGGATTTTATTTTGGCCGTGCCAAAACTTGGAACACACAATTTGTTTGGTAGAAAATTCTATTCTTACATAATTTGTGTGTGGAAGACTCCACCAAAATGATATGGTGGCGGCATTTTTGAATGAGCTCATATGGGGGGTGTTTTGATTAAAACTGAAAAGAGCACAAACAGGCACAATATTCTATATGAAAGTTCTATTTGTATAACATTACACCTCACCTATCGATATAATTTTTATAACTTAAAGTTTTCTTTGCATATATTTCTAATTTCAAGCATTGGAAATATGCTAGGATGAAGACTAAATTTCTACATAAAAAATAAAACCAATTTAGGTTTAACATCAAGAAAATATGGGAAAAAAGACATTAATTCTTCGAAAAAAAAGGGTAGGACCCACAGTCCATTGTAGAAAAAACTTTGTTTTTGGATTAGGGCCTTAAAAAGGGTTATATATCACGGGAGTTTGCTATAGAATAAATTTTTACAGGAATACATATATATACAATATGAGAGGGTTACACAAAAGCCAGGGTGCCATGGCACGGCTCAGCCATAATGTAATTCCGCCAAGCTTTGCCTTAGCAAAGCAAAGACCCAAATGTATAGTATGTACTGAACATTAATACAATAATAGAATTCAAGGGTAATCGCAAGGCATATACCATGAATAAGGCCAGTCAAGTGCAGCCAATCTTCGTCAGGGTAGTCTCTCCTAATAGCTTCAGCTGTCTGCAACAAGTGCTCAATTTGAGGTTCATCCAAGTCAGGATCACTCTCGTCGACAACATCATTGAGAAGCTCACAGCATTCCCATATACTCATCTCCACCTTGTCCATTTTACCATACTCTTCTCTCATCCTCTTGACCTGCAATTGATCATGCATTAAGTAATTTCTCAAATACAAAGAGGAAAATTGTGAGAGTCTGAAATGAAATTTTCTGGCAACACGCTTACAAAGTCAAAGGTTTGGTTAATGTGATTGATGCGATAAAAATTCTCTACGCCTTGTTGCCTGAGACTTTCTGCATCATAATCCCTGTTTTTTGCATTTGAATGTTAGACCAGTTCTAACTAGCAAGGTTGAACACAAAAACAAGAAGCTAAAAATAATACCTTTGGTTCTGGAATGTGTTTGGTCTTAAGAACCAATCAATTATGCAGATAAAAGGGCCTGTTAAAAATCTGATTTTTTTGGAATAATTACATTTTACCCTTTGTGGTTTGGATCAAAATCAGATGACCTTCTGTAGTTTAAAAATAAATATATAACCCTATGTGATTTTAAACTAATTTGCAAATTGATAAAAACTATTAAATTTAACAAAAATTCTATCATAAAAATATTTTTATTCATTTTATATATCTAAATTAGAACATTAAAAAATGAATTTAACCTTTTATGTCCAAAAAAATATTATAAAAATAAAAAATTATGTCTTCAAAAAGATGATTCGGTCATTTTACATTTTCAAATTAGATCATAAAAAAGACAACTTAGTAAAATAACAAAAAAAAAAAACTTGATAGACAACACTTGATTTTGATATAAAAGGACCATAATATTTGATTTTCATAATTTTTTTCGCATAAAAAAGTCAAATTATCTTTTTAATATTTTAATTTAGAGATATAAAATAACAAAAATACCTCTATGATAGAATTTTCGTTAAATTTAACAGTTTTCATCTATTTGCAGATTAGTCCAAACTTACAAATGTTATGTGTTCACTTTTAAACCACACGAATCATCTAATTTTGACTCAAACCACAGTAGGATAAAGTATAATTATCTCTTTTTTTTTTTTTTTCCTCCCATGTTGTTCTCTGTTCTCAGATATTCAATAAATGTTGCAAAACAAATATGAGTTAAACAGGCTAGACGCAAGTCCCCTTCTAGGACTGATTCTTTGTTGGGTTTTATCATGTATATAACGATTATGGAGAGAGTGAAACCTAAAATTGTGGCCAAATGAATTGATCTCCGGCACCACAAACCCACCATCCAACACCAGTTCATGTTCTTTGTTGTTGGGGATCTTCTCCTCAGCCTCAACTCCTGGTTAAAGAATATATAAAAAACAGCATGGGTGATGAATTGGCTATGTATTACAGTAAAAAAGAAAAAAGTTATTTAAGTTCAATAAAGGAAAAAGCTCAGCAAAATAAACAAAAATTAAAAAATCAGATTCAAAGTAACGACATGTTTGTTAAGGGAAAAAAAAAACAGATCTATATTCATGATTCAATAAAAATATATATATATATATATATATAAGTCCCACTTTAATGCTAACATTTATGAGCAAAAATACAAAGAAGAATCGAAAATTATTTTTAAAAAAATGAAAGAAATACCAAAAAATAGGGCTGCAATAAAAGAAAAAAAAGAAAGAATTACCAAACTCAGGTTGATCAACGAGAATGGTCATCCTGAATCGAAAACGAAGCTCACCACAATCTCAAACTCAACAACTAGAAAGCAGAGAAAAACAAAAACCCTTTTAGGTGATAAGTATGGTGGGTGCATTGTGGTTTTGCAAAAAAGGGCCGTATTTATAATGGCCGGAGAGTCCTTCCCTGAGAATTCGGAACCTGGAAGTCCTTCCCTGAAAATTTAAACTTCTATCCTTATTTTCAACCTAAATTATATACATACAATATTATCAAAATATATAGATATTGGTAAGTGGGTATATACAATACACGTACATGACACATATACACACCCAATGGTATAAGAGAGACAGTTGGACACAGCTTTGCTCATGCGATAAACTCTCTCTCTCTCTCTCTCTCTCTCCTCCTTCTGTTTCTCTCTCTATATCTCTTCTGGATATTAATCCGCTATGGGGTCCACAGCCTTATCATGCATGACTCAGCTTTGCGTTGGACATCACATCCACTAATCGAAACGGACGGTTTGGCGTTATCGGAGGGTGGGTCCCGCGCTATTTTGGATTTCTTCTCAAAGAGAAATACTAGGAAACTCGCTATTTCCACCCCATGTTTGACAATTTTCACTCCTCCACACGTCATGTATATGATCGGACGGACGGCAATCATTGGGTGAACTTGCGTGTCACCTATTTAATCCATTTTTGGGTTGAGGCTGTCTTTCTTGCGTTTCGACGCGTGTGACGTTAGCGAGTTTGCGAATGGAGGGAAAAATTGTTTCGTTGGGAATTATTTTATGCGGCGGCGGCCTTTGTTAAGCCAGTAGTCACTTGCATGACGGCCAGCAATGGCCTTAGCCAGAAAGAGTAGGTGTCAAATGTACTTGGCAGTACCTCTGACTCTCTTCTTGTGGGCTAATAGAGTGTTGACACCTGGCAATTTTTGGGGCATCACGGAGGTAATGGAAGAGAATCATATCTCACCAACTAGCATAGGCAATTAATCTCTCTTAACAAAACTTTCTTTCTAATTATCTGACTACGCATAGAAAAGGTTCAATAGTAATGGACCTGCTCTTAATCTTCTAAATTGTTTATAAATGGGGAGACTTTTTAAAAAGTTAAATGCCATGTGGCAAAATTTAGTGACTTTGAAATTTACAATATATTTATCTTTTGTAAATTTTTTAATTTTGGTATAAATGACTTATGTTTAACTAGATCGAAAAAACAATTAGTCTAGATGTGCCTTAGCTAGCCCAAACATCCAATGATAGCCCAAAAAAGTATATATCTAATAACTTTTTTGTCTCACAAAACAGGTCTTGGTCTCACATAGAAATAAGGATTAATTATATTGAATAGGAAAATATTATATATAATCTATTTTCTCAATAATGTTTCTTACCTCCTGAATGGATTCCACATAAATTTGTTAATGTAGGCCTTACAACTTTGTGTCCAAAAATAAAAAAATAAAATTGTATATAGCATTATTCTAATAAATAATAAATAACAAATAATAAATGATAACCATATTTAATGAGTTAGAATTGCCTCCAAGCTAAGATGGATCACAATTAAATTCATTTTTTGAGATAAGATTTTTTTACCCTTTATCTTTATTGCTGATGAAAAATAAAAAAGGATAATTATACTTTACCCATTTGTAACTTGATTCAAAATCAGATGACCCCTCTATGAGTTAGACTTATCTGCAAAATAGATGGAAGCCGTCATATTTAATGAAAAGTCTATCTTAAGAGTATTTTTGTCATTTTATTTCTCCAAATTAAAATATCAAAAAGACGATTTAGAGAAACAATAAAAACAAAACTTAATAGACAAACTTTATGTCGGCATAAAAGACCAAAATCATCTTTCTCATGTTTTAATTTGAAGAAATAAAATGACAAAAATACTTTTATGATATAATTTTTCTTAATGATTTTTATTAATTTTGCAGATAAGTCTAATCTGCAAAAAAATTATATGTTTACTTTTAAACTATAGAAAATTATTTAATTTTAACTTAAACTATAAGGGAGTAAAGTATAATTTATCCAAATAAAAACCTGTGGTCAAAGCAGATTACGTAGTCCCTTCTTCGTGCTCAAAGTAAAGATCCTGTCCCCATCCTAGTGTGCCTGCATTCGTGAAATTTTTGGTCATAACTCGTAAGCGTTTGTAAAGCTGAAAGTGAAACATCGTCCATTTATGATTTATGTATATGTGTGTGTATATATATATACATATGCCACCCACCCCAGCAGGGAATAGACATATGGGTTATAGTGCCACCAACGTTGTAGGGAGAGCCACGTCGTCTTCTCTGATAAAGCAAAACAAAAACAAATGGCAGCAAGTTGTTACCTGTGGGAAATGGGAACTATAAGAAAATGGGCACCGAAGACTTGTGGATGGGGGTGATAATGTGATATGTAGTTTTATATAAGGCTGTTTGTTATATACATGCACGCTTTGTATGCATGTAGCTATGGACTTATGCACGATTCTACAGAAATGGGTATTTTGCAGCCTTCGCATCAAAGCTCTCTTTCACGTCATCGGCTGAATGGGGCCGACACCCATGAGTTCATATATATACATGCATGCATATATATATATATATATAGATAAAATCATAATCTCAGTGTATATTTGTATGTTTTCGAAAGATGGAAAGTCCAACTTACGCTTCAGAACTTGATAAGATTACTTTATCCTTTAACAGATAAGCCTTTTTACTTTTCTTCAATTCTTTTACTAGTTAGGTAAACCTCATTATCCAAAAATATCTTTCCCCCACCAACTTGTATTTCTTTATTCATAAGACCATTTTAAGATGTGAAATGGTAGCCACAGCCGCATGGTCAGTCACCGTTGATGGCTGCCACCCTAGCTGAGAGTCGTATGTGATGGTCAGTCATCATCGAATGATGGCTGCCACCTTAGTTGGGGTATTGATAGCTGCCGCCTCAGCTGGGCTCCAGTTGAGGTAACAGACTGACCGTCACACACAGTTTTGGCTAGCGGCCCTCATTTAATATTTCACATTGCACACAAAATTGAGACGAAAGCACGCGTCGTACTGTTAAATTGCTTATTGTATGATAAATCTATGATTTTGATGTAGAACAAATCGTTGACGAGTTCTTAAAAATTTGAAAGAAAAAAAGCCCAACCGGCATCCAAAATGTAAGTGGCACAAAATTGTTATTTTCAACGCTATTGCCATTGCCGTGATGTAGACCTTATTTTAGCAAATTCCATTATTTAGGCCCTCTAATTGATGTTTTTATTATTTGAGAAAAGTTTCATTTTAGCCATAATTTGTCTAGGAGTTTCTAAATTAGACTATATTTAGTTTTAAAAGTTACTTAATTAAGCTAGAGCTAAACACAGTTAAATTTTTCCCCCCCCCCCCCCCCCCCCCCCCCCCCCCCCCCCCCCCCCCCCCCCCCCCCCCCCCCCCCCCCCCCCAAAAAAAATCATATATTTGAGTCATAAGCTACTAAAAAAGTTACATCTAAACACTCTCTAAATATTTTGTTTTGATGCGTGTATATTGACTCATTGCTTTAACATTTTTTTTCTTTAACATATCATGAAAATTAAATATTATTAGTTCTGGAAGCGAGTTTCTCATCCCAAAATAAGTTTGAACCCAATGTGCCACATTGCCTATATTCTTAACCTCAAAAATATATTTTCACTCTTTACATCCTGAAATCACATTTTTCAAGGGATTCTTAAACCCTTTTTTGAAATTATAAACAAAAAAGTGTAACTTTTAGGTATAGACCAAGAAGTCCAAACACATAAATTACTAACATTGTGCATATCTTTATCTAACTCAAATGACGGTAAAAAGGATCATTTTGTGAACATTACATGTTTATTTTTCAAGGGCATAAAAGCTAATTCACTCTGTTCTTCTCTGCACATAACTCCTTTTCTTTCTCTCTCTCTCTCTCTCTGCAAGAGCTTGGCCTGGAACCACATAAGCCACCCAAAGCTGTCTACCTCTTCTACAAGTCCACCCACCCCGTTATTACCCAAAACCAACAGCCCACCTGAACAACTCAATATTAATTCTTTAATTTTTGCAAAATTAGGGTGGTGCTGTAAAACTTGGGGGTTTGTCTGGAGAAAGGAAGTTTTGTAGAGGGAAGGATTTGCGAAGTGAAGATGGTTGCAATGTGGCAGATTGAGGGAGGGCTTTGCGAAGTGCGTTTTGGCAGTGGGGCTTTCGAAATTTGAGTGACGGTGAAGTGGGTTTTGGCAGTGGGGTTCCAAATTTGGGTGATGGCTAATTGGGTTTTTGGCAATGGGGATACAAATATGGGTGGTGGCTAAGTGGGTTTTGGAAGGAGAGGGGGAGACAAGGATGGCTAATTGAAGGGAAGGACGGAGTTGCAGCGATGGTAGGGTTTTGGCAGCGTGGGGTGGCGAAGAGGTGGTGGCTATAGATAAAGAGGGAATGAGCGGGGAATGAGTTAGGACTAACAGGTGAGTTAAGAGGGAAACAGAGAAAGGAGGTTGAGGATATGGTGGCGTGCGGTGGTCTTTCTGGTGGGTGATCTGCACAGAGAAAAAATGAGAGAGAGAGAGAGAGAGAGGTGTTTGACAAAAAATCATAGGGCAAAATGCCTTGTACAGAGGTGACATTATAACTTCACCAAAAGTATGAAGGATTGGCTGTCACAATTAGAAGTTCAGGTACAAAGGAAAACAGAATGTAAACCGTAAGCGTGAAAAGTGTAATTAACCCAACTATTAATTAGTGACAGTCTATTACAATTGAGACTATAAACACAGAATAGGAAATTACAAAGGCAAGAGGCTGTAATTAAAAAATTTCGAAATTCTGCCTTCAGTGAATATAACCTCCTTATATCGGTGACGTGTCAGCTTTGCAAATACAGAGTTGGAAAAAGGGGGAAACAGATGTTATCTCACACTTTCATTCTCTTAGATGGGCCTTGGTCAATGATTGGATCAACAGGAGGAACTTGCGACTCTGCTGCTTGCTGGACTTCCGAGTTGCCGTTCTCGCCTTCTGCAGTAGGGGGTGCGTAGCCTTCCGGAAAAGGCGGTGGTGGAGGGGCTGGTGGTAGCTGCATAAATACAGAAAAACACAATATATACTTATAAACTGTGATTTAATCACCTCATAGCTCTTCCGAGAAGAAAACGACCAAGGAGTAGAGTTCGCTCAAAAGTAGTTGCGCCCCCACCCATGGCATGAGGCCATGGGTTCGGCTCAACCTCTCTTCTCCCCAAGGCTTTGGCCCTCCGATGTACCGAAAAAAGAAAAACAAACGAAAACCAAAAAGGAGAGAAGAAAACGACCAAATCCGATGAATTCCTCAATTTCTGCAACAAAACTTGAAGATTAGACCTATAAATCAGTTTATTCATGACTTTGGTTGAATAACTTATATGAGCACAGAGCCTTGCAATGACACTTCATTCCCTACTATATTATTTATACCTCCAAATGTAATTACAGTTGCCAGAAAAGCAAGTTCTCTCTCTCTCTCCAAAGTCACCAAAATTTCAAGTAGCCAAACGTGGAAAAATATTCCAAAGAAATCAACGTTCTCAAGAAAACCAACATTTTCCTCTATATAATGATCAGTAACTTCATAATCTCTTGAATAACTTTTTCCATGTTACAAACACAGCTTTATAGAAGCATATGAAGAACTTTCTTGAATAAGTTACCTTGCGCTGTAATGAAGCAAGAATATGATCTATTCGCTTAACTTCCTTAAAATCAATAGTCTCTTTTCCAACCTTTGATTCAAAGGCTGCACTCTCATTATCAGCATCTACTGCATCACAAAACAGGTCAAAATTTCAATTGAAGTATTAAGGTCAATAATGCAGCAAACAAATCCTTTGCACAACAGAAAGATCATATGATGAAAACGGATAGGACTACTTTTAATCATTTACAAAGTAAAAACCATGAAAAGACCTAATGTTGAAAATTTTAAGATCAAACTGAGTTGGAAAGGCTGTAGAAAGGAACGACTTCGAAGGCGCTTCAACAAACATCCTTCATTTGCTTGTTTTGTTTTAAAAAATTTCACTTTTACAAGTTTATTGCAAGGCAACTAAATTCTTTCAAGTTATTACTGTTGTAATGTATGTGCTAAGATGTTTGTGCAGTAAAATAATGATAGTCTTCCTATTATCATCAAGAAATGAATGATCAGATACCATAGCCAATCTTCTCTAGCTTTGAGGCCGCAGTAGTAAAAGCCTTTGAGATATGATACAAAGCCCGCCCCTGTCACATGAGAAGATGCAATAGACATTAAGTTCTAAGCATCAAGAGAACGGATATACAAATCGATGCTTTCTTATCATCATCCAGTGTCTACAATGAAAATGCAATCACGACTTGAAGTACACAGTTAAACACTAACTAGAGCTTCTATGCTGCAAGATAATTTCCCATGATGGAATCCCTAAAGGGCTCAAGGTGGATCAAGCACAGAAGGCAATTTCTTCAAACAAAAAAAATGTCACTTATTATAAAACAAGCATAGCTATTCTCCACTATTTGAAAATAGAATAGAAGGTAAGAAAAAAGATTGGTGGCGAGGAAAATATCAGCTGTTAGCTTGACTGGTATTCCCCATTTGTAAGATTCAATTTCTAGTTGGGACATGCATATGCTTGTGCAACACTTGCAAGATCGAAATACAGAAACCAAAGGGAACAATTGAGACAAGAGTGGATTTTATAAAGGAATAATTAACCAAGAAATGGCCCTTTGGAATCAGACACCACTGATAATCCTCCTCCTTTTCAAAGGAGGGTCCAAGAGATCAAGCAGTCACGAAGTTTCTAAAAAATACAGGTGGCAAGCATCAGAATCACCATTTAAGGTTTAGTTTGATCAACCATGCGGCAATCTGTAAGTTTGCATGACAAGCATTAGGTTTTGAGGACCTTGCCAAACCACTAATCAGAACAAAACTGCCTCTAGTCAGCAGCGCTAACCTAAAAGCAGGTCAAGCTCTTGAAGTCCTAAAGGAGAAAATAAAAGAAAAATGAAACATGATTCCTCTCAAAACACGTACTCATTAGAACTGCAACACATTGCAAAGATGACCTTTGATCATACATCCCAAGTTGGAAAGGAATCTCCAATGCCAGTTAACTAGAAGAGCCCTATAGGCTTAATGTCCACACTTTGATCACCAAATGAGCAGATCTTGTCCCACTTAAGAGAAGAATACTTGACCCTTCGTCCTCTTACCAAACAAATTACTGAACATGTACACAAATTCAGCTGCATGAATGGATAGGATCAAAATAATAATAATAACAAGGGATATTAAACATAGTACCATTGTACCTTGATGGAAGTCACTCTATCAAACGTACAAATTGGCGAATGCCATAATTGCATCCACAATTATCTAATGACGTATTTGCAGACCAAACTAAATTATATTACAATACTGATGGTAATTGTCAAAAAGCAAAGGTACCATTTATCTTAAAGTTGAGCAGTATTATAAGAGGACAATGAACGATTAAAAGGAAAAAAAATGCAAAATAGGACTTACAACTCGAGCAGCAAAAACATTGCAAAGCTGCGGTGCTTGGTATATGGAACCATCCAAGACATAATAAGTCAGCATTGGTGTGACTTTCTCAGGACTATCCCTCTTTTGCTTACGGAAGACGAAGAGGTGGGGTTCCATAACTTCACTCAGCATGTATTCTGTGCCTGTCATTTTCCTGTAGAACAAAATAATCATTTCCTTTGCAGTTCCTTTCCAAACTACATGGAATTGGCAACAGGAATCATCTTGACCAAAAAATGTGATTGTCATTAGTTAAAGCACAAGGTTCACTATCGCTTAAGAAATCAGCCCAAATTTCCTAGTATTAAAATAAATCCAGTCTGCTACTTTCATAAGAAGGCCAGTCAAGCAAATCTTCTCACTGATTGCAGATATGAGCTTGCATAAACACACAAATGTGCAAATAGTACCACCAAAAAGGAGCTATTTTCAGGAAGGGATTGAAGCAAGGATATGATCACGTGATCCAACTCCATTCGAGAATCAGAAATCACAAAATCTTCACTTCTAACTTTCTTGATTTGGTGAGTCCCTAAGAGCATTCTGAAATTCTTGCCAGTAAAAGTAAGATTTTATTAAGGAGGACCATCACATCAACAAAGTAAAGAAGAGCACCTAGCTTATCCAAGCATAAGGGCCTGCTAAGCACTTATACGTGCAGCCCACTTACCACTTCATTTGGAAGAGGAATTTAGTTCTGAATCAGGTTTCTGAAAGATTTGCTTCTTATTTAAAAATCTACATTTTCATAACACGTGATCAAGATTCAAAACCATTTTCTCCAAAATCCCCAAGTTTACTTCAACCGAAATCACCCTTTCACTTCTACATTAATTCTCACACTGGGCACCTAAAAAATGATTGATTGCCAAAACAGAATGTCATTCGATTTTGTTTATGTGTGCGTTTTGAGACCGAATTGAGTCATTACTTCAGCAGACTGCAGTTTTACTCATGTCATACGAAACTTGAAAAAGTTGAAATCTTGGGTCACTAAATGGAAAATCAATCCAAACAGGCCAGGAATTTCAGTGTTCCAAAACAGCAAATTCATCACAATTTTCCAAAAAGAATTATAATTTTTTCCCGGAAAACCCAGCAACAAATCAAACACTCATCTGCTAGACATTTGGGAGTAAGAGATCGTACGAGAGGTGAGAGCTCTCGAGAGGGTGAATGGAGCGCATACGAAGCTGTTCGTTGTTGCAGGTCCAGTCATAGAAAGGAGAGAGAGCAAAGTAGTCGAAGACGAGGTTTCGGTCGAGTGGGTAACTGTTCAGCCACAGTTGATCCCTGAAGCATATTCCAGTCATGTCCGTCCCCGGAGGCGGTGGCGCCGCAGGAGGGTTTCCGTCGAAGTTAGGATTTCCGGCAGCCGGGTTCGGTGGCACCATCGGTGTCGTCGCCATCTTCGTTCCCCCCAAATTCTATCAATTCGATGTACGATGATTTTAGGTTAGATTGGACGCCTTGTAGTGCAACCCACCATCAAACGCGGGTTGAAATTTGATCTTCCACCCCCCCAACTTCATTTTAATATTTATATACACTCGCCACTTATACTAATTATTATTTTAAACTTAAATAATACATCAAAATACATTATTTATTATTTAAATAATAATAAATATTTAATTTAATTTTCCAATTAATTCATTAAATTTTTTTACTTTATTAAATATTTATTTAATTTAAAATTTTTTTATTTAGAGTAAATAAGTTATTTATATTTTAATTAATTTTATTTATTTTGAAACTATTATTTATATATAAAATTAATAAATTAATTTTATTTTACTAATTATTTATTTATAGTAAAATTATTTTAATATATGGAATCAATAACTTTTTTTTCTATTTTATTACTCCACCTTTTCATTTTGAATATTTTTTTTACATATTTAAGAATTAATCAATCGATCTCTACCAAATTTTAATGACAATTAAAATTTCAACATCTATTGAAAACAAAAAATAATTTTAACTTGGATAATAACAAAAAAATTACATTAAAAATGATATTTCTGGATCATTTGCATACTTGGAGATCATATTGTACTTTAATTTTTTTAATATATTTTATTAGTTTTTAATAAGTTTTTTGTTTTTTAATAATATAATTTAATTTGCAGTTTCATAGGTAGATCATTTAGTTTAAAAATATAAATATTTAATTTTAAATAAATTATATGATAAATACATATAATTTAGAATAAAATATAGTAATAAATAATTACATTTTGAATAAAATAAGAGCACAATATTTAATTTTTGACTTTTTTTTTACATAAATAATAGTAATTTGAAGAATAAATAGTGAAATGAAAGTTAAAAAGATTGAAATAACAATATAAAAAAGTGTGACCTCTAAACTTGAAATTTGAAAAAGTTGTTAAAATAAAAATGAATTTGAAGATTTTAGGTTAGAGATGCTCTTAAACTTTCAGATTTTCGCATAAAAATATTAGGAAAACGTAGCGGGGAAAAAGTATAACCCGCCAACCAAACCAACCCTTGGATTTGATTGTCGGGTTGATAATTGAATAATCCGACCCAGAACTAAGCATTGATTCACTTTTGGGTTTTGTTATAACCCGAAGCAAATCAAACTGATAATGCAAACTCTAGGGCTGGGTTTGAATTCAGAATTTGGTGATTAAAAAGAAAAAAAAATATGAGAGAAAAGAGAATGAAATGGAAGAAGATTTTTTTTTTTTTTTTTTTTTTTTACTTTTATTTTTTTATTTATTTTTAATAAATTCGAATTTCAAACACAATATTAAAAAAAAGAAACTCAGGTAGGCTATCCATGAGACTTGTGGGTTCAATATTCATACAAATGGAGATTTTATTTAGACATTGAAGGATGACATTATGAGCAAAACTATTTTTTTCACTAGATCTAACCCCAATCATTGATCAAAGATGGACCCACTCTCTCTTTGGATATATTCTGATCTAATTAAGTTCATTCAATCAAGAAATGCAAGATAATTTTAAAAATTTTCGAATTTTTTTTCTCTACTTGATGGAACCATCTCAGTGAGATGAAGATTTTGACTGTGATGCGTAATACTTCATTGATTAGAAGCAATCAAAAAGAGGACACATGAGAGATCTTCTACTTAAGCCTCTGCAATGGCTTTTGCTGAAATAATATATAATCATTTAAAGTTTCAGAGCAATTGCTCAATTGCACTGAGTATAATATACCATTTGATACCCCCAAAGTTTCATAGCTCCAAAAATTTAAGAGAGGTCTAAAATAGTGTGTTTAAAGAAAAGAAAAGAAAAGAGAAGGATACTACACAAGTTGTTGATATTTGATACCCTAAAGACTTCCTAAGGCAATGCCCAAATACAATCAGTCTAATGCATCTACTAGCTTTCTTCATTTCTTCTTCTTCTTCTTTCCCTTCTTTTTGATATTCAAAATTGCATTTTCAGATTAGAGAAACTTTGGTCCACCAATTTTAGCTGTTAGAGTCCGTTTAATAGAGCTTATTTCAAACTTTTTTGACTTATAAGCAAAAAAACTAAAAACAGTTTTTTTTGGCTTTTCTCCCCGTCTTAGCTTATAATAGCAAAAAAATTGAAAAAATTTAACTTTTTTTACTTACAAACCAGAAAAGTAAAATAAAAAAACTATACCAAACGGGCCATTAATTTTTGAAAAGTCTCAGCATAGGAGGCTGTTTGCAGGTTAAACATTCAATACCATTTACCAAAGCAGAATTCTATATGCAATGTTGGCCTCTTGTTCGTGCTTTGAGGCATTATTTGCAGACTTAAAGACCAGATCGATATCTGCTAAACTTAGATTGATTCCTTAATGATCTTAATCCACCTACCAATCCGATGAGACAGCAAGGAATTTGACTAACTAAATTTATGATTAACTGATCGTCAAGTTAAATTACGTTATTATTTTTAAGAGCAAACCAAGAAACACATACTCTATATATCTATATCATAATGTAACCCTTCGAGGTCCCATCAACATTTTATAGTCACTTTCCAAGGTGAAAAATCAAAGCAGACATGCTTGCAAACCAGTATTATGAAATAGGGTTATATCAGACTATTGTACAACTCAAAAGTTTTCTTTGTCTTATTATTTGTTTTTTTCCCCTTATACTTCATCAGATCGGCACCTTTGTCTACACGGCATTGATTTTTATATATTTCCTACTTTTCACGCCACATTATATGTTGCTTTCCTCGTTACATACCAAAGAAAAATGTATATAAATGCCAAAAACAAAGGCAACCGTCGAGTTTGGTTTGGTACAATGTCATCGTAGGCTAAGAATATTCATATTTTGCACATATAGACCGACATTACATAGAGGCTGAAAGAAAAAAGAAAAGTAATACTATACCAACAGAATTTTTGTGTAAAATTCATTTGCAGAGTGTTACTACCGTGCTTGGGGACTGCTTAAATCCTCAATATCCAAGCAACCCATTTCCTTTAAATTGCTTGGTGTTGCATCCGGCTTCTCTCTCATCCTCCGGGAACTTTTCCGGGCTATCTCCATCTCCAAACATTCCTTCAAATCCACTACTACATGACTCATGGATGGCCTTTGGATGGAGCTGGATGGAACACAAGCCATTGCTGTCTCTAGAGCTTTCCAGACCGAATTGGTGTCGAAATCGCCTTGTAACCTTGGATCAATGATGTTTCTTATTTCTCCCCTCTCAAGCAGGGTACGAACCCATTGGACTATGTGAGGCTCATCAAGACTTCTCTCCAAGACAGGTCGGCCAGTGATTAGCTCCAACAGAACTACACCAAAGCTGTAAACATCGCTCTTCTCATTCAGCCTATTAGATACATAATACCTACATAAAAAAATTACTTTCAATTAATATATGTATCAAGGTTTCAACAAGTCAAGGTCTGAATATGATTTTTAGAAGACTTACTCAGGATCAAGGTACCCAAATGTGCCAACAACTGTAGTTGAGACATGAGTTCCGCTTTCAAAAGGCAAGAGTCTTGACAGTCCAAAATCACATACTTTTGCTTGCAATTTTTCATTCAATAGGATATTTGCTGTCTTTATATCTCTGTGGATTATGGGTGGCTTGCAACCATTGTGCAGATATTCCAATGCTGCATATTCAGTTTCCGCGTTTGTTAGCCTAATTCAATCAAAATAGAGAGAGAGAGAGAGAGAGAATTTTGTTATCATAATCTGCTTGCTAACCTTGTGCTGCATCAACTGCTATGCGAAGTCTCTGCTCCCAACTCAAGACCGCTGCATTTTCTTCCACACCTAAATCACAATTAGAACCTTTTTAATCGTTAAAACCAAAATTTGATCAAGAAATTCCTAATATTCATTGGATTCTTATGGAAATACTAAATATTTCCTCAAATAAATGCCCGTAATTCATTTCAATTCTACTCAAAATGGTTGGATTTATCATGGGTTAATTGAAACAATATGAGTGATACCTGATAGATGCTTCCTTAAGTTTCCATTAGCCATGTACTCATAGATGAGCCCCATGTTTGAACCTTCATCACAGAACCCAATCAGAGAAGCCAAGTTTCTGTGGTGAACTCTTGTCAACAGTTGAGCCTATATAAATTCAAAATAGAAATCCAGTCAATGCCAAAAGGTGAGGTATTGTCTAACTCATTTTGCATCATTGTTCAAAATCAGTATGATCTGAAATTCTGAATGATAATTTAGAGAATGTTGCCTCAGTCTGGAACTGCTTAGATCCTTGAGTTGCTACTGATGACAAGATTTTAACAGCAACTGCAGTGCCATCTTTCAAGTTACCACCATAAACAATTCCTGATCCTCCTTTTCCAATTACCCTCTGGAAATTATTGGTCATGCTTACAATCTCAGAGTATGAGAACTTCCGATTTTTTGCATCCCATGTCCCATCTCCACTAGGTTTGGCAACAGATCCTAAGGTTAATCAAGATTAAGTTAATTAACAAGAAAGAGATCAGTTAATCTGCAAACATTTTCTAAGACGGGAGAAGAAAATGAATAACAATACCTTGTTGGCGTTTCCTTAAGATCCACAAGACAGCCAATGCACCTAGGAGGACTAGAAATGAAGCAATGGATGCAACTAGTGGAACAAGAAGATTTTTCTTCTTATTCTTGCATGAGAATGTTGCACAAAGATCTGGATTGCCTCCCACACTACAATTAAAACAAATATTAGAACACGCATTTGGAAAATTTTAATTACAAGAATAAATAATTAAAAATGAAGTTGTAATTCTGTTCAAGCAGACCTCAAAGACAGTAATCCAGAGTCAGCTCTGTCGAGGAGAGCTGATGGAACTGAACCCGTAAGCTTATTCCCAAATAAGTTTCTGCACAAACATTTCAGTCACCTTTTGTTCCTCTACAACTCGGGCTTACATTGCTCAATATATATATAAAGTCCAAATAACTTACAGGGTCTTCAAGGAGGTCAGCTCTGCTAGAGCTTCGGGCACTTGTCCAGTTAAGCTATTGTTTGATAAATCCCTGCAACAAACACTTACTTTTAGAGGCACCAATTTTACATGACTGTTTGAAGTTCTATATCATCAAAACACTACTACTTACAAGTATTCTAAAGTCTTGAGATTGGACAGTAAAGAAGCCATATGCCCTGTCAGTCCACTCGAGGAGAGGTTCCTGCACAAATGTCAGTGCAATGTTCATAAGGAGATCTCTAACACAGTTATGCTTTGAGTTCATGTAATTAGGTAGAATTTTCAGTACAAAAACTTACAGTGAGATGATACGAGGGGGATTATAAGCATCGTAGTTGCAGTTTAGACCATCCCAAGAGTAATCTTTAGGGAGACATGGATCTCCTTGCCAATTTCTCTCTACCTTGTACTCTAATTGGATCCCCTTAATGGCAGAAACTAGTTGTTCCAAGAGTAGACAAGACAATGATCTTCAGTTACAGAGCAAATTAGTGCTAGGGAGTACAAATGTAAAACAAAAAGTGTTTTCTTTTTTGCGACGGAAAAAATGTCACTAAAGGGTTTTATCGGCATATAAGTATTAGCGATGGCAAAAGTCATATAAACGGGTTCTCCAATACTTTAGCGACGAAATCAGAATAGTAATTTACTGTCGCCAGCAGTACAAAAACAAAAAAGGAATAATTTGTGCGGGTTGATAATCTGTTGCTAAAGTTTTAGCGACGGTCATAGCAGTTGCATTAATGTCCCAATTTAAAAATTTTTGCCTTTAGTGAGAGGGAAAGATCAGAGATGAGAGAGAGAATGAAGGAGTTAGGGCAAATCAGGGGGATAGGAGCCTGCGAAGGGAAAAAAAGTGACCTCGTTTTGGTTAATAGTAATTACGACCGTCGCTAAAAGTACAAAAACCAAAAAAGAATTATTAGTGGCGTTGGCAATCCGTCGCTAACGTTTTTAGCGACGGTTTTAGCTGTAGCGATAATGTATCAATTTGAAAATTTTTTGCCTTTAGTGGGGGGAAAGACCGACTTGAGAGAGAGAATGAAGGAATTAGGGCACATCGGGGGATAGGAACCTGCCAAGGGCGCCAAGGGGAAAAAAACAACCTCGTTTTGCTTAATAGTAATTGTAACGGGTTAATTGCCATGGCAAATATCGCCTTTTTGCGATGGCATTTAACCCATCGCAAATAATCCGATGCGAAAACCCACTGGGTTAGACCAGGTTCTTGGTGACAGCATTTACACCACCACAAAAACTCCCTGTGGCACAAAAACCTATTTTTTAGTAGTATAATTATATGATCTAGCTGAAAACATACCATCGTCCAGGTGGGTGGGTAACTGTTGGAACTCTTTAAGCACGAAAATCTCCAAGGCATTAAGAAGGGGTGGCAGAGTGGAATCATTGGTCATAACAAGTGAGTAACTAATTGGATTTTCACCCATCATCATAGGAAATGAGCTGTTTGCAATAGTTGGAGTCTGCCACGCCGGAACAATAGGCCCCCGCCAGTGCTCACCATTCATCAAGATATTGAATTTTCTCAACTGGTTGGCTTGGAAATACTCAATCTCAGCAAAGTGCATGTACATGTAAAATTGTTGACCCGGGCCGGTTGGCTTCCAGGAAAATTCTAACGATTTGGTTCCATTTGCAGGGATTGCAGCAGTGCTCATGACGATCGGTGGAGGTCTATAGTTGTTGGAACTTAATCGGCCAGTAGTAAACGATGCATTGATCGATTGCCAATCAGGACGGCTAAGCGGCTCCCAAATTCGATCATAAACATCATTATCGTACCTAAGCAACTCTGCAAAGTTGAGTATCACTTACAAATTTAACACGAAGAAATAAACCGGGTATTAGAGATTTGCTCACCTGACTATTTGATTGGATGTTGAACCAGCATCAAGCCGCATATGAAGCATTAATGATCCAGACTGAGTTGGATAAATCGAATTATCTAGCTGCCTGAGTTCTAGTGCTGAAATGAAAGGTGTTCCAGAGCCGTTATTGGCGAGGCAGACGTCTATATAATCCGTTGAAGGAACATGGAGGATCTCCTTAATGACAATATGAGAATTGTTTCTGAATTTTATAGAATCCCATTCTTCAACACCGAGATAGAGTCCGAATTCTGGGATTTGATCCTTGGAATCGTAATTTCCATACATGAAGGAAGCTCTGATCAAATACTTGTAATCTCTGCCTTGCTCTGGTTTGAGGGTGTAACAATTTCTCTCTCCCTGAGGGAAGCTTCTAACGTTCCATAGCTGCTTTGGAAGAGCTTGCGAGATGAAATTCGAAGAAATGGCCTGATTCATGCCTGCAACTTTGAATGTTGAATCCGAAATGTAGAGTATTTTGGTGGTGTCATCGTTGTAACTGGAACCCTCAGCTATTCCACAATCAATGCTTATGAAGGCTAAACATCAAAGGTAATGGTTAGGCACCAAAATAACATGTAAGTAAGAGAGAGAGAGAGAGAGAGAGAGAGAGAGAACCTGTTTGATCCTGTCCATGAACAAGCATTGGAAGGAGCAAGAAACCCAGAAAAACTGATAAAATTTCCATGGCTCTCATCGTATCCTTCTGCTTCGGGAAGAGGGAAGGCCTTTACAGAGGAAGTGTTGATTTTTTGAAGTTATAGCATGAAGAATCCGCTAAAGACTTTTCAACCTCTGATTCTGCCCATTAAATATTGCATTTTTATTATGAAAACAGGTGAGCGGACTTGATTGAATGGTACATAATGGTTCTAAATCTCATTAAAAATGATGTAACTAAGTTGATCGGTGGGTCAAACATTAAAGTTAAATTAAAACTGTTAAAAGACAAAAATGAGGAGACCTTGGAATTGAATTAACTGTTATAGCTACTGCAGGCTGCAATCTTTCTTTCCACGTTTTGTCTTTTCTTTTCACTTGTGCCTTGTCCTCTGCAGACGACTCTAATTAATTTAGTCTTTGAAGCTGACTGGCGTTTAACACTCAAAGACCAATTTGCTTTGATTTTGTTTGAAACCAACAGAAAACGAGGAACAGCCTTCGGAGAAAATGAGCCATAAGTCCAAGGTTTTTTTTTTTCTTTTTCTTTCCTCTGATTTCATCTGTTTGTTTGATTTAGTTCTGAGGACTTGAGATGGAAGTAAAGGAAATCATAGAGTTTCAATGTGATCTGTTTGATCATCAGATAGATTAATATCAAAATTTGGAACAGTAGATTCCTTTAAAACTGTGATATCATCGGATATGGATCAAACAATTAGTTTACATTTTTCTAGTATTTGGTCGGTGAATTGCATTTGTTATTAGAATTTACTGCTTCTGCTTGGCCGGTGAGCTGCATGTACTATTGGAATTTACTGCTTCTGCGGAGTAAAATTTTTTCCTGTTTCTGCTAAAGTGAAACAGTCCTTGAAGGCAATGTTAGTTTCATGTGTGAGATGAGGGGATAAGAAATTCCCAGATATTAAATCTCGCATAACATATGCGGTGAGGGTATTTTAGTAATATTTTATCATCTAATCCCGAATGCCCGAGTTTTTTTTTACCAAGCCGAAGTTAAAAAAAAACTTGTCTACCAAACTTAACTTGTTTTGAACTTATTTACCCAACCCAGTTCCATCTTGCAGTCGTGGTTTCAAACCCCAACTTCAACTACACCGTGTTTACATATTCAATATGGAAGTCGTGAGACCAATCCAAAACTTCAATGAAATCGTGGTTTGAAACCACAATTTCAAGCGAACCTTATTTTGTAAAATTTATATGGAATCCGCACAAGCTTAAATGAAGTCGTAGTTTGAAAACACAACTTTAAAAAGGAGCTGGGTTTGGCAAATAAGTTCAAAACAAGTTGAATTTAGTAGAAAAGTTTTTTTGGAGCTGGGTTTGGTAAAAAACTTCCAAATGCCCTCTAGATTACTTATCCCACCTCTATCCCCGTTCGGATTTATCTCATGTAATAAAATTCAGAAAAAAAGTATGAAAGCTGTGGTAATATGTAGACAATAAACTATGTTTAGAATATATGAAAAATGCATCATTTTAGTTTATACATGGCTTTAAAAGTGTTGGCCCGAATACGCATTCCAAGAGCAGGGGTGAATTGGGTTTCTCAAAATTAATTACAAAATAATGCAAATAAAAACTAATTAAACAATGAAACAATAACTTAAACAAAGTATGAGCAATGCAAGTAAGTGATATGATGCAAGAAAGAAAAATAGAGTACAAGATGAACACCATGATTTACCGAGGTTCATCCATCACGTGTGACTTACGTCCTCACCCCCAAGATCCCCTTGAAATCCTTCCATTATGCAAAAACTCCTTTGCACAGCATGTGCTAGTGGCCCAAGTGCCCAACTCACTTTTTACAAGAGCTTTTCCCAAGCTCTCAAGGACCCAAGTGATTTTGTCTTAACTTCACTCAAACTTACAAGTGTTTCTGCCAAGAATACTCAAACTCACAAGTTTACAAACCTACTCAAGTGAAATAAATGAGGTTTATACAATGGATAACTCTCAATAAGAGTAGATAAGCAGGTTCGAGCTCAATAAATAAACCCAATCACTCAACAAAGAGAATATAAAAGTGATGCTTAGGAATTTCAGGTTTTAATCTTAGATTTAGCACTTAAATCCTTGAATTCTTGTATATAAATATTGTGAGGATCTTGTATTGATAGTCTTGCATTGATTTTAGCCATTGGTGGTGGTTAGAAGTGCATTTAATGCGAGATCGAGTTGTCATAACGTTAAAAAAAAACTAGCTATTATAGATGAGGAATCGACTCCTTTTCTGAAGGGGTTGACCCTTTTAGTTCTGGAACCAGCTTCCTCAACTCTCTGTCCAAATGTGTCAATCCTTGAAAAATAAGAGTCGACCCTTTTTGCGTTTCAGGAAACTTCACCAAGACTTTGTCCTGATGTGTCAACTCTTGAGAGACATGGAGTTGACCCTTTTTGGACTTTTTTCAAGACCTTGTATTCTGGACCAATGTGTTGACTCTTGAGCTGGAGGGGTCGACCATTTTTATTGGGCAAACTTTGGTCCAAAGCTACTGTCTTAATGCGTCGACTCTTGAGATTTACGAGTCGACTATTTTTGCTTAGGGACTTCAACTTTTGCAAATCTTGTTCAAAGTATTCAAGCACTTCAAGTATCATTCAACTAAGGCTTCTGAGGCTTGAAATGACTTCTTCAATGCATGTTGATCTTCAAGAACACATCTTTAATTTCTTCGAGATGAAATCATTTCAATTTGATTGCTTTTAGGGCTCTTCAATCAACATGACTTTGTCCATTCATCCAAAACTCCATTAAAATCTTCAAAAGAACTTCCAAGTCTTGTGATCTTCTCTTCAACTGATCTTCATCACCTTTGAACATCTTCAATCTCTTTGAGATGAGATTATGAACATAATCTTGTTGAAAGGTTTTCTATTAACGTGTCGACTCATTCTACCAATGTGTCAACACTTGCTGCCAATCTCCAGATCTTCTTATGCCACATTGTAAAAGGTGTCAGTACTTGCTGCCGACCTCCTTCTCTGCCGATTTCTAGATCTTTTCATGCCACATTGTAAAAGGTGTTAGCTCTTTCAAAAAGGTGTTAGTACTTATTGTCGACCTCCTTTTTTGTTGATCTCCATTTCAACTTAGGCAAATGGCTTCAAAAGCTTCAGTGGTTTTTCTAAATGGTCCAATAAGGCATTCAGGTCTTCTAATCTTCAAGATCTCCAATATATCAAACTTCAAGATCTCCATTAAAATCTTCAAGATGTCCAATATATTAGGCTTTAAGTCATAATTCTAATAGAGATTAATGATACAAGATAATCTGCACACTAAGTAAAGTCATTAGATCACTAGCACAATGTTTTGTAATCATCAAAATCAAAGTATAGAGTCAACAATTTTTCCCTTTTTAATGATGACAAAACCTTACTTAATATGAACAATATACTCAAAGTCTAATGAACTTAGCAATGTGCAAAATCAGAAAGTGAAAGTTCATACCAAAAATTTGCTCCCCCTTGTTCTTGTACTTCAATGCCTTGATGCATTTTTAGGTTTAGAGCAAGAAATCAAGAAATTAGAGTAATCCTTGCTCCTACTTTCTTATGCAATGTATCATCCTACATTATTACCAGATTTGCTCCCAAACTTAGATATTAAACAACGTAGCATACTAAACATCGGTTGTAAGCACCCCATTTTTTCCCACTCAACAATCTTTGGCCCGACCGAACTCACATTTACCCATCACAAAAAATTCCATCCCAAACTAGCTTTCCAGACTCCATTCTAGTCAACCAGTCACTTCTCGGGCCCATCAGGCCTATTTGAAGCCAAATGACTAAAATGCCCCTGAGGTAACATCTAGTCCAATTCAATTCGATACATTCACTGAGAAGGTATAGAATTCCTCAGAACGATAAGTCCCTGTTGGCACATCCCCGAGAGGATACAAAGTCCTTAAGATGGGAAATCCATTCTAAATCCAGACTGGTTAACACCAACGCCTGTTAACCCGTTTCGGTGAAAAATGACCATATCACCCCTGGTGGGCCCGACCCAACATGCTTTTCAAGAAAGTATCTAACTCCTCAGAGCAGTAAGTCTAGGACTATTCCCAAACAGCCCGGCATACTCAGAATGTCGTTCAAACCAATTCTGGTGACTCCCGGTCAAAATAACCATTTTACCCTTAGGTGTCTGATCGCCCTCATCAACCACACTAGCTCTGGGTATCAAGCCGGTAAACCCCCAGGGCACTCCCATGAGTATCCCCAATCTCCAAATTCCATTCCAGCCAACTTTGGGCCGGTCCCGGTTAACCCTAGTCAAAATGACCGTTTTGCCCCTAGTGGGTCGGTCATCCCTTTCAACCACATTGGCCTTGTGTATCAAACCAGTAATCACTTGGGACACTCCTAATAGTGTTCTTGACCTTCGAATGCCATTCTAGTCGGCTCTGGACCAATTTCGGTATTTTCCAATTCAAATGACCGTTTTGCCCCTGGCAAGCCGGTCAACCTTTTTAACTATACTAGCTCTGGGTTTCAAATCGGTAACTCGCGGAACACTTTAAGTGCCCTTATCTCTTTTCCAAAAGGCCCCTGCAGCCTGATAGCTTTCCAAATCGAACCAGAGCCAATTGTAGTGGAGCCATGCCAAAAAATGGTTGAGAGCTACTAAGAGTGGCACCTAAATCTTTGCTTTGCAGCTCAAGGTCAAATCAAATCCGCAAAGATCACTTCCGCACAGGGTTGTAGTGGTGCCACCTCCTCTATTTTTGCCTATAAATACAGTGCATCCCCAACGTATTCCAAGTTCAAAAAAACACAGTAAAGTTTTACCAAACTCTCTGCAGTCCCAAAAAAACTCCTTATACCTTAATCCTTTCAAGGTTTCTAGCCTCCTGAGCCTATATACCTCTAACCCTAGCCTCCAAGCACCATTGAAGGCCAACTCTAGCTCTTTTAAAGCTTTTAAAGGCCTCCCAAGTTCAAGTTAAGCCTCCATTGAAGCTCTGAGAAGGTTTTGAAGACAAGGTAGGGTTCCTCTGTACATATTCCCCCACTCCATCTCTTCTCCCTCCTAATTCACTTGGACTATTCTCAATCTTAATCCTCATCTTCTACCTCTTATTCTTGCATGCTTGAAATAAGAGTACCTTAGGTCTATGCCTAGGGAAAGCCTTGGGGAGGTCACCGGTTGGGGACCTTCCTATAGTTTACCTTGTGATGGTATGGTCTCAAGCTTTCTTGGTTATGTGGTGAAACCTTAAATCTTGTATGTTCACGACCCTTGCATTGTTATAATTATCATGTTTATGCATTGCTTGCAATATTCTTATTTTCGAACTCACAATCCTAGTGTGATTCTAACCTCTTTGTAGTTAGGGTTTCTCTAGGAAAGTAACATATTCAAAGTGACCACCAAGGTCTATATTAGGGTTCAAAACCATAACTTATTTTCAAGCTCACAATCTTGGGTGATCTTAACCTTTCCATGGTTAGGGTTTTCTCAAGAGAAGTGACATATTCAATGAGACTCTCAAAGTCTATGTTAGGATTTCAAGCCCTAAAACACCTCTTTCAAAACCTAGTATTTAAACCTCTTTAAATTTCGTGTTCAAAGGTCTTTTTCAAAAATTGGTCCAAGAGTTGTTTTCTTGAAGCCCTAGAAGCTCATGTCTTAGAAAACCCTAACTTTGTCCCCTAATCTTCATTTTTGCATCATTGCATTCATTGCATCAAAAATGGTTTTCACAATCCTTGTTGCATTATGTTTTCAAAAATTGCATGACTCTCTTGAGTTGTTTTTAAAAGGTGTCACACCAAATTACAGGTTTTCTTACATGAAAATCACAAAATCTTTCACATGAAATCATAAAATTTTTCAAATCCAATCTTACCATTATCAATTTCAAATCAAATTAAATCTTCCATTTTGGAAACAAAATCAAATCATTCCATTTTGAAAACAAAATCAAATCTTTCATTTTTTAAAACAAAATCAAATTTTCTATTTTTGAAAACAAATCAAATCTTTCCATTTTTAGCATAAAATCATACCTTTCTTTTTTTTTTTTTGCGCATAAAATCATAGATTTTCAAAGTTTTCATTTCAAGTGCATGCATGTAGCCTCCTTTGTAAACCATCTCCAAACTATTAGGGTGAAACCCTAACCGAAATCCAATTTCCAAAATCCTAGGTCAACCTAAACCCTAGGTCATCCAACCCTTAGTGACCTAAACCCTACTTGGTCCAATCTTAGGCTAACCTAACCCTAATTTGTCCAACCCTAGGTCTACTAAATCCTAGTTTGCCTAACATAGGTCACCTAAATCCTAATTGATCAACCTAACCCTTGTTTGTCTAACCCTAGTTAACCTAACCCTAATTGGCCTACCCTAGGTTAACCTCATCCTAGTTAGTTAATCCTAATCCATCTAGCACTAGGTTAATTTAACTCTAACTTGCCTACCCTAGGTTATTTTAACCCCAGTTTATCTTAACCAAGGCAAGATGGCTTCAAGACTCCAACTCTAAACCTCTTTTCAAACAAAATTTTCAACTAAAAAGATCCTTTCAAAATATATTTTCAAAAGCTCTCTCAAACTCAATCCAAAATAGCTAGACACTTACCATTTTTAAAAAACTACTTAAAAAAATGATTTCAAAATCTCACAACCCTAAGGTGATCATAATCCTTTTATGGTTAGGGTTTCCTAAGAAATGTGATACATCAAATGAAATTTTCATGGTTCATTTTAGGGTTCTTAAACCCTAAAAATTTTTCAAAAACCTTTTTCAAAGCCAACTTTCAATCATCACACGCTCGAAGCAACCTTAGGCCACCTCTGGTTAGGATTGTCAAAGTTAAGATGAGATATTCAAATAAGGGAAGTTTCTAGCTCCTTTTTTTAAAAAATTTTTTCAAAACTCATAGTCTTGAAGTAGTTTACTTCCCATATAATTAACCTCTCAAAGGCGATAAAATATTCAACATGCCTTTCATAAGGTACATAAAAACTATTTTCAAAAATCTTTCCAAAGCAAGTTCACAAGTGATTTTTCAAATCCCAAATCCCATTTTTAAGGACCCCTAATCAAGTTTTCTGTAACTTCCAAAACTCTGTTGAGTTGTGTTAAAAAAAAAAAATTAACAAACACCTCAAATCCCATTTCAAAAACACTCCAACATCTCATTTCAAATCAAAACTCTCTCAGGTTATTTCCAAATACCAAGTCAAAAACTTTCAAGTTCTCTTCTTCAAAACAAGACTCCAATGAGTCTTCAAAACTTTCCAAAGGCCCTAATGTGCTTATTTTCAACTCTCAAGTTCTGACATTTTTCAATTCCAATGTACAAAAAAAAGAAAAAGAAAAGAAGATATGAAAGCACATTTCGTACATTTAAATTGGGCATTGTATGATAATTCTATGAATAAAATTTTGATGTAGAATGAATTGCTAAAGAGACAACATGAGAAACAATACTCACTCCTATTGCCGTGAATTGCTCGAGATCTCGACCCGTGATGTAAGCATTATTTTTAGCAAATTTCATCAATTAGGGCCTCAAATTGATGTTTTTACTATTTGAGTAAAGTTTGGTTTTAGTCATAATTTGTCTAGGAGTTTCTAAATTGGACTAGGTTTGGTTGGGATAGTTTTTTTCTAAGAATTCAATAATCATAGCAAACTGAATTTTATTGTTTTTTAATCTTATCTACAGAGTTTTCTCTTATTTGTTTTAGACAAAAATCTTCTATCTTCTTTTCTCTTATTTGTTATAGGCAAAAATCTTCTATCCCCTTTGAATGGTCATCCGAAGCTCTTGCTTGTTATAGGCAAAAAGCTTCTATCCTCCTCTTTGAATGTTCACCCCTACCTATAGTTGAGGGTGGAGAGATCTTGATAAGTTTAAACTTCTTTAGGATGATTATTTCTATTTAACTTTTCATAAATAATAAACAAAAAAGATATTTATGAACATGTGTAAAAATTGCATCATTTTGACGTGGCATCACCTTTACATTAAATATTGCTTTAACAATTTTTTTTCTTCTTCCTAAAATATCACAAAAATTTTGTCCTTGTTCTGGACACGGAGTTTTCCATTCAAAAAGAGTTTCCTAGTAATTATTTCAACCCAATTCGGCCCATTGTCCATCTTCTCAACCTCAAAAACAATTTCCAACTTTATTTCAACAACTTCAAATGATGACAATATTCCAACAAATAATGAGAGAGATCATATTTTTCTATCTAACCTCTGGGCAGAATCCATTGCAAATAACATCTCAAACTATTAACTAATGCAGTCTATTACAATTGAGGCTACAAACACAAAATGGGAAATTGCAAAGGCAAGAGATTGCAATTAAAAATTTCAGCGTAAAATTCTGCCTTCAGTGAATATAAACTCTTTATATCGGGGAAGTGTCAGCTTTGAGAATACAGAGGCTGGAAAGAAGGGGAAACAGATGTTATCTCACACTTTCATTCTCTTAGATGGGCCTTGGTCAATGATTGGATCAACTGGAGGAACTTGCAACTCTGCCGCTTGCTGGACTTCCGAACTGCCATTCTCGCCTTCTGCAGTAGGGGGTGCATAGCCTTCCGGAAAAGGCGGTGGTGGAGGGGCTGGTGGTAGCTGCACAAATACAAAAAGAACACAATATATACTTATAAACTCTGTGATTAAATCACCTCATAGCTCTTCAAAGAAGAAAACAATCGAGGAGTAGAGTTAGCCCAATAGTAGTGGCACCTCCACCTATGCCATGAGGCCATGGATTCGGCTCACTCTCTCCCCTCCCCCAAGACTTTGGCCCTCCAATAAAAACAAATGAAAACCAAAAAAGAGAGAAGAAAACGACCAAATCCCACGAATTCCTCAATTTCTGCAACAAAACTTGAAGTTTAGACCTATAAATCAGTTTCACCATGACTTTGGTTAAATACCTTATATGAGCACAAAGCCTTGCTCTGACACTTCATGCCCTATGATATTATTTATACCTCCAAATATACTTACAGGTGGCAGAAAAGAAAGTTCTCTTTTCTCCCCCCTCCCCTCTCTCTCCAAGTTACCAAAATTTCAAGTAGCCAAAGGTGAATAAACATTCCAAAGAAATCAATGTTCTCAAGAAAACCAAAAATTTCCTCTATATAAGGATTCGTATCTGTATATTTCTTGAATAATTTTTTCCATGTTACAAACACTCATCAATATAGAAGCATATGAAGAACTTTGTTGAATAAGTTACCTTGCGCTGTAAGGAAGCAAGAATATGATCTATTAGCTTAACTTCCTTAAAGTCAATAGTCTCTTTTCCAACCTTCGATTCAAAGGCTGCATTCTCATTATCAGCATCTACTGCATCACAGAACATGTCAAAATTTCAATTGAAGTATTAAGGTCAATAATGCAGCAAATAAATCCTTTGCACAACAGAAAGATAATTGAATGAAAAAGGATAGGACTACTTTTAATCATTTACACAGTAAAGATCAAACTGAGTTGGAAAGGCTATAGAAAGGAATGGCTTCGAAGGCGCTTCAACGAACATCCTTCATTTGCTCGTTTTGTTTTGAAAAATTTGACTTTTACAAGTTTATTGCAGGGCAACTAAATTCCTTCAAGTTATTAATATTGTACTGTATGTGCTTAGACGTTTGTGCAGTAAAATAATGATAATCTTCCTATTATCATCAAGAAATGAATGATCAGATACCATAGCCAATCTTCTCTAGCTTTGAGGCCACGGTAGTAAAAGCCTTTGAGATATGATACAAAGCCCGCCCCTGTCAAATGATAAGATGCAATGGACATTAAGTTCTCAAGGATCAAGAGGATGGATGTACAAATCGAAGCTTTCTTATCATCATACAGTGTCTACTTAGGAAACACGGACACTCCATTTAAGTTGTTGTATTCGTGTTCGACACGTGTCGGACACACATACTTCTCAAACATGTCAATTGGAGTGTTTTGAATTTTATTTATTTAACTTTTAATGGACATACCTATAACTCTCCAGTGACATGCAGGGACACATATTGGATACATCTAGAACACCTTTGATGCCTTGTAAATATTATAGTCATATATATTACACATAAAAATATATAAAAATATATTGGATAAAATACGTATTTTACCCCTCATGTCAATTTAGTCCTTGTAGCTTCAATTATATCAATTTTAGCCTTTCATTTTGCATAACATATGAAATTAGTCCAATTAATAACAGCCGTCATATAATTAGACGGGGAACCAACATGTGCTGCACACGTGATGGGTATAGTTGTGAATTTGCTTCATTCTCCTCCGTCTTCTCCCATCATTCTCCTGTTCTCTCTCTCCTCCAACAATCCACTTGCCGATACCAGGCAGCTCAAGGCAGCGCCAGCAGCAACCCTAACCCTATCCACACCACCCACCATGGCCACCCGCCGGTCCTCTCATGTTCTTTTTCTGTCTAATTATGTGCGGGCTGTTACTAATTGGAGTAATTTGATATGTTATGCAAAATTAAAGGCTAAAATTGTTACAATTGAAACTATAAGGACCAAATTGACACGAGTGGTAAAATACAAGGACTACCGGCATATTTGACCCAAATATATTTTTTTGTCGTATCCCTGCCGAGTTTGTGTCCTAACTTTTTAAAAATCATCGTGTTCCGTTTTTGTATTTGTATCCGTATCTATGACCACGTCCGTCTCTGTGTTTCTTAGATGTCTATGATGACAAATGCAATCTTAACTTGAAGTACACAGCTAAACACTAACTAGAGCTTCTATACAGCGAGATGGAAGCATCAACTAGTTCAAAGAAATTAGGGCACTAAGATAATTTTGAATGATGGAACCCCTAAAGGGCTCAACGTGGATCAAGCACAGAAGGCAATTTCTTCAAACAAAGAAAATGTCACTTATTCTAAAACATGCATCACTACTCTCCACTATCTAATAATAGAATAGAAGGTATGAAAAAGAATCTGTGGTGAGGAAAATATCAGCTGTTAGCTTGACTGATATTCCCCATGTGCAAGGTTCAAGTTCTAGTTGGGAGTCTTGGGACATGCAAATGCCTGTGCAACACTTGCAAGATCCAAATACGGAAACCAAAAGGGAATAATCGAGACAAGAGTGGATTTTATAAAGGAATAACTAACCAAGAAATGGCCCTTTGGAACAAGACAACAGTGATAGTCCAAGAGATCAAGCAGTCGTTAAGTTTCTAAAAAAGCTCAGGTGGCAAGCATCAGAGCCACCGTGCAACGTTTAGTTTGATCAACCATACGGCAATCTGTACCTTTGCATGACAAGCATTAGGTTTTGAGGATCTTTCCAAACCACCAATCAGACCCTTTGCTCAGCAGCACTAACCTAAAAGCTGGTCAAGCTCTTGAAGTCCTAAATGAGAAATAAAAGAAAAAAACATTATTCCACTCAAAACACCTACTCTTTAGAACACCAATATAGTGCAAGGATGACCTTTAATCATACATCCGACGTTGGAAAGGAATCTCCAATGCCAGTTACTTAGAATAGCCCTAATGAAAAGAGCAGAGGCTTAATGTCCACACTTTGATCACCAAATGAGTAAATCTTATCCCACTTAAGAGAAGAATACTTGAGCGTTCCTCCCTTCTTCCCAAACAAATTTCTGAATGTGTACACAAGTTCAACTGCATGAATGGAGAGGGTTTTGCTGAACTTGTCAAGCCCGGGGGCCTTTTGGGGAATTTTTTAGAATGATAGATTATGGGATAACACTTTCTAAGGCTGAAAGGGATCCAAAAAATAATAATAACTGGGTATATTAAACATAGTACCAATGTACCTTGACAGAAGTCTCTCTATCAAATGTACACATCGGTCCATTCCATAATTACGTTCCACAAATATCGATCTAATGACGAATTTGCAGACCAAACTAAATTATCTTAAAATACTGAAGGTAATTGTCAAAAAGCAAAAATACTATTTATCTTAAAAGTTAAGTAGTATTATTACAAAATGAAAAGGACAATGAAAGATTTAAAGGAAAAAGATGCAAAAAAGGACTTACAACTCGAGCAGCAAAAACATTGCAAAGCTGCGGTGCTTGGTATATGGAACTATCCAAGACATAATAAGTCAGCATTGGTGTGACTTTCTCAGGACCAACCCTCTTTTGCTTACGGAAGACGAAGAGGTGGGGCTCCATAACTTCACTCAGCATGTATTCTGTGCCTGTCATTTTCCTGTAGAACAAAATAATCATTTCCTTTGCAGTTCCTTTCCAAACTACATGGAATTGGCAACAGGTATCATCTTGACCAAAAAATGTGATTGTCATTAGTTAAAGCACAAGATCACATTCTTGCTTAAGAAACTTGTCCAAATTTCCTAGTATAAAAATAAATCCAGTCTGCTACTTTCATAAGAAGACCAATCAAGCAAGTCTTCACACTGGTTGCAGATCGAGCTTGCATAAATACACACACATTCACATATAGTACCACCAAAAAGGAGCTATTTTCAGGAAAGGATTAGAGCAAGGACATGATCACTTGATCCAACTTCATGCGAGAATCAGAAATCATGAGATCTTCACTTCTAACTTTCTTCATTTGGTGAATCACTAGCAGCATTCTGAATTTGTTTGCCGGTAAAAGTAAGATTTTATTAAAAATGACCATCACAGTCAACAACCTAGAGAAGCCTGGAGCTTCAATCTGGAAAATTTGAATTCCAGCACCTACCTTATCTAGGCAGAAGGGCCTGCTGAGCACATATATGTGCAGCCCAGTTAACGATTCATTTGACCGAGGAAAAACAACCTAAATGAAAAGAAAGATTCAGTTCTGAATCAGGTTTCTGAAAGATTTGGTTCTGATTTAAAAATCTACATTTTCATACCATGTGATCAAGATTCAAAGCCATTTTCTCCAAAATCCCCAAGTTTACTTCAACCGAAATCACCCTTTCACTTCTACATTAGTTCTTACACTGGGAACCTAAAAAATGATTGATTGCCAAAACAGAATGTCATTTGATTTTGTTTATGTGGGCGTTTTGAGGCCAAATTGAGTCATTACTTCAGCAGACTGCAGTTTTACTCATGTCATACAAAAATGGAAAAAGTTGAAATCTTGGATCACTTAATGGAAAATCAATCCAAACAGGCCTGGAATTTCAGTGTTCCAAACATCAAATTCATCACAACTTTACAAATAGATTTATAATTTTTTCCCCAGATACCCCAGCAACAATCAACACTCATATGCTAGACATTTGAGAGTAAGAGATCGTACGAGAGGTGAGAGATCTCGAGAGGGTGAATGGAGCGCATATGAAGCTGTTCGTTGTTGCAGGTCCAGTCATAGAAAGGAGAGAGAGCAAAGTAGTCGAAGACGAGGTTTCGGTCGAGTGGGTAACTGTTCAGCCACAGTTGATCCTTGAAGCATACTCCGGTCATGTCCGTCCCCGGAGGTGTGGCGCCGGAGGAGGGTTCCTGTCAAAGTTAGGATTTCGGTCGGTGGCACCATCGCTATCGTCGCCATCTTCGTTGATGCAATCTGCAGCCTGAGAAAGGTTTAGAGAAGAAGAAATTCAAATATGTTAAAAGAGTAACAGCCATGTGGCTGAGCTGGAATTAAGTGGGCGAATCATATTAAAGTGACGATGTGGCTTTTCGTTATTGGTCCAATCTAGAATAAGGAGTTAGAAATTAGTTTTCAAGAAGTGCTCTGCTCGACTCTGTTTTAGAACGCTAAAAACAGAATGTTGGTTTTAGGTGGTTGAGTTCGTTTTTTCAACAGTTAGTTTGTTAGGTTGGTTACACAATAGCTCTATTGTATTCTACAGGAACAACATATAAGGAGAATAGCTCTGTGTAATCGAATTCAATGAAGAATTAATACAAACTCATTTCTTTGTTACAAAGAAGTTTCTTTTTCCTAGCAAGGTTTCTACCATTTGGTATCAGAGCGAGGCGGTTCTCCGGCCTGCAAAAGTATCAGTGGAAGACATGGCAAATGGGACTAGAGCTAAGGATATCCAAGTTTTGAAGGACAACTTAGAAAGGCAAGCCAAAGTTCTGCGGCAAGAATAGGCTGATGCAATCCAGGAGCTAAAGTAGATGATGGCTTCCATGAACGTCAAATATGATCAGTTGGCCTTGAAGATCAACCCACCACCAGCAGAACAAGGTGAAACATTCCAATTTGTCAATGCCTCAAATTCTTGGGGTAATGCTCAAACTAGATATACCAAGATAGATTTTCCTATGTTCTCCGGGGAAGATCCAGCGGATTGGGCATATAAATGTGCCAGGTTCTTTGAGTTCAACAAAACTGAAGAAAATCAAAAAGTTAAACTAGTGGCAATGCATTTGGATGACAAGGCATTGAGATGGTTCCAATGGTTTTAGAGCACTCAAGATAGGCTCATCTGGGATGAATCTGTATGGGCAATTAGTGCTAGGTTTAGTGCCATTGCCTTCAAAGACGTTGTTGGGGAATTGACCAAGTTGAAATAGGTTTCGATAGTCAGAGTTTATCAAGAAAAGTTCGAGGAGTTAGCAAATAGAACGAAGGGGTTATCGGAGGGTTTTTTCATGAGCTGTTTCATGAGTGGTTTGAGGGAAGACATCAAGGCTGGTGTACGCATGTTTCGACTTTCTATCATTGTGCAAGCTATAGGATTGACCAGACTTCAAGAGGAAAGTATTAAGTCCATCACCAGAAGATCCAAGTTCATTCCAAGAAGTTCCTCCTAGTTCAACAACAATAGAACTTCTGTGAACAATCCTGGCCAATTTATAACCTAATTTAGGTACATCAACTATACCCATCAAGCGGCTAACTGAGAAGGAGACAAAGGTTAGAAGAGAGAAGGGATTGTGTTATAATTATGATGAAAAGTTTGTAAGAGGTCATAGATGCCAACGAATGCAGTTATTTGTTTTAGAGGGTGAAGATGAGGAAGGTTCAGAGGAAGAACTAGAAGCAATGGAATCAATTTCTAAGGAAAAGGAAGTGGAAGGACAATCTAAAATATCAGTCTATGCGTTGTCAGGTTCTACCTCCTTTAACACCATGAAGGTGAAAGGCAATATAAAAAAAAGGCTGGTTATTATCTTGATTGATTCCGGTAGCACCCACAATTTCTTGGACCCCAATGTGGCCAAGAGAACATGCTGTAATTTCCAACCTACCACTCCTTTAACGGTATCAGTGGCTGATGGAACCAAAGTTAGCAGTAATTCCATCTACAAAGAATGCCAATGGGAGACGCAAGGGACCAGTTTTTCTATTGAAATGAGGATTCTTCCTCTAGGTGGTTGTGATATGGTCTTAGGGGTGCATTGGCTTGCAACCTTAGGTCCTATTACATGGGACTTCAAAAATTTAAGGATGGAGTTCAAGCACTAGGGTAGGAGACATGTTATGAAGGGATGCAAAAGTGGGGAAATATAGATCATTGAAAGTCAGCAAATGGGAAAGTTGATTAAAAAGGGAGAGCCTGGTATGATAGCTCAATTGTGTTTGATACAGACCAATAAGAAGAACCCAACAATAACCCAGAATTGGAGCAGTTGTTAATAGATTACCAAGGGTTGTTCTCTGAACTAATAGCATTACCACCTAGCAGACCCCAAAATCACAGAATAAACTTGCAGGAAGGGAGTTCGCCCACTAGTGTTAGGGTTTATTGATACCCACACTTCCAGAAAAATGAGATAGAAAGGATTGTGCAAGAGATGCTTGAAGCTGGAACAATTCAGAACAATGTAAGCCCCTACTCCTCTCTTGTTTTGTTAGTTAAAAAGAAGGATAATACTTGGAGATTAAGCATTGATTACAGAGCCTTGAATAGAATTACAATTAAAGATAAATTTCCTATACCTATAATTGATGAACTCCA
The DNA here is from genome assembly GCA_033060915.1 of Euryodendron excelsum. NCBI lineage: Eukaryota > Viridiplantae > Streptophyta > Magnoliopsida > Ericales > Pentaphylacaceae > Euryodendron > Euryodendron excelsum. The sequence goes on from CM065394.1 coordinate 36,382,008, forward strand.
CGGATCAATTTTCTTTTCTAAGTTGGATTTGAGAGCTGGCTACCATCAGATCAAAGTACATCTAGAAGATGTGCCAAAAACAACATTTAGGACACATCAAGGACACTACGAATTTCTTGTAATGCCATTTGGTCTTAGAAATGCCCCAGCAACCTTTCAAGGTCTCATGAATGAAATCTTCAAGTGTCACCTCAGCAAATTCATTTTGGTGTTTTTTGACGATATCTTGATCTACAGCAAGACATGGGAAAATCACCTGCAATATGTAAAAACTACTTTGGAAATACTGAAGAAGCACCCATTACAGGTAAAGAAAAGTAAATGTGAGTTTGGGCAAAAGAAAGTAGAATACTTTGGGCACATCATCAATGACAAGGGAGTTTTAGCTGATGAGGGAAAGATTGAATGCATGAAAGGGTGGCCTAGGCCTGCTAATTTGAAAGCCCTTAGGGGTTTCTTGGGACTTACTTGTTATTATAGGAGATTTATACAAGGGTATGGTCAGATTAGTGGCCCAATTATTGCTTTACTAAAAAAAGGATGCATTTCAATGGAGTGAGGAAGCTGAATTAGCCTTTGTAAGATTGAAAGAAGCAATGGATAACACCCCAATCTTGGCTATGCCAGATTATTCACAGGAATTCGAAATCGAATGTGCTGCTTTAGGGAAGCGCATTGGAGTTGTGCTCATGCAAAAGGGGTAGTCTATTGCTTATATGAGTAAGGTATTGGCTCCCAAGAATTTGGGGTTGTCCACATATGAGAAGGAACTAATGGCAGTAGTGGTAACAGTCAATAAATGGACGCATTACCTCCTTGGTAGGCACTTCGTTACTAAAACGGATCACAAAGTCTGAAGTACCTGTTGGAACAAAAGATTACAACCATCGTACAACAAAAATGGATCTCCAAACTGTTGGGATTTGACTATGAGATCAGGTATAAGGCTAGGGTGGATAACAAGGCAGCGAATGCCTTGTCTAGAACCTTTGAGGAAGAAGGCAACATCTCAGCCATCTCTGTAGTGACAGAAAATTAGGTGCAAGAAGTCAAAGACAGCTGGGAAATAGACTCAAAGCTTCAGACCCTGATTCTAGAGGTGGAATCAAAGACCAATGCACATCCTGGTTTTGAATGGCATCAAGGCCTATTAAAGCACAAAGGTAAGTTGGTCATTGGAGCCTCACCACCACTCTAGGAAAAAATACTCAAGGAATTTCATAGCTCTGCTACTGGGGGACATTCTGGCATCAATGGAACCATTAAAAGAATCAAAGGTAGCTTCTATTGGAAATTTATGGAAAAGGCAGTAAAGAAATTTGTATCAAAATGTGAGACATGCCAAAGGAACAAGAGTGAAAATGTCTAAATTCCTAGTTTATTACAGCCATTACCAATCCCAACTCAAATCTAGGCTAACATTTCTATGGACTTCGTAGATGGCTTACCCAACTCTTGAGGAAAGGATACTATCATGGTCATAGTGGATCGGCTAAGCAAGTATGGACATTTTGTCACATTAACACATCCTTACACAGCTCAAGGTGTGGCCCAAATTTTCCTTAACAATATTTTTAAACTACATGGGATGCCTACCTCTATCGTTATTGATAGAGACCCCATCTTTACAAGCTTATTTTAGAAGGAGCTCTTCAGGTTACCAAGGGTAGAACTGAGGTTAAGCTCAGCTTATCACCCACAGATGGATGGGCAGACAGAGGTGCTGAATAGATGCTTGGAAAACTATTTAAGATGTTTTACAGGGGACAGACCTAAAGATTGGAATAGGTGGTTACCCTTGGCAGAACGGTGGTATAACACAACTTACCATTATGTAGCAAGTACGACTCCGTACGAGGTGGTCTATGGAAAAGCACCCCTCATCATAGCAAATTCTTTACACAAGAGTCGTCATTGGCTGCAGTTAATTCCACCTTGAGATAAAGAGATTAAGCTTTGCAAATCCTTAAGGAACATCTGTAGGCTGCTCAAAACCGAATGAAGAATGTTGTAGACAAACGCAGGTCAGAAAGGCATTTCTGGGAGGATGACTAGGTGTACCTTAGGTTATTGATATGGATAGGATAGTGGAAGATTACTTGGAGACTTGGAGGAGTCGTTATGCCTACGCGGCCCGTGGACTGGTAGTCGGTAAACTTCAATCGGCCGTAACTTTTGATCCGTAACTCCATTTTCTTATTATAATATGTTTTCAAAAAGCTAGCGATGAGTCGGAGAGAGGGAAAAATGATTTTTTAACCTAGGAAAACGTGAAAACGCTCCTAAGTATGATTTTGGGCCCGTTTAATATTTTGGGCTTATTTTTTTTGGGTTTTTGTCAGTTTTTCTTATTAACCCGGTTTGTCCCGGGCCCTAGGGTTTCGTACCGCTTATTTATACTATTGTTTAAGGCGTTTTCCACAGTTTTTGAGATTAATAAAGTTTGTGTGCAATTTTGCACCTCTTTCCAATTGTTCGGTATTTTCTGCGAATCAACAAGTGTTTGATGCCCTTGAGCCTAGTATTCGTGGTGAATCAACAGGTTGGAGGAAGGATCCTAATCTGGCATTCGTGGTGAATCAATGGACTAAGGTTGATTATCTTATTCTTGAACCCCGCTGCATCAGTTACAGCCATACAAGCAGCTTACTGCCATAATGAGGAGGGACAAGAAGCTAGCTCCTAGGTATTATGGTCCATTTTGTGCCTTGAAGAAAATCGGCATAGTTGCGTATAAGTTGCAGCTGCCCTAGGATTGCAGGCTTCACCCTATATTCCATGTTTCTTGTCTTAAGAAGTATGTCAGACAACGGGTGGTCACTCAACCCATCTCACCTTCTACCGATTTGGAAGGTCGACTCAGGCTAGAGCCAGTCACTGTTTTAGCTCGCAGAATGGTCAAGCGTCGAAATCAACCCATTACCTAGGTTTTGGTATAATGGACTAATTCAATTTTGGAGGACGCCACATGGGAGGATTGGGCCAAGCTCCATGACCATTTTCCTCACTTCATGCCTTGAGGTCATGGCTTATCATCGAGAGGGAGCGAATGATGCAATCTGTAGCCTGAGAAAGGTTTGGAGAAGAAGAAATTTAAATATGTTAGAGTAACAGCCATATGGCTAAGCTGGAATTAAGTGGGCAAATCATACTAAAGTGATGACGTGGCTTTTCGTTATTGGTCCAATCTGGAATAAGGAGTTAGAAATTAGTTTTCAAGAAGTGTTATGCTGCTCGACTCTATTTTAGAATGCTAAAAACAGAATGTTGGTTTTAGGTGGTTGAGTTCTTTTTTTTAGCAGTTAGTTTGTTAGGTCAGTTACGCAATAGCTCTATTGTATTTTTCAAAAACAACATATAAGGAGAATAGCTCTATGTAATCGGATTTATTGAAGAATTAAAACAAACTCATTTCTTTGTTACAAAGAAATTTCTTCTTCGTAGCTAGGTTTCTACCATTTGTTCCCCCCAAAAGGTTGGTGTACGATGATTTTAGGTTTGATTAGACACCTTAAACCCTCAGATTTTTGCATCAAATTATTAGGGAAAAGTAGTGGCGAAAAAGAATAACTCGCCAACTAAACCAACCGCAAAATGGTAAGGTTGGGTTTGATTATTGGGTTGATAATTGAATAATCCGACCCAGAACTAAGCATTGATTCACTTTTAGGTTTTGTTATAACCCGAATCAAATCGAACTGATAATGGAAACTCTAATGCTATATTTGGATCAAGATTTTAGTGATGAAACAGAAAAGAAAAAGGTGAGGGAAAAGAAACAAAATAAAAAAAGATTTTTATTCTCTGTTTTCTCACTTTTTTATTTTTTTTACTTTTTTCTTTGATAAATCCGAGTTTCAAACACAACATAAAATAAAAAACTCATGTAGGTGTAAGCACCCCATTTTTGCCCGCTCGGCAATCTCCGGCCCGACCGGATTCGGTTTCTAACATCACAACACATGCAAGCTCAAGACAAGCCTTTCAATCTCCAATCCAGTCAACTGGTCGCTTCTTGGGTCCACAAGGATCCGCTGGAGTCTTAAGCACCATTATTCCAGGCAGTTTTCCGGATCGGGCGGTTCCGGAAACCAACGCCATCTAGGTAGCTTCCCGCGATCCGGCGATCTCGGGGACCAACACCTTATCAAAGATTCTAAACAGTTCACTTCTGGCGCCTGTTAGCTTGCTAATGTAGAATGTCTGTCATTCGGTAGTTCTCCGGGACCAGGCATTCTCGGAGACCAACACCACCCTTCTAGGTAGCTTTCTGGGACTAGGCGTTTTCAGGAACCAACACCACCATACAGGTAGCTCTCTAAGACCAGGCGTTCTTAGAGACCAACACCGCACAAGTAGTTTTTCGAGACCGGGCGGTCTCGGGAACCAACACCTAGGTCAACACCGGTGCCTGCTAGCCCGACTCGGTGAAAAATGACCAAACTTGCCCCTTGGGCTTCCAGACACGTTTTGGAAAAGTTCAAAATCCCTCAAAACGATAAGTCCATCCTTCCATATTGTTGTCAAACCATCAGGCGTCTCCCGCACGCCATTTGGTCCAAATTCGGTCATATTCCGGCTCACTCTAGTCAAAATGACCATTTTGCCCCTGAACGACTCAGCACGGCACGAACCCCGCTGAACGGCGACAAACTCTCTCAAAACCATCCCTGAACAGCCCTACACACCTAACACAATATACCAGACCATTCTTGACCATTTCCAGCCAACTCCGATCAAAATGACCGTTTTGCCCCTGGGAGCCAAAAACACCCCGAAACAGCACCGGCCTTGAGATTTCGAGCGGAGGTTTCACCACACGCCTTTGTTTAACCAAAGGAACACCTTACAATGCTAAACTCACATGACTCGACAAAAGTTCCCTGGAACGTCTCGCAGACGCTCCGCCTAAATTGTCTTTTTTCCCGATTTCCTAGTTATAATGCACTGTCAACCGACTTGAGAAATGCGTACATTAGGAAATTCTCGAACACTCGTCCATAGATCTTTCCATCGATATGGTTCGATCGAGTAGATCACCTCCCGAAGCCCTCCATCGAACGGTGTGCAAACCATAACTTTCAGCAACCCCTGGAGCATTTCGCAGACGCTCCGCCAAGGTTGACTTTTTTCCCGATTCCCTAATCAAAACGCACTGTCAAACGACTTGAGAAATGCGTAAATTTGGGAATTTTAGAAAGTATTTCCAAAGTACTTTCCATCGATATGGTCCGATCGAATAGATCACTTCCCGAAGGCCTCGATCACATCAAATGAAAACAGCTACTTTCGAACACACACGGAGCGTATCACAGACGCTCCACAAAAGTGTTCTTTTTGGCACCCTTCCCAAGGCGATATCACTCACCTCCAAACATAATTCGAACTTTTTGAAAGCATGAAAGTTCATCGGAAGTACTAGGAAAACATCTCCAATGCGACCGATTTCCCTGAAACCTTCCTGTTTGACCCAATTATCGAGGCAAAGTTTGGGCGAATCTTCCCGGTGATGGAGCGTATGCTACATGTGCTCAAATTTTGTTCAGATCAACCGACTTTCGATCAACGGTCAGGATTTAACCAGTACATAGGGTGCCACGTGTTATTTTGGCAATGGAACAGTACTTGCGCATGTCCTACATGCGCACGGCCAAAGTTTGACCATGCGCATGTAACACATGCGCATAGTCTGTTCCAGATTGCCTATAAATAGAGGCCTCCCCCCTTGTATATTCCAGGTCCGAAATTGATACGAAATTTTACTGAAATCACTCCAGAAACTCGAATCTCTACATATATTCCCCCTCTCTAACACTTAGGCTAGATTCTACCTCTCCTAAGCCTATACACTCCATATACAAAGCCTCATACACACTTATACTCTCCACTTAAGCCTCTCAAGCCTTCTTGAAGTCACTCAAGCTCCAACCAAGACATCCATTGAAGACTACAAGAGTGTTAAAGGCAAAAGGTGGTATCCCTTTTACATTTGTGCTCTCCCCCACTCTTCTCTTCTCCCTCCTAGCCTACTTAGGCTATTCTTTATTTTAACCCCCATCTTCAACCCCCCTTTCTTGCATGCTTGAGCCAAGAGGGCTCCTAGATCATGCCTAGAGGAAAGCAAGTGAAAGCCACAGTGTAGGGGGACCTCTCACTAGCCTATTTTAAGATGGTATGGCCTAAGAGCCCCTTGTTTGTATGGTGAAGCCTAAAAGCCTTGTATGTGAACCATGACCCCTTGCATATTATTATGTTGATCATGTCTTGTATGCTTGGCTTCATTTTATGTTTATTGCCATATTCCATAATGCTTGCATTGCTCTTAGTTTCATGATATTTCTAAGTTCTACATGTCCTTCAAAAATTGTTCCAAGAGTTGGCCGCTTGAAGTTTAGGGTGAGACCTTAGGAGTCATTCCTTAGAAAATCCCTCACAACCCCCTAATCCATACTTTTCCACCATTGTATTTCAACTTGCATAAAAAATTGCTTTCAAACTCTTTAATTTTCAAGGTTTCCATTCTCTCAAATTTAGTAGTTGGAATGGCCCCATGGAACTCTCTCTTGAGTGGTCTCCCTTTATATTGGCCATATGAACCCTCTCTTGATGGAATGGTTCCCTTGAAAAATGGTTTTCAAAATCCTTATCCAAGAATGATTTCAAAAAATGCACTCTCTCCATCTTTGCATAAAAAATGATCTTCCAAAAATTACCATCATTATGTTGAATTTTGACCCCTTATACTCTTGTCAAGATATTGGTTATAATGGCCATAAGGAAGCCTTCCTTGGAATGGTTTCCAATCACCAACCATATAAACCATACTTTTGGCTAGAGTCAAAATTTTCATGGAAATGATCTTCATAAAGATTGCCAACCAAAGTACATTGCATATCATGTTTTGTTTTCAAAATTCTTTCCAAGACTGTATCAAAACAACTTTCAAGAACTTTCTCCAATCAAACCCTAGGTTAACTTGACCCTAGTTACCAAACCATAGATTAACTTGACCCTAGTTACTTAACCCTAGGTTAACTTGACCCTAATTGCCTAACCCTAGATTAGCTTGACCCTAGTTACCTAACCCTAGGTTAACTTGACCTTAGTTGCCTAACCCTAGGTTAACTTGACCCTAGTTAGTTAACCTGTAGTCTTCTTAACCTTAGGTTCCCCTTAACCCTAGCCTAACCCAACCTAGGTTAAGTGAACTTCAAAGGTTCCAACTCTTGAACCCTTTCCTAAATGATCATTCAATTTTAAACTATCCTCATAACCTATTTTTCCAAGACCTCCTACTCTTTTGATTTCAAAAATTAACTCCATAAACTCTTCAAATGTTCTTACATTCCCTCTTCAAGACCTTTCCAAAAATATTTTCAAAGAGTCACAAACCTAAGGTGTCCCTAGCCCTCTCATGGCTAGGGATTCCAAGGAGAAGTGATAAATCAAGAACAATCTCCAAGGTTGTACATATTAGGATTTCAAACCCTTATTCTTTTCCAAAAACTACTTTAAAAAATCAATTCATCAAACAAAAAAAAAAAATGCCTCCAAGGTTTTCAAAACAAGGCTTCAAAAACACTTCCAAGCTCTCTTGTGACGTGCCAAAACATTTTTCCAAAACTCCCTCAAGTTGATTCAAAAACATTTTCAAAACAATCCACCATCCAATTTCAAGTCAAAACTCCCAAAACCATAAAGAGTTTTCAACTTCCAAAGACCTCAAAGTGTCTTAAACTCTTCCAAAGACCTCAAAGTGTCTTAAATTTTTCCAAAAACCCCAAAGTGTCTTTAAACCTTCCAAAGGCCCTAATGCGTCTATTTTTCATCGGGCTCTTGCCCGAATTACGATCGACCTGATTCTCACCAAATAAGATACGTAGGCAACCTAAAATGGTGCAGTCATAACTTTTATTTCAACCCCAATCCCTTTTTCAAAAATTCTAATCAATTCAAAGTTTCTATTCCAAACTCTGTCAAAACCTCCATTATTTTCAAACTTCTTTCAAAACTTGCATCATGCATCATTCATCCAAAAAGTGATGACTAAATCCCTTTTTCAAAGTTCTAAAGTGGATACTAAGTGGACAATGGTAACCGGTTATTCTAGTGAGTGAATCAAGGGTGGTTAGACATATAGGTACCAAAAAGGCGGGGTAGGTTGATGATTTTAGGATATCTTCCCTACACGTAACCAACCCCCGAACCTTAGATTTCTGTTTTCGAAAGACCAAAATAGAGTTATTTTCAAAAAGGGCTTAAACATTTCAAAGGATTGCCAAACAACCTATTTTCTTAAAAACCCTTTCTTGAGGAAGTTTTCGAAAAACCTTTTCAAAAACTCTAAGCTTAACTTTCGGATTAACGCTTAGTTTTAGGTGCCCTGACTCACCTTTATCAAGTTAGGTGGCGACTCCCATTTTTTTAAAAAGCCCTTAGTCAAATCAATTTTCAAACTTAGTGGCACTTGTCATTTTAAAAGGACGAGTTCTAGTGATAGAATTCCATACTTTAGGGTCTCCGAGCCGAAAGGACCTTGAACCTTCCAAAAAAACCGGGGCGCGACAGTAGGCTATCCACGAGACTTATGGGTTTAATATTCAAATGGAGATTTTATTTAGACATTGAAGGATGACATTATTAGCAAAACTAGTTTTTTACTAGATCTAACCCCAAGCATTGATGAAAGATGGACCCACTCTCTATTTTGATCTATTGTGATCTAATTAAGTTCATTCAATCAAGAAGTGCAAGATAATTTTAAAAATTTTCTCGAATTTTTTTCTTCTTCTTGATGGAACCATCTCAGTGAGATGAAGATTTTGACTATGATGCGTAATACTTCATCGATTAGGAGCAATCAAAAAGAGAACTCATGAGAGATGTTCTACTTAAGCCTCTCTAATGGCTTTTGCTGAAATAGTATATAATCATTTCAAGTTTCAGAGCAATTACTCAATTGCAGTGAGTCTAATATACCATTTGATAGCCCTAAAGTTTCATAGCTCTAAAAATTTAAGAGAGGTCTAAAATAGTGTGTTTAAAAAAAAGAAAAGAGAAGAAAAGAAAAGGATACTACACAAGTTGTTGGTACTTAATACCCTAAAGACTTCCTAAAGCATTGCCCAAATGCAATCAGTCTAATGCATCAACTAGCTTTCTTCATTTCTTCTTCTTCTATCCCTTCTTTTTGATACTGAAAATAGCATTTTCAGATTGGAGAAACTTTTAGCTGTTAGGGTTCATTTGATAGGGCTTATTTCAAGCTTTTTTTACTTATACACAAAACACGCTAATTTTTTCAGCTTTTTTGAATTTTTTTTACTTGTCTGCTAGTCTTAGCTTATAAAATAAAATTAAAAAAAATTATCTTTTTTACTTGTAAGCCAAAAAAAAAAAATAAAAAAAACTAAAAAAAAACCTGTACTAAGCAGGCCCTTAATTTCTGAATGGTCTCAGCATAGGAGGCTGCTGACAAGTTAAACAGTCAATACCATTTGCCAAAGCAGAATTCTATATGCAATGTTGGCCTTTTGTTCTTAAAGACCAGATCGAGATCTGCTAAACTTTGGTTGATTCCTTAATGATCTTAATCCACTTACCAATCCGATTGAGATAGCAAGGAACTTGACCAAATTTATGAGAAATTGATCGTCAAGTTAAATTACTATATTATTTTTAAGAGCAAGCCAAGAAATACATACTCTATATACCTATATCATAATGTAACCCTTCCAGGTCCCATCAACATCTTACAATCACTTTCCAAGGTGAAAAATCAAAGCAGACATGCTTGCAAACCAGTATTGTGAAATAGGGTTACATCAGACTATTGTTCAACTCAAATGTTTTCTTCGTCTTATTCTTTGTTTTTTTCTCTCTTGTACTTCATCAGATCAGCACCTTTGTTTACAAGGCATTGATTTTCAGGACATATCCCCAAAATTCAACAAAGTTGACCCAGAAACCAGAAGAGAATCTTTATATATTTCCAAGTTTTCACACCACATTAATATGTTGCTTTCCTCATTACGTACCAAAGAAAAATGAATAAATGCCAAAAACAAAGGTGACGGTCGAGTTTGGTTTGGTACAATGTCATTGTAGCCTAAGATATTCATATTTTGCACATATAGACAGACATTCTTCTATGTAGTATTACTACCGTGCTTGGGGACCCATTGAATTCTCAATATCCAAGCAAACCATTTCCTTTAAATTGCTTGGTGTTGCATCCGGCTTCTCTCTCATCCTCCGGGAACTTTTCCGGGCTATCTCCATCTCCAAACATTCTTTCAAATCCACAACTACATGACTCATGGATGGCCTTTGGATGGAGCTGGATGGAACACAAGCCATTGCTGTCTCTAGAGCTTTCCAGACCGAATTGGTGTCGAAATCCCCTTGTAACCTTGGGTCAATGATGTTCCTTATTTCTCCCCTCTCAAGCAGGGGATGAACCCATTGGACTATGTGAGGCTCATCAAGACTTATCTCTACGGCAGGTAGGCCAGAGATTAGCTCCAACAGAACTATGCCAAAGCTGTAAACATCGCTCTTCTCATTCAGCCTATTGGATATATAATACCTACATAAAAAATATAAAAAATTATTTTCAATAAATATATGTATTAAGATTTCAACAAGTCAAAGTCTGAATATGATTTTTAGAAGACTTACTCAGGATCAAGGTACCCAAATGTGCCAACAACTGTAGTTGAGACATGAGTTCCGCTTTCAAAAGGCAAGAGTCTTGACAGTCCAAAATCACTTACTTTTGCTTGCAATTTTTCATTCAATAGGATATTTGCTGTCTTTATATCTCTGTGGATTATGGGTGGCTTGCAACCATTGTGCAGATATTCCAATGCTGCATATTCAGTTTCCGCATTTGTTAGCCAAATTCAATCAAAATAGAGAGAGAGAGAGAATTTTGTTATCATAATCTGCTTGCTAACCTTGTGCCGCATCCACTGCTATGCGAAGTCTCTGCTCCCAACTCAAGAATGCTGCATTTTCATCCACACCTAAATCACAATTAGAACCTTTTTAATGGTTAAAACCAAAATTTGATCAAGAAATTCCAAATATTCATCGGATTCTTATGGAAAATACAAAATATTTCCTCAAATAAATGCCCATAATTTATTTCAATTCTACTCAAAATGGTTGGATTTATCATGGGTTAATTGAAAAAATATGAGTGATACCTGATAGATGCTGCCTCAAGTTTCCATTAGCCATGTACTCATAGATGAGCCCCATGTTTGAGCCTTCATCACAGAACCCAATCAGAGAAGCCAAGTTTCTGTGGTGAACTCTTGTCAGCAGTTGAGCCTTTATAAATTCAAAATAGAAATCCAGTCAATGCCAAAAGTGAAATATTGTCAAACTCATTTTGCATCATTGTTCAAAATGAGTATGATCTGAAATTCTGAATGATAATTTAGAGAATCTTGCCTCAGTCTGGAATTGCTTAGATCCTTGACTGGCTAATGGTGACAACATTTTAACAGCAACTTGAGTCCCATCTTTCAAGTTGCCACCATAAACAATTCCTGTTCCTCCTTTTCCTATTACCCTCTGAAAATTGTTGGTCATGCTTACAATCTCAGAGTACGAGAACTTTCGATTCTTTGAATCCCATGTCCCATCCCCACTGGATTTGGCAGCAGATCCTAGTGTAAATCAAGATTAAAGTAAGTTTAACAAGAGACAAATCAGTTAATCTGCAAATAGTTTCTAAGATGACAAAAGAAAATGAATAACAATACCTTGTCTGTGTTTCCTTAAGATCCACAAGACAGCCAATGCACCTAGGAGGACTAGACATGAAGCAATGGATGCAACTAGTGGAACAACAAGATTCTTCTTCTTATTCTTGCATGAGAATGTTGCACAAAGATCTGGATTGCCACCCACACTAACAATAAAACAACTATTAGACGGCTCATTTGGAAAACTTTTATTGCGGAATGAAGTCATAGTTCTGTGAAAGCAGACCTCAAAGAGAGTAATCCAGCGTCAACTCTGTCGAGGAGAGCTGATGGAACTGAACCTGTAAGCTTATTCCCAAATAAGTTTCTGCATAAAAATTTCAGTCACCCTTTAGTTCTTCTACAACTCGGGCTTACATTGCTCAATTTATATATGAAATCCAAATAACTTACAGGGTCTTCAAGGAGGTCAGCTCTGCTAGAGCCTTGGGCACTTGTCCAGTTAAGTTATTGTTTGATAAATCCCTGCAACAAACACTTACTTTTAGAGGCACCAATTTTACATGACTGTTTGAAGTTCTATATCATCAAAACACTACTACTCACAAGTATTCTAAAGACTTGAGATTGGACAGTGAAGAAGCCATATGCCCAGTCAATCCACTCAAGGAGAGGTTCCTGCACAAATGTCAGTGCAATGTTCATAAGGAGTTCTTTAACATAGTTAGGCTTTGAGTTCATGTAATTAGGTAGAATTTTCAGTACAAAAACTTACAGTGAGATGATACGAGGAGGATTATAAGCATCGTAGCTGCAGCTTAGACCATCCCAAGAGTAATCTTTAGCGAGACATGGATCTCCTTGCCAATTTCTCTCTACCTCGTACTCTAATTGGATCCCCTTGATGGCGGAAACTAGTTGTTCCAAGGGTAGACAAGACAATGATCTTCAGTAACAGAGCAAATTAGTTCTAGGGAGTACAAATGTAAAACAAAACTGTTTTCGTTTTTGCGACGGAAAAAATGTCACTAAAGGGTTTTAGCGGCATGGCAGTATTAGTGACGAAAAATTACAACGATACAATTCTCCAATACTTTAGCGACGGAGTTACAACGATAAATTTCAGTCGCTAGAAGTACCAAAAAAAAGGAATAATTTGTGGCGGTTGATAATCCATTGCTAAAGTTTTAGCGACGGTCATAGCTGTCACATTAATGTCCCCATTTTTTAATTTTTGCCTTTAGTGAGATGAGAGAACAGAGACGAGAGAGAGAATGAGGGAGTTAGGGCAAATCAGGGGATAGGAACCTGCCAATGGAAAAAAGTGACCTCGTTTTGGTTAATAGTAATTGCAACCGTCGCTAAAAGTACAAAAACTAAAAGGAATTATTTGTGGCGTTGGCAATCCGTCGCTACTCTTTTTAGCGACGGTCTTAGCTGTCACAATAATGTATCAATTTGTCAAATTTTTGCCTTTAGTGAGGGGGAAAGACCGAGATTGAGACAGAGAATGAAGGAATTAGGCCACATCGGGGGGATAGGAACCTGCCAAGGGCGCCAAGGGAAAAAAAGCAACCTCGTTTTGCTTAATAGTAATTGCAACAGGGTAATTGCCATAACAAATATCGCCTTTTTGCCATGGCATTTAGCCCATCGCAAATAATCCGATGTGAAAACCAACGGGGTTAGACCAGGCTCTTGGTGATGGCATTTACACCGTTACAAAAACTCCCTGTGGCAAAAAAACCTTTTTTTTAGTAGTATAATTATATGATCTAGATGAAAACATACCATCGTCCAGGTGGGTGGGTAACTGTTGGAACACTTTAAGCACATAAATCTCCAAGGCATTGAGAAGAGGAGGCAGAGTGGAATCATTGGTCATAACAAGTGAGTAGCTAATTGGATTTTCACCCATCATCATAGGAAATGAGCTGTTTGCAATAGTTGGAGTCTGCCACGCCGGAACAATAGGCCCCCGCCAGTGGTTACCATTCATCAAGATATTGAATTTTCTCAACTGGTTGGCTTGGAAATACTCAATCTCAGCAAAGTGCATGTACATGTAAAATTGTTGACCCGGGCCGGTTGGCGTCCAGGAAAATTCTAACGATTTGGTTCCATTTGCAGGGATTGCAGCAGAGCTCATGACCATCGGTGGAGGTTTATAGTTGTTGGAACTTAATCGGCCAGTAGTAAATGATGCATTGATCGATTGCCAATCAGGACGGCTAAGCGGCTTCCAAATTCGATCATAAACATCATTATTGTACCTAAGCAACACTGCAAAGTTGAGTAACATTTACAAATTTAACACGAAGAAATAAACAGGGTATTAGAGATTTGCTCACCTGACTGTTTGATTGGATGTTGAACCAGCATCAAGCCTCATGTGAAGCATTAATGATCCAGATTGAGTTATATAAATTGAATTATCGAGCTGCCTTAGTTCTAATGCTGAAATGAAAGGTGTTCCAGAGCCATTATTGATTAAGCAGACGTCTATGTAATCTGTTGAAGGAACATGGATGATCTCCTTAATGACAATATGAGATTCATTAGCGAATTTCACAGAATCCCATTCTTCAACACCGAGAAACAGTTCGAATTCGGGGATTTGATCCTTGGAATCGTAATTTCCATACATGAATGAAGCTCTGATCAAGTACTTGTTATCTCTGCCTTGCCCTGGTTTGAGGGTGTAACAATTTCTCTTTCCCTGAGGGAAGCTTCTAACGTTCCATAGCTGCTTTGGAAGAGCTTGTGAGATGAAATTCGAAGAAATGTTCTGATTCAACCCCGCGACTTTGAATGTTGAATCAGAAATGTAGAGTATGCCAGTCGTGTCATCGTTGTAGCTAGAATCCTCGGCTATTCCACAATCAATGCTTATGAAGCCTAAACATCAAAGGTAATGGTCAGGCACCAAAATAACATGTAAGAGAGAGAGAGAGAGAGAGAGAGAGAGAGAGAGAGAGAGAGAGAGAGAGAGAGAGAGAGAGAGAGAGAGAACCTGTTTGATCCTGTCCATGAACAAGCATTGGAAGGAGCAAGAAACCCAGAAAAACTGATAAAATTTCCATGTCTCTCATCGTATCCTTCTTCTCCGGGAAGAGGGAAGGCGTTTACAGAGGAAGCGTTGATTTTTGAAGTTAAAAGCATGAAGAAATCCTTGAAAGACTTCTCAACCTCTGATTCTGCCCATCAAATATTGCATTTTTATTCTGAAAACAGGTGAGCAGACTTGATTGAATAGTACATAGTGGTTCTAAATCTCATTTAAAATGATGTAATTAAGTCGATCAGTGGGTACTAAAGTTACTTAAACTGTTAAAAGACTAAAATGAGGAGACCTTTGGAATTGAATAAACTGTGATAGCTACTACAGGCTGCAATTTTTCTTTCCACGTTTTTTCTTTTCTTTTCATTTGTTCCTTGTCGTCTCCTGTTTCTGATACGACTCTAATTAATTTAGTCTTTGAAGCTGACTGGCGTTAACAGTCAAAGACCGATTTGCTTTGATTTTGTTTGAAACCGACAGAAAATGAGGAGCAGCCTTCGGAGAAAATGAGCCATAAGTCCAAGGTTTTTTGTTGGTTTTTTTCATTCTTTCCTCTGATTTCATCTGTTTGTTTGATTTAGTTCTTAGGACTTGAGATGGAAGTAAAGGAAATCATAGAGTTTCAATGTGTTCAGTTTGATCATTAGATAGATTAATATCAAAATTTGGAACAGTAGATTCCTTTAAAACTGTGATATCATTGGATATGGATCAAACAATTGGTTTACATTTTTCTAGCATTTGCGCGGTGAATTGCATTTGTTAATAGAATTTAATGCTTCTGCTTGGCCGGTGAGCTGCATGTACTATTGGAATTTACTGCTTCTGCGGAGTCAAAATTTTTCCTTTTTCTGCTAAAGTGAAACCGTCCTTGAAGGCCATGTTAGTTACATGTGTGAGATAAGGGCAGAAGAAATTCCCACATATTAAATCTCGGATAACATATGGGGTGAGGGTATTTTAGTAATTTAATGTCTAATCCCAAATACCCTTTTTGTTTTACCAAACCCAGTTTGTTATCAACTTATTTACCAAACTCAACTGTTTTTTGAACTCGTGGTTTCAAACCACAACTTCAACTAGACTGTGTTTACATATTCAATATGGAAGTCATGAGACTAACCCACAACTTCAATGAAATCATGGTTTGAAACCACAACTTCAAGTGGGCCTTATTTTGTAAAATTTATATGGAATTCACACAAGCTTAACTAAAATCGTGGTTTGAAAATACGATTTTAAAAAGAAGTTGAGTTTGGTATATAAGTTCAAAACAAAAATGGATTTAGTAGAAATATTTTTTTTGAAGCTGTTTTTGGTTTAAAAAAAACTCCCAAATGCCCTCTGAATTACTTATCCTACCCCCATCCCCGTCCGGATTCATCTCATGTAATATAATCCAGAAAAAAAAAGTATGAAAGCTTCAAGTAATAGTGGTAATATGTAGACAATTAACTATGTTCACAAGATACGAAAAATGCATCATTTTAGTTAATACATGGCTTTGAAAGGACATACATTCATGAATAATAGTCTCAGTGTTAGGTACAAAGAAGACTTTAGTTAATACATGGCTTTGAAAGGACAAACCTTCATGAATAAGGTCCCAGTGATTCGTAGACAGGCCGGAGCTACACTTGCAGGTGGGCACCCCACCTTTTGTGCATATATATAAAGATATACATAGTAGCTTAGTAAAATTCGGATGTATTAACACTCTAATTTTTGTATTGGCATTCTTTTTTTTTTGTGCAATAACATTATATATAGTTTATATACATAATGTTTTAACAAAATTATGTACTGATGCTCCGATTTTTGTATTGACACCCCCTAGTTTTGTACAATCTTTTTTTATGTAGGATGTATATATAATTTCATAAAAGAATCTATTAGACTGATTTATTCTGATAGTTTAAAACTACAACTCTAACCTAATATAATATTAAAATTTTATATAATAGACTATAAGACTAATTCATCTTATTCCTTTTACATTTAAATTCCTAATTATTAAATTCAAAAGATTATGAGTTCTAATGAGTACCATCCAAAACAACAAATAAAACTATATTTTCTTGAAACTGAATAGAACTTGGTTTTGTTTTTCATGTAAAATTTTTTTCTATTGCTTTAATGTGGAAATATGTGCAAAGAATATTTAAAATATAATTACTGTATAGCATGAAGTTTGTATGGCTCATATGAAGATTGGGAAAGTAGTTGACTGAAAACTTGTTCACATTGAAGCAAAAATTAAAAAATAAAAAAAAATTAGCATCCCCCGAAACGAATTCTTGGTTCCACCTTTGTTCGTACAAGATCAAGAAATATATGGTAACGCTTACTTAAAATGATGGGCAAGTTGAAGGACAGTCGTAGTTGATGGACAACCGCCAGCTGATGATGTGACTCAGTTGATGTGAAGCACATTAATTGGTGGATGTCCATCAACCTGCCCATGATTTTAAGTAAGCGTGGGGCCCTGTTGATCTAGAGCACATTAGTTGGCGGTTATCCATAATCTGTAACTAGTAGAGTCCAGCTGATGTGGAGCATATTAACTAGTGGTTATTCATCAACCGCGACTGCACTTAGCATTTTTCTAAAATTATATGAGGAATTCTGAAACTTGAAAATGGGGGTTTTTCCAAAAATAATCGAATTTCAAAAGGTATTTCTTGAAATATAAAAATCAAAACCTTCTTCCCAATCTAAGGTAAAACGCAATTCAAGGTTGCCTTTTCCGACCGGGTAAAAAAGAAGGGGACAATTTCTAAGAAAACGTAGGTTGTAATTGCGTTTTCTCAGAAAACGCAAGGTTTTGGCCTTTTTCCCACCTCTCTCTCTACACTCCCCCTCTCTCCTTCTCTCTCTATCCACTGCCCTCTCTCTCTCTCTCTCTACTTCCCTCTCTCTCCTTCTCTCTCTACTGCCCTCTCTCTCTCTCATTCTCACTTTATAAAAATTATACATAAAACTATAATATTTTTAAAATTTTTATTATTTTTATTTTAAAAAATAAAAAATATGGACAGAATTAAGTAATAGTTAAAATATTTTAATAGCAAAAAATGTGAACAGAATTAAGTAATAATTAAAATATAGACAAAGTGTTATAAAATAACAAAAATTATAATACTATAATACTTTAATACTATAATATTACAATACTTTATTTACTGCAAAACAATTTATTGTAAATTACTTTATAAAATAACTATATATTTAACAATACTTATTTTACTAATAATTATTTTACTTATTTTATCCTTGAAATTATTTACTGTAAATTTTTTCTATTTTTATAACACTTTTTATAACATTTTATTACTGATTACTAAAATATTTTTATTATTACTTAACTCTGTCCATATTTTTTATTTTATTTTTTTAAAATTTTAAAATAAAAATATTATAGTTTTATGTATAATTTTTATAAAATGAGAATGCGAGAAGAGAGAAAAGGAGAGAGAAAGGGAGTAGAGAGAGAGAGAGAGAGAGCCAATTTTGGACAAAACGCAGGTGCATTTTATGCTTAGAAGAGAAATTTTATGTATTTTCATGTTTTCACGCCACATTATATGTTGCTTTCCTCATTACGTACCAAAGAAAAATGAATAACTGCCCAAAACAAAGGGGACGGTCGAGTTTGGCTTGGTACAATGTCATCGTAGCCTAAGAATATTCATGTTTTGCACATATAGACAGACATTCTTCTATGTAGTGTTACTACCGTGCTTGGGGACCCATTGAATTCTCAATATCAAAGCAAACCATTTCCTTTAAATTGCTTGGTGTTGCATCCGGTTTCTCTCTCATCCTCCGGGAACTTTTCCGGGCTATCTCCATCTCCAAACATTCCTTCAAATCCACTACTACATGACTCATGGATGGCCTTTGGATGGAGCTGGATGGAACACAAGCCATTGCTGTCTCTAGAGCTTTCCAGGCCGAATTGGTGTCGAAATCCCCTTGTAACCTTGGGTCAATGATGTTCCTTATTTCTCCCCTCTCAAGCAGGGGATGAACCCATTGGACTATGTGAGGCTCATCAAGACTTATCTCTACGGCAGGTAGGCCTGAGATAAGCTCCAACAGAACTACGCCAAAGCTGTAAACATCGCTCTTCTCATTCAGCCTATTAGATATATAATACCTACATAAAACATAAAAAAATTATTTTCAATAAATATATGTGCCAAGATTTCAACAAGTCAAAGTCTGAATATGATTTTTTAGAAGACTTACTCAGGATCAAGGTACCCAAATGTGCCAACAACTGTAGTTGAGACATGAGTTCCGCTTTCTAAAGGCAAGAGTCTTGACAGTCCAAAATCACATACTTTTCCTTGCAATTTTTCATTCAATAGGATATTTGCTGTCTTTATATCTCTGTGGATTATGGGTGGCTTGCAACCATTGTGCAGATATTCCAATGCTGCATATTCAGTTTCCGCATTTGTTAGCCTAATTCAATCAAGAGAGAGAGAGAGAGAGAGAGAGAGAGAGAGAGAATTTTGTTATCATAATCTGCTTGCTAACCTTGTGCTGCATCAACTGCTATGCCAAGTCTCTGCTCCCAACTCAAGATTGCTGCATTTTCTTCCGCACCTAAATCACAATTAGAACCTTTTTAATGGTTAAAACCAAAATTTGATCAAGAAATTCCTAATATTCATTGGATTCTTATGGAAAATACAAAATATTTCCTCAAATAAATGCCCATAATTTATTTCAATTCTACTCAAAATGGTTGGATTTATCATGGGTTAATTTAAAAAATATAAGTGATACCTGATAGATGCTGCCTCAAGTTTCCATTAGCCATGTACTCATAGATGAGCCCCATGTTTGAGCCTTCATCACAGAACCCAATCAGAGAAGCCAAGTTTCTGTGGTGAACTCTTGTCAGCAGTTGAGCCTATATAAATTCAAAATAGAAATCCAGTCAATGCCAAAAGTGAAATATTGTCAAACTCATTTTGCATCATTGTTAAAAATCAGTATGATCTGAAATTCTGAATGATAATTTAGAGAATCTTGCCTCAGTCTGGAATTGCTTAGATCCTTGACTCGCTAATGGTGACAACATTTTAACAGCAACTTGAGTCCCATCTTTCAAGTTGCCACCATAAACAATTCCTGTTCCTCCTTTTCCTATTACCCTCTGAAAATTGTTGGTCATGCTTACAATCTCAGAGTAGGAGAACTTTCGATTCTTTGAATCCCATGTCCCATCCCCACTGGATTTGGCAACAGATCCTAGTGTAAATCAAGATTGAAGTAAGTTTAACAAGAGACAAATTAGTTAATCTGCAAATAGTTTCTAAGATGACAAAAGAAAATGAATAACAATACCTTGTCTGTGTTTCCTTAAGATCCACAAGACAGCCAATGCACCTAGGAGGACTAGACATGAAGCAATGGATGCAACTAGTGGAACAACAATATTCTTCTTATTCTTGCATGAGAATGTTGCACAAAGATCTGGATTGCCACCCACACTAACAATAAAACAACTATTAGACGGCTCATTTGGAAAACTTTTATTACGAAATGAAGTCATAGTTCTGTGAAAGCAGACCTCAAAGAGAGTAATCCGGCATCAGCTCTGTCGAGGAGAGCTGATGGAACTGAACCTGTAAGCTTATTCCCAAATAAGTTTCTGCATAAAAATTTCAGTCACCCTTTAGTTCTTCTACAACTCAGGGGCTTACATTGCTCAATTTATATATAAAATCCAAATAACTTACAGGGTCTTCAAGGAGGTCAGCTCTGCTATAGCCTTGGGCACTAGTCCAGTTAAGTTATTGTTTGATAAATCCCTGCAACAAACACTTACTTTTAGAGGCACCAATTTTACATGACTGTTTGAAGTTCTATATCATCAAAACACTACTACTTACAAGTATTCTAAAGACTTGAGATTGGACAGTGAAGAAGCCATATGCCCTGTCAATCCACTCGAGGAGAGGTTCCTGCACAAATGTCAGTGCAATGTTCATAAGGAGTTCTTTAACATAGTTATGCTTTGAGTTCATGCAATTAGGTAGAATTTTTAGTACAAAAACTTACAGTGAGATGATACGAGGAGGATTATAAGCATCGTAGCTGCAGCTTAGACCATCCCAAGAGTAATCTTTAGGGAGACATGGATCTCCTTGCCAATTTCTCTCTACCTTGTACTCTAATTGGATCCCCTTGATGGCAGAAACTAGTTGTTCCAAGGGTAGACAAGACAATGATCTTCAGTTACAGAGCAAATTAGTGCTAGGGAGTACAAATGTAAAACAAGACTGTTTTCTTTTTTGCACCGACAAAAAATGTCACTAAAGGGTTTTAGCGGCGTTGTAATATTAGCGACGACAAAAGTCATATAAACGGATTCTCCAATACTTTAGCGACGGAGTTACAATGATAAATTACCGTCGCCAGAAGTACGAAAACAAAAATGGAATAATTTGTGGTGGTTGATAATCCATTGCTAAACTTTTAGCGACGGTCATAGCTGTCCCCATTTTTTAATTTTTGCCTTTAGTGAGATGGAGAGAGCAGAGACGAGAGAGAGAATGAGGGAGTTAGGGAAAATCAGGGGAATAGGAACCTGCCAAGGGAAAAAAGGTGACCTCGCTTTGATTAATAGTGATTGCGACCGTCGCTAAAAGTACAAAAACTAAAAGGAATTATTTGTGGCCCTGGTAATTCGTCGCTACTGTTTTTAGCGACGGTCTTAGTTGTCACAATAATGTATCAATTTGTAAAATTTTTGCTTTTAGTGAGGGGGAATGACCGAGATGAGAGAGAGAATGAGGGAATTAGGACACATCGGGGGGATAGGAACCTGCCATGGGCGCCAAGGGAAAAAAACAACCTCTTTTTGCGTAATAGTAATTGCAACAGGGTAATTGCCATAGCAAATATCGCCTTTTAGCCATGGCATTTAGCCCATCGCAAATAATCTTATGTGAAAACCAATGGGGTTAGACCAGGCTCTTGGTGACGGCACTTACACCGTTACAAAAACTCCCTGTGGCAAAAAACCTTTTTTTTTTTTTTTTGGATGACCCAGAACAGCTACCCGATCTGGTACAATACTGGAGAGAACCACCCAAACTGGGGTGGAAGTGGGAGCCCCTTAGCAATCCACCCACATGTAAATAGCAGGGCTAACGTAGCTGGTAGGGCTCGAACTCGGGACGCATGCACGTAGTACGCCTGCCCACCTTTGCACTTAATTACCAACTAGGCTGCACCCCCGAGGGTCAAAAACCTATTTTTTAGTAGTATAATTATATGATCTAGATGAAAACATACCATCGTCCAGGTGGGTGGGTAACTGTTGGAACACTTTAAGCACGTAAATCTCCAAGGCATTGAGAAGAGGAGGCAGAGTGGAATTATTGGTCATAACAAGTGAGTACCTAATTGGATTTTCACCCATCCTCGTAGGAAATGAGCTGTTTGCAACAGTTGGAGTCTGCCACAACGGAACAATAGGCCCCCGCCAGTGGGCACCATTCATCAAGATATTGAATTCCCTCAACTGGTTGGCTTGGAGATCCCCAATCTCAGCAAAGTGCATGTACATGTAAAATTGTTGATCCGGGCCGGTTGGCTTCCAGGAAAATTCTAACGATTTGCTTCCATTTGCAGGTATTGCAGCAGTGCTCATGACCATCGGTGGAGGTTTATAGTTGTCGGAACTTAATCGGCCAGTAGTAAACGATGCATCGATCGATTGCCAATCAGGATGGCTAAGCGGCTTCCAAATTCGATCATAAACATCATTATCGTACCTAAGCAACACTGCAAAGTTGAGTATCATTTACAAATTTAACACGAAGAAATAAACCGGGTATTAGAGATTTGCTCACCTGACTATTTGATTGGATGTTGAACCAGCATCAAGCCGCATATGAAGCATTAATGATCCATATTGAGTTATATAAATTGAATTATCGAGCTGCCTTAGTTCTAATGCTGAAATGAAAGGTGTTCCAGAGCCATTACTGACTAAGCACACGTCTATGTAATCTGTTGAAGGAACATGGATGATCTCCTTAATGACAATATGAGATTCATTAGCGAATTTCACAGAATCCCATTCTTCAACACCGAGAAACAGTCCGAATTCGGGGATTTGATCCTTGGAATCGTAATTTCCATACATGAATGAAGCTCTGATCAAATACTTGTTATCTCTGCCTCGCTCTGGTTTGAGGGTGTAACAATTTCTCTTTCCCTGAGGGAAGCTTCTAACGTTCCATAGCTGCTTTGGAAGAGCTTGTGAGATGAAATTCGAAGAAATGGCCTGATTCACCCCCGCGACTTTGCATGTTGAATCCGAAATGTAAAGTATGCCAGTCGTGTCATCGTTGTAGCTGGAAACCTCAGTTATTCCACAATCAATGCTTATGAAGCCTAAACATCAAAGGTAGTGGTTAGGCACCAAAACAACATGTGAGAGAGAGAGAGAGAGAGAGAGAGAGAGAGAGAGAGAGAGAGAGAGAGAGAGAACCTGTTTGATCCTGTCCATGAACAAGCATTGGAAGGAGCAAGAAACCCAGAAAAACTGATAAAATTTCCATGGCTCTCATCGTATCTTTCTTCTCTGGGAAGAAGGAAGGCCTTTGCAGACGAAGTGTTGATTTTTGAAGTTATAGCATGAAGAAATCCTTTAAAGACTTTTCAACCTCTGATTCTGCCCATCAAATATTGCATTTTTATTCTGAAAACAGGTGAGCAGACTTGATTGAATAGTACATAGTGGTTCTAAATCTCATTAAAAATGATGTAATTAAGTCGATCAGTAGGTCGAACATTGAAGTTACTTGAACTGCTAAAAGACTAAAATGAGGAGACCTTTGGAATTTGAATAAACTGCGATAGCTACTACAGGCTGCAATTTTTCTGTCCACGGTTTTTTTCTTTTCTTCTCATTTATTCCTTTTCCTCTTCAATTCTGATACAACGACTCTAATTAATTTAGTCTTTGAAGCTGACTGGTGTTTTAACAGTCAAAGACCGATTTGCTTTGATTTTGTTTGAAACCGACAGAAAACGAGGAGCAGCCTTCGGAGAAAATGAGCCATAAGTCCAAGGTTTTTTTGTTTTTTTTCTTTTTTTCCCCTGATTTCGTCTGTTTGTTTGATTTAGTTCTTAGCACTTGAGATGGAAGTAAAGGAAATCATAGAGTTTCAATGTGATCAGTTTGATCATTAGATACATTAATATCAAATTTTGGAACCGTAGATTCCTTTAAAACTGTGTTATCGTTGGATATGGATCAAACAATTGGTTTACATTTTCTAGTATTTGGGCGGTGAATTGCATTTGTTATTAGAATTTAATGCTTCTGCTTGGCCGGTGAGCTACGTGTACTATTGGAATTTACAGCTTCCGCGGAGTCAAAATTTTTCCATTTTATGCTAAAGTGAAACCGTCCTTGAAGGCCCGAGGTTTTTTTACTGAACCCAACTCCAAAATAAATTTATCTGTTAAACTCAACTCAGTTTGTTTTGAACTTATTTACTTAACTGATCTCTTTTTGAAGTCGTAGTTTCAAACCCCTACTTTAATTAGACCGTGTTTACATATTCAATGTGAAAGTCATGACCAATCCACCACTACAATGAAATTGTAGTTTGAAACTACAACTTCAAGTGGACCTTATTTTGTAAAATTTATATGAAATTGGTACAAGCTTAACTAAGGTCGTGGCTTGAAAATACGACTTTAAAAAGGCGTTAGATTTGGTAAATAAATTTAAAACAAGCTAGATTTAGTAAAAAAAAATTTTAGAGCTGGGTTTTGTAAGAAAAACTCCCAAATGCCCTCGGAATTACTTATCCTACCACATCCCCGTCGGGATTTATCTCATGTTATATAATTCAGAAAAAAAAAAGAGTATGAAAGCTTCAAGTAATAGTAGTACTATGTATGAAAAATGCATCATTTTAGTTAGTACATGGCTTTGAAAGGACGTACATTCATGAATAATAGTGCCAGTGTTTGGTACAACGAAGACTTTAGATGGCTTTGAAAGGACAGACATTCATGAATAAGGTCTCAGTGATTCGTACAAGATCAAGATATATATCGTAACGCTTACTTAAAATGATATGAGGAATTCTGAAACTTGAAAATGCCAACAAGCTCAAGTGAATACACAATTATAACTTGTTTGGAGGGCTGCACTAAAGTCTTCAGCCAATTTTTTTATTCCCCAATTTTTATGAAATAACACATTGATCACTCCAATTAGGTGAAACTTAAACTCCTACGGGTCTGTTTGATACTTGTGAAAGGAAAAGAAAAAGGAAGAAGAAAAAAATGAGAGATTTTCTTTCCTTTGTTTGATTTGCAAAAAAAATAAGAGGAAAGTAAAAGGAAAATCACTTTCCCTTGTTAGAAATTAAAAAGAAAGAAGAAGAAAAATAATAAGATATTTATTAATGAAAAAGACGAAGGAAAATAAAAGAAAATTTAGGAAAAAATAATTTTTGCTTCTCTTTCTTTCCTCTTTCCTCCTAAATTAGAACCAAACTATAAGATCATATAATTAGCTAAATTTTGTAGCCCATGTTCGTCTTTATAATTTGAGATATTTTCTATCACAAAAATTTAAAATGGTCTTAATGTCTATTTATTCAAACTCGTGCTAAGAGAGCCTTGAATGATGCATAAGATGATTGAGATTATTCTTCGTGAAACATCAATGGGCCTCGCTAGACCTCGGAGGAAGAAACAAAGAGGAGTCTCTGTCAACTGTTCTTCGCAAGATTTCGCTAGAAGTCGACGGACCTCGCAGGAAGAAATAAAGAGGGTGTCTATTCCAGTGGAACTTCAATGGACCTCGTGGGACTTCGCGACATCTCGCTGAAAGAAACAATGAAGACCCTTTCTGGCATATTGAATCTCGCAAGATCTCACAAAACTTCGAGGCCTTGAGATGCGTGAGAGTTTTGACTTAGGGAAGTGTGCTGAAAACCTTTGTGACCTACCTACATATTAAGGCATGCCTTCCTAAGTTCATTAAGAGAGCCGCTATTCAAAATACATAAAGAGAAGTTCTCTAAACATCTTTGAAGCTCACAATTAGTTTTAGCAACAAATCATCTTCATTATCATTGAAGAGAATTGAAGCACGGTAATCATGTACCGAAGAGTCAAGCAAGTTCAAGTCAACCTAGTGATCGTGGAGTCGATTGGGGATTGGGTTGTAAGTGATCTTGTAATCATTTGATATTGATTTTAGTGCATGATCTTTGTCCGATGTGTTAGTCCAGGTGGCAATCCAAGAGGGGGACGAATTGGGTTTAAACAATAATTTAACAAATAATTTTAGATTTAAAAATTTTAACTAAATATTTAAATAAATATTAAACAACTAATAATATGTTGTAAATAAATGCAAGCAATTCAAACTACAAAGTAAAAGAGATAGAGAGAAGAGAATACGACACCAAGATTTATTGTATTTCAATTTCAACTCCAACATCTACATCCACTTCCTAAGGCTTCTTTCTTGAGATTTTTCTCCACTATATCCAAAAAGTAGATACAACCACTAACCTTTTAACCTATACGTTAGTCCTCCTTTACAACTAATTTTTTTCACAGACACTAATCACAATCCTCCAACAAGTTTTTACATAGATGCTAGTCACACGCAACAAAGTGAACCTCACCCTAACTAGTTTTTATGCATATGCTAGTCACACCCAACCCCTAACTATTTTTCCTAATTAGTTTCTCCTTTGTAAGAATAAAGAATAAGAGTACAACCACTCTTGCTTATAAATAAATTTTCTCAATGAATGAATATGCTAATGCAACTCTCAAAACAATACAAGATAAAATACAAGAAGCTCTCAAGGATTTTGTAGGATAAATATCACTTTAATGCACAATTTCTTATTGCTCTTCATGTTCTTGTTTGTTCCTAAAAAATATCTCTATTTATAAATAAAAATATGAGGATGATTTGTAACTTCAAATGAGTTTATAATCGTTGGAGAGTATTGAAGACATTTCTTTCTATTGAGCTACTTGCTGTCAGTCAAATTTTTGAGTTTCTGATCATATACCTTCACTTCCACCTCAATTTTATCCTTTATAACGTTCAAACATGAAAATGATTATAAGGAAAGGTTGTAGACATGTGTGGGTAGAATAAATATGGGCCTAAACCAGTTTACAAGCCCAAAAGAGTTAGCACTGCCGAATTAGGTCTTGAGCGACCTAGAAGCAATTCTAACAAACACAGGCCAGGTCATTTTACCAGCCCAAGCTAAAATCCTCTCAACCTAACTTACGGATATAATCATTCGGAGAATTAGAGAATTAAATGGAGAACAAACCCACATTCAATGCGAAAGAGGCGCTACTCTTTTTTTCTCTTGCAGAAACTCAAATCTGGAAAGTTAAAGATGAAAAACAGATTATATCAGAGCCAAGATTGTATGGTCATCTCAATTCTCAAGGTGGGTTTATTCACAAGAACCATAACTGCAATGCTATTTCACATATAATCATACAATCTAACATTGAAGAGGCAGGAAGCATAGAACAAAAGGAAGAGGGGGGGGGGGGGGGGGGGGGGGGGGGGGGTGGGGGTTGGGGTGGGGAAGGAAGGAGGAAAAATGAAGACATCGGATGAAAGGGATGCATCTAAGTCTCCAAGGGGCACGTAATTGACTCTTCTTCCAACAATCACTAGCGCTTCGTCTCGATTCCTGATAAAATTATCAACACATCCAGCTTACGATCTCCAGTTTCTCACCACCTCAGCTTTGCACCAGCATGCCATTAGTTAAGAACAAGTAGTACCATGGACATTGGGAAATGACAATGAAGAACATTTTTCATAGTCAAGCGGTTGGTGCTTATGATGAGTTTCATTCAACAAGGGAAGACCTAAAAATAGTTTAGTCACAGTGATGGTGGTCACCTTTTCAATAAGAGAGATAGTATGGCTTTACTTCTTCGACATCAACTCTCACTTTGCACTTGCTGTATAGGTCATACTTGCTGCACACAGAAAAAGAAAGAAAGAAAGAACATGAAAACATTAGATTAATTGGCTAACTATTGGCAAACAATATTAAGAACAGTTTGGTATATTAAAAATATATCATACATCAAGAACAGTCTTACTTGAATATTTGGAGCCACTTTAGATTCTCAACATCTTCCTCATTCATTAAGGGCTTGTATGCTCCTGACTTATGTAAAGCTGGGGGAGGAAATAACTCCATTAAAATCAACTTGTCCTTCAAATTGGCTATCCCGAAATATAATTCTCTTCTTTTTTCTTTTTTCACTTACCATAAAATGAGTGGTATCTGATAATGAACAGAGCTGCTGAAGGTAAAGTGGTGTAATTCACCTTGGCCACCTAAAAATGAAACAAACTATATTTTGACGTTCCATTTCTCCAAAAAAAGGCAAAATGGCATGATTTAGAAACAGTTGGGAGTACCTCATACATGTAGTCGTCATGCCCCCAAGACATCATGACATTGTTGAGTCCACAACCCTTGGAATGAACTCCATATTTGGTATTGTAAGCAGGATTATTATAATCTGTATTTTCCTTGAAGGACTGCACCACCACGTCAAAGCATGCCAGACGTTTTCGAGAAAACGAAGAGATTTAAGCTTATGTATTGCTTGCAAGTTTAGTCATGTTTTTGCTCGTTTTGAGTATGAAATTTGAACCTTGTGATGAACAATTGATTCGTTGAATGAACAACCAACAGGAAAGGTGTCACCTTAAATGTTGATGATGTTGGTCAGCAACTTGAAATGAGAAAGTACGACATGAAGGATTCAACAAAGATTCACAACTTTGTTATAGACTTCATTACATAAAGCATGATACTCCCCAAAGCTAGGATGAAGAACCTTTCCAAGATCTAAAAGCAAACATTAACCATGTTAACTAATTGCTCAACCAACTCAACAAAGCCTTTAATTCCAACTCCTTGAGGTTGGCTACTCAAGCCATACTCATGTAGACTTGTACCATTACCTCGAAACTATAAGATGTCTATGCTTAGGGGTGGAACTAGGGTTCTTGGAACACACAATTTCTTTTTATAGAAATTCTATTCTTATAGAATTTGTGTGTAGAAAACTACACCAAAATGATATGGTAGCGGCATTTTTTAATGAACCAAAATGATGGGTATTTTGATTAAAAATGAAAAGAGCACACACAGACACAACATTATGTATGAAAGTTCTATTTGTATAGCATTACTATTCACCTGTCGACATAATTTTTATAACTTTAGTTTTCTTTGCACATATTTCTAAGTTCAAGCATTAGAAATATAAAAAGACTAAATTTCTACGTGAAAAATAAAACCAATTTAGGTTTAACATCAACAAAATATGAAAAAAAAAGACATTATTTCTTAGAAAAAAATGGGTAGGACTCAGAGTCCATTGTTAAAAAAAAAAAAAAAAAACCTTGTTTTTTGGGGGATTAGGGCCTTGAAAAGGGTTATACATCACAGGAGTTTGCTATAGAATAAATTTTTACGGGAACATCATACATATATATACAACATATGAGAGGGTTACACAAAAGCTGGGGGGTGCCATGATGTAGTTCCGCCCCTGTCCATGCTGAATGGCAAGCTTTGCCTTAGCAAAGCAAAGACGGAAATATATCGTATGTAATGAACATTAATACAATAATAGAATTCTAGGGTAATAGCAAGGCATATACCATGAATAAGGCCAGTCAAGTGCAGCCAATCTTCATTAGGGTAGTCTCTCCTAATAGCTTCAACTGTCTGCAACAAGTGCTCAATTTGAGGTTCATCCAAGTCAGGATCACTCTCGTTGACAACATCATTGAGAAGCTCACAGCATTCCCATATGCTCATCTCCACCTTGTCCATTTTAACATACTCTTCTCTCATCCTCTTGACCTGCAATTGATCATGCATTAAGTAATTTCTCAAATACAAAGTGAAAAATTGTAAGAGTCTGAAATGAAATTTTCTGGCAACATGCTTACAAAGTCAAAGGTTTGGTTAATGTGATTGATGCGGTAAAAATTCTCTACGCCTTGTTGCCTGAGACTTTCTGCATCACAATCCCTGTTTTTGCATTTGAATGTTAGACCAGTCCTAACTGGTAAGGTTGAACAAAAAAACAAGAAGCTAAAAATAATACCTTTGGTTCTAGAATGTGTTTGGTGTTAAGAACCAATCAATTATGCAGATCAAAGGGCATGTTAAAAATCTGATTTCTTTTCTCCCATATTTTTCTGTTCTCAGAAATTCAATAAATGTAGCAAAATCAATATGAATTTGTTGAAAGTTGTGCTAACTTTATTAGTTAAATTAAGTATATTAACACATGGTTCATATACTTGGTTTGGTACATGAATATAGTCAAGGGTCATTCATGAATTTATTTATTGTCTAGGGTTGCGTTCGTGACTAGATACATGTTAGGAGAGTCCTATAAATTCTAGAAGTGTTTTGAGTCTTTTGTGTCTCTTTGTAGAGAGTGAAAGGAGAAGTATTATGAAATAAAAGTTCCAGTGTTTTTCTCCTATATGAGTGTTGGTTTCTAATTGTCCTTCTTGTTCTAAATTTTCATTTTTCAACGGTCTTGGGAGTCTAGTCTAGGGTTATAGCTGCATTATTCGGAGAGTGTGATTCTCTCAAGTTGGTATCAGAGCTGTAGTAAGGGCTCGATGTGAGTACCCTGAACATAGAACATAAGAAGTATATTTTTGTTGATTAGTTCATTGCCTTGATGGACATCAACAGTGGTGCTTTGAACCAGTTTGGCGTGGAGAAGCTGAACAACTCCAACTACCAGTATTGGAAGTTGTGCATGGAGGCTTATCTTCAAGGGCAAGATTTGTGGGAAATAGTCAATGGAGGTGACGCTGAAATGCCTACAAATACACTGGAGAATGCTGAAGCTCGAAGGAAATGGAAGATAAAATATGGTAAGGCGTTGTTTGCCTTACGTGGTTTCATCTCTAAAGAGTTGATTGAACATATTCGAGCCAAGGAGAAGCCAAAGGAGATTTGGGAGTTGCTCTCTTTGTAAAGAGGCACACAGCTAGACTTCAAATACTTGAGAATGAGTTAGCCAACACTACTCAAGGTAACATGACTGCTGCTCAATATTTTCAGAAAATAAAGAGTATATGTTCTGAAATTTCAGAGATTGATAACGAGGAGCCTATTAGTGAAGCTAGATTACACAGATATCTTATTCGAGGGATAAGAAAGGAGTATATGCCTTTCTTGACATCCATTCAAAGTTGGGCAACACAGCCTAGTATTATTGAGTTGGAAAATTTGCTTGCTAATCTAGAGGCTTTAGCCAAGCAAATGGCAAGTGCATCAATTTCTGGAAAAGATGAGGCATTATTTACAGGAAATAATTGGAAGAACAATCAACAGCAAGGCAACAACAGGAAGAACAATCAGAATCAGCAGCAAGGCAACAATTGGAAGAACAATCAGAATCAGCAGCAAGGCAACAATTGGAAGAACAATCAGCAAGGCGGCAATTGGAAAAATCAGCATCGAGAAGGTGGTTCTCAAGGCAAAATAAAAAAAGGTTTACAATCGCTACAGGTGTGGTCAACCTGGGCATATTAAGAAATACTGCAGGACAGTAATGGTTGAAGGCAATGTTGGCGCTTCCAAGAACGGAAGTGGGGAGCTTTCTGGAAACTGCGAGTGGGATACTTGTTTATCCACTGAAATTTTGGATTGGAAGATGTCAAGCGAACTGGTATTGGCTTTTACCAGTGCAAGAACAAATGTTGATTACAAGACGGACTGGATAATTGATTCTGGTTGTTCTCACTACTTAACAGGTGATGATACCCTGTTTTCAAGTTTGCAAGAGTATAAGGGGCAGGATGCAACTGTGACGGCTGACAACTCCATTCACCCAGTGAAAAATGAAGGCATGGTCAAAGTGAATGCATCACATGCTGGTAGTGTTACTCTCAACAGTGTCTACCATGTTCCCGGTATGACTAAAAATCTCATTTCTGCTTCTCAAATTTCTAATTCTGGGAAATATGTTCTGTTTGGTCCGGATGATGTTAAAATCTTGCCCAACATTCAAAATCTGGAGGCTGATATTTTGTTGGAAGGGAAGAGGGTCAAGTCCCTTTATGTCTTGTCAGCTAGTGATGCATACGTTGAGAAAACTAGCAAACAAGATAATGCATCTCTGTGGCATGCTGAATTGGCACATGTTGGTTATAAAAAGTTAAAGGAAATTTCTGCGAATAAACTAGTTGATGGGCTTCCAAATTTAGGAAATTTTCATCAGGATATTGTTTGTGAGGGTTGTCAATATGGAAAGGCTCATCGTTTACCTTTCGGGAAGTCCTCAATAAAGGCAGAAGAGATGACATGAGAAACAATACTCACCCCTATTGCCGTGAATTACCAGTGATCTCGGCTCGTGATATAGGCATTATTTTTAGTGAATTTCATCGATTAGGCCTTCAAATCAATGTTTTTACTATTTGAGTAAAGTTTGGTTTTAGTCATAATTTGTCTAGGAGTTTCTAAATTGGACTAGGTTTGGTTTGGACAGTTTCTTTAAGAATTCAAACAATCATAGCAAACTGAATTTTTTTATTTTGTTATTTTATCTGCAGAGCTTTTTTTTACTTGTTATAAGCAAAAAACTTCTATCCTCTTTGAATGGTCATCCAAAGCTCTTGCTTGTTATAGCCAAAAAATTCCTATCCTCCTCTTTGAATGGTCACCCCTACGTATAGATGAGGGTGGACAGATCTTGATAAGTTTAAACTTCTTTAGGATGATTATTTTTATTTAACTTTTAAGAAATAATAAACAAAAAAGATATTTACGGACACATGTAAAAATTGCATCATTTTAACGTGGCATCACCTTTACATTAAATACTGCTTTAACAAATTAGTCCAATTAGTAACAGCCGTCACATAATTAGACGGAAAACCAACGTGTTGTACACATGATG
The DNA here is from genome assembly GCA_033060915.1 of Euryodendron excelsum. NCBI lineage: Eukaryota > Viridiplantae > Streptophyta > Magnoliopsida > Ericales > Pentaphylacaceae > Euryodendron > Euryodendron excelsum. The sequence goes on from CM065394.1 coordinate 36,414,804, forward strand.
GGTATAGCTGTAAATTCACTTCATTCTCCTCCGTCTTCTCCCATTGTTCTCATGTTCTCTCTCTCTCTCCTCGAACAACCCACTTGCCAACCAAGCAGCTCAGGGCAGCCCCAACTCCAACCCTAACTCTATCCACACCATCCACCATGGCCACCTGCCGGTCCTCTCTCTCTCTCTCAATTTCTCTAGTTGAAATCAGGATCAAACCGACGGCTGTGATTGATTCGACTGAAGAGATCATCTCTCAGGTGCTGAGGTTAATGAGAAGTGTAGTTTCAGTGAGAGCTTGTCCACGGTGACGGAGAAGAAGGACAACGACGGAGAAGTAACTCAGCGAGTTCAAAGGTCAATGGCGAAGGTCCCCAGAAGGAAGGAGAGAGGTGTCAGACCTCCGGTGAGACAACCCGAGCCATCGTCGGTGAAAAGGACTCACGTCACGACGAAGTTAGTTCTAGGCCGGCCCCAACAAGAGTTCCCCACAAACCCAAAAATCCCAGTCCCCAAACTACCCATCTCCCATCTCCAGAATGCAACGTCGCATTGGCAAGAACTGGTACACCAATAGAGGCAAGCCATGGTCTAATCACCGCCTCTCCACCCAAGGTCAGCAAACTTTTCAAACTCTAATCGACCCTGATTTTGATATCGCTAAAATTGACAAGACAATGCCCAATTTATTCAATTCACAACAATGGGATGAATCAGAATTGTCTATTAAGACCCTTCTTTTGATCTTTTGGGGACAGTTAAGGGTTTAGGATATTATAGGAAATTTGACTTGGCAATGAGCGTGTTCAAATGGGTTCAGAACCGTAAATATTTTGATCTTCTTACAATGACATTGTCAGCGCACCCCCCCCCCGGGGGGGGGGGGGGGGGGGGGGGGGGGGAGGTGGTCAATGTAGGACCACCGAAAGCAATCCCACGAGATGCCAGTGAGTGTTCTAGCCGGATGTCTATAGATAGGATATGCATGTGTTTGTATCTATATATGTAACATTATAAGTTGCAAAGATAAAAATAGATGTAGAAGAAGGTGATACATTTACGATTATACCCATCACATGTGAGGCATGTGTTCTTTTTCTGTCTAATTATGTGAGGGTTGTTACTAATTGGAGTAATTTGATATGTGAGGGCATATTTTACCCAAATATATTTTTTTGCCGTATCCTTGCTGGTTCCGTGTCTTGGCTTTTTGAAAATCGCCATGTCCGTATCTGTCTATATCTGTGACCGCGTCTATCTCTGTGCTTCTTAGATGTCTACAATGACAAATGCAATCTTAACTTGAAGTACACAGCTAAACACTAACTAGAGCTTCTATACAGGGAGACAGAAGCTTCAACTAGTTCAAAGAAATTAGGGCACTAAGATAATTTCAAATGATGGAATCCCTAAAGGGCTCAACGTGGATCAAGCACAGAAGGCAATTTCTTCAAACAAAGAAAATGTCACTTATTCTAAAACAAGCATCACTAAACAAGCATCACTACTCTCCACTATCTGATAATAGAATAGAAGGTATGAAAAAGAATCGGTGGTGAGGAAAATATCAGCTGTTAGCTTGACTGATATTCCCCATGTGCAAGGTTCAAGTTCTAGTTGGGAGTCTTGGGACATGCAAATGCCTGTGCAACACTCGCAAGATCCAAATACGGAAACCAAAAGGGAGTAATCGAGACAAGAGTGGATTTTATAAAGGAATAACTAACCAAGAAATGGCCCTTTGGAATCAGACAACAGTGATAGTCCAAGAGATCAAGCAGTCCTTAAGTTTCTAAAAAACTCAGGTGGCAAGCATCAGAGCCACCGTTCAATGTTTAGTTTGATCAACCATGCAGCAATCTGTACCTTTGCATGACAAGCATTAGGTTTTGAGGATCTTTCAGACCCTTTGCTCAGCAGCACTAACCTAAAAGCAGGTCAAGCTCTTGAAGTCCTAAATGAGAAATAAAAGAAAATGAAACATTATTCCACTCAAAACACCTACTCTTTAGAACTCCAATATAGTGCAAGGATGGCCTTTAATCATCCATCACAAGTTGGAAAGGAATCTCCAATACCAGTTACTTAGAAGAGCCTAATGAAAAGAGCAGAGGCTTAATGTCCACACTTTGATCACCAAATGAGTAAATCTTATCCCACTTAAGAGAAGAATACTTGAGCGTTCCTCCCCTTTTCCCAAACAAATTTCTGAATGTGTACACAAGTTCAACTGCATGAATGGAGAGGGTTTTGCTGAACTTGTCAAGCCCGGGGGCCTTTTGGGGAATTTTTTAGAATGATAGATTATGGGATAACACTTTCTAAGGCTGAAAGGGATCCAAAAAATAATAATTACTGGGTATATTAAACATAGTACCATTGTACCTTGACAGAAGTCTCTCTATCAAATGTACACATCGGTTCATTCCATAATTACATTCCACAAATATCTAATGACGAATTTGCAGACCAAACTATATTATCTTAAAATACTGAAGGTAATTGTCAAAAAGCAAAAATACTCTTTATCTTAAAAGTTGAGTAGTATTATTTCAAAATGAAAAGGACAATGAAAGATTTAAAGGGAAAAGATGCAAAAAAGGACTTACAACTCGAGCAGCAAAAACATTGCAAAGCTGCAGTGCTTGGTATATGGAACCATCCAAGACATAATAAGTCAGCATTGGTGTGACTTTTTCAGGACCATTCCTCTTTCACTTACGGAAGACGAAGAGGTGGGGCTCCATAACTTCACTCAGCATGTATTCTGTGCCTGTCATTTTCCTGTAGAACGAAATAATCATTTCCTTTGCAGTTCCTCTCCAAACTACATGGAATTGGCAACAGGTATCGTCTTGACCAAAAAAATGTGATTGTCATTAATTAAAGCACAAGATCACATTCTTGCTTAAGAAATCTGTCCAAATTTCCTAGTATAAAAATAAATCCAGTCTGCTACTTTCATAAGAAGGCCAATCAAGCAAGTCTTCACACTGGTTGCAGATCGAGCTTGCATAAATACACACACATTCACATATAGTACCACCAAAAAGGAGATATTTTCAGGAAAGGATTAGAGCAAGGACATGATCACTTGATCCAACTTCATGCGAGAATCAGAAATCACAAGATCTTCACTTCTAACTTTCTTCAGTTGGTGAATCGCTAACAGCATTCTGAATTTGTTTGCCCGTAAAAGTAAGATTTTATTAAAAATGACCATCACAGTCAACAACCTAGAGAAGCTTGGAGCTCCAATCTGGAAAATTTGAATTCCAGCACCTAGCTTATCTAGGCAGAAGGGCCTGCTGAGCACATATATGTGCAGCCCAGTTGCAGCTTCATTTGACAGAGGAAAAACAACCTAAGTGAAAAGAAAGATTCAGTTCTGAATCAGGTTTCTGATTTAAAAATCTACATTTTCATACCATGTGATCAAGATTCAAAACCATTTTCTCCAAAATCCCCAAGTTTACTTCAACCGAAATCACGCTTTCACTTCTACACTAGTTCTCACACTGGGCACTTAAAAAATGATTGACTGCCAAAACAGAATGTCATTTGATTTTGTTTATGTGTGCGTTTTGAGACCGAATTGAGTCATTACTTCAGCAGACTGCAGTTTTACTCATGTCATACGAAACTCGAAAAAGTTGAAATATTGGGTCACCAAATGGAAAATCAATCCAAACAGGCCAGGAATTTCAGTGTCCCAAACATCAAATTCATCACAACTTTACAAATAGATTTATAATTTTTCCCCCGAGACCCCAGCAACAATCAACACTCATACGCTAGACATTTGAGAGTAAGAGATCGTACGAGAGGTGAGAGATCTCGAGAGGGTGAATGGAGCGCATACGAAGCTGTTCGTTGTTGCAGGTCCAGTCATAGAAAGGAGAGAGAGCAAAGTAGTCGAAGACGAGGTTTCGGTCGAGTGGGTAACTGTTCAGCCACAGTTGATCCCTGAAGCATATTCCGGTCATGTCCGTCCCCGGAGGCGGTGGCGGCGCAGGAGGGGTTCCCGTCGAAGTTAGGACTTCCGGCGGCCGGGTTTGGTGGCACCATCGCTCCACCCCCCCCCCTACCCCCACACCCCCCCCCCCCCCCCCCCCCCCCCCCCCCCCCCCCCCCACCAAAAAAAAATCTATCAATTCGATCTCCCTCGGAGATTCTGCGTACGATGATTTTTGGTTTGATCAGACGCCTTAAACCCTCGGATTTTCGCATAAAATTATTAGGGAAAAGTAGCGGCGAAAAAGAATAACCCGCCAACCAAACCAACCCGCAAAATGGTAAGGTTGGGTTTGATTGTCGTGTTGATAATTGAATTATCCGACCCAGAACTAAGCATTGATACACTTTTGGGTTTTGTTATAACCCGAATCAAATCGAACTGATAATGGAAACTCTAATGCAATATTTGGATTAAGAATTTAATGATTAAAAAAAAAAGTAAGAGGAAATAAAAAAAATGAAAGAAGATTTATATTTTCTCTTTTCTCACTTTTTTCTCCGTCTTTATTTTTTTCTTCATAAATTTAAGCTTCAAAAATTCATGGAGGTTATCCATGAGACTTGTGGGTTCAATATCTATACAAATAGAGATTTTATTTAGACATTAAAGGATGACTTTTTACTAGATCTAACCCCAAGCATTGATCAAAGATGGACCTACTCTCTATTTTGATCTATTGTGATCTAATTAAGTTCATTCAATCAAGAAGTGCAAGATAATTTTAAAAATTTTCTCGAATTTTTTTTCTTCTTCTTGATGGAACCATCTCGGTGAGATGAAGATTTTGACTGTGATGCATAATACTTCATTGATTAGGAGCAATCAAAAAGAGAACTCATGAGAGATGTTCTACTTAAGCCTCTCTAATGGCTTTTGCTGAAGTAGTATATAATCATTTCGAGTGTCAGAGCAATTACTCAATTGCAGTGAGTCTAATATACCATTTGATACCCCCAAAGTTTCATAGCTCCAAAAATTTAAGAGAGGCCTAAAATAGTGTGCTTAAAGAAAAGAAAAGAAAAGAAAAGAAAAGGATACTACACAAGTTGTTGATGCTTGATACCCTAAAGACTTCCTAAGGCAATGCCCAAATGCAATCAGTCATGCTTGATACCCTAAAGACTTCCTAAGGCAATGCCCAAATGCAATCAGTCTAATGCATCAACTAGCTTTCTTCATTTCTTCTTCTTCTTTCCCTTCTTTTTGATACTGAAAATTGCATTTTCAGATTAGAGAAATTTTTAGCTGTTAGGGTCCATTTGATAGGGCTTATTTCAAACTTTTTTGACTTATAAGTAAAAAAAATGCTAATTTTTTCAGCTTTTTTGAATTTTTTTTTGCTTGTCTACTAGTCTTGGCTTATAACATAAAAAAAATTATCTTTTTTTACTTGTAAGCTAAAAAAGCAAAATAAAAAAAGTAAAAAAAAACTGTATTAAACGGGCCCTTAGTTTCTCATTTGCCAAAGCATAATTCTACATGTAATGTCGGCCTTTTGTTTGTGATTTAGGCATTATTTGCAGACTTAAAGACCAGATCGAGATCTGCTAAACTTTGGTTGATCCCTTAATGATCTTAATCCACTTACCAATCCGATTGAGATAGCAAGGAACTTGACCAAATTTATGATAAATTGATCGTCAAGTTAGATTACGTTATTATTTTTAAGAGCAAGCCAAGAAATACATACTCTCTATATCTATATCATAATGCAACCCTTCCAGGTCCCATCAACATTTTATAGTCACTTTCCAAGGTGAAAAATCAAAGCAGACATGCTTTGTTGAGTACACAGTAGAAGTAATCAAAATACAAGAAGAAAATTTTATTAATATATAACCACTCTTACAATACACTTTGCACCACACTCACACTATACATTAGGTGCTCTCACTCTACACTAGCTTTACTCACACCACACTTTGCACTCACAACACTTTAGCACTAGATCACTCTATCAAGCACTCGCTTGATTCTCTCTTGGCACATCACAAAGATCCCACCATCTCCTTCTATAGGCAAGCATTGACGGCGTGAGAAAGTTCTAGAAAGAGATAGAGAGGTAGTTAGGAGATTGTAGTTTCTAGAGAGAGTAGTGGAGAATATTTTAGATAAAACTAAGGAGGGAAGAAGTCTTAAGTGTAGAAGAATCTAATGAAAGAAGCTTCTAGAGAAAGGGAGGAAATGGTGATTTCTTAACACTCTCCCTCAACACTTACTCTCTTTTCTTCAACCGTAACAACGAGTTCCTTCACCAATCTTCCATGGAACATCGCCTATGAGCTTCCGATCACCATCTTTTACTCTCGCTACGTTGCTGCAAATGTGTGTGCTCTCCTTGTCATTGTTGTTCTGAATAACCATGACATTTCGATGAAACGGTCGAACTGGTGGTAGCCATCCCTTAAACTGTGCCTTGGCTGGAAGCTTTGCCAGTCCAAGCAATCAATTCTTTGGTGTGAACATCTTTTCCTTCTTACACGGACCACTATTAATATCCATCGAAGAGAGATTGAGCTTCAAATCTACAGTTTTCTCAAACTCTCTCTGGCTGATAGCCTTGTCAGTATCTGCTCTTTTATCCAAGCCTACGACAACTTGGCCACCAATTCTCTGTAGCTGCTCATGAGAACTAGCACTTAAGCATTATTCCAACTCTTCTTGTTTAACAATGACACCCTTAAGACGTCTAATACCTTTATCTCTTTCATTCTCATCCTCCAGGCCTACTGCAAGTAACTCTCCTTGTAGGTCTTCACAAATCCCTATTTCAATCTTATCATTCCTCAGGGACTCTTCGATAAGCTTTTGATTGAACATTCTTGATGATGATCCTGACTGATCAACTAGACAAGATATAGATGTTTTTTTAAACACAGAGTCATTCTCTTCTAACATTGACTCGTCACTGAGCTCGAACTCTGCTATGGTACTTGACGCTAAGGCAGGTTGCTCCTCGATCACTTTCACGTCAAAATCTATCTCTGCTTCTGAGCAAGCCTCCTCATTGAACCTCAATACAACAAAGGACGATTGACAATTCCACTCTTCTTCGCTCTTGTACTCATGGTAGTAATCACCAAGCCTCGTTGCAGCGAATGATGCTTCCCATTTTGCTTCACTATCATACTCTTGTTGGTGATCATCAACCCATGTTGTAGCAAAGGATGTGTCAAAATCCCATTCGTCTTCACTAACAGCCTCCTGTTGTTGATCATTCGATGTCACCAGGTTTCCCTCGAATGATTTTCTCCTCAATTGACAATCTCGTGTGAAGTGTCCTCTCTTGCCACAGTTGAAGCACTCATCACTTCGCCTATTAAAATTCTTGGGACCTTGATATGTATCTTGTCGCCTTTGAGCTCCCCCTGATCGGGAACTCCTCTCCCATTGAGTCTTCACTTCATCATTATCATTATTTTCTTTTTCTTCTTGAACTCTGGTGCCTCTCCGTCCTTTTCATCCTTAGGGTCTACCTCTTCTGTTGCTGCTAAAGAGTGCTTCCTTCTCACTCTTTAGTGAGACCCCAGCCATCTGCTTAGCCAAAATTTCTTGATTGGTTAATAAATTCTCCAATTGTTCAAGCGAAGGTAGTGTTGGCTAGCCTTGTATGACTGTAATGAAACTTCGATACTCAGGCCTCAACCCATGGATAATAATCCTTCTTATTCGCTCTTCACTAATCTTTGAAGAAAGATCTAACTCTAAGATTTCTCGACAAAGAGACTTTACCTTAGTGAAGTACTCATTAATCACCAGCTGCTTTTGTGTGGTGGACATCAACTCACCCTCAAGTAACTGAAGCCTCATATCGTTCTTTCTTGAGAACCGAGTCGCTAGTGTGTCCCAAGCCTCCTTCGGTGTGGTAGCATGTCTTATATGCTCTAGCATATCCTTCTCGATGGTCATCTTAATCACGAACATTGCCTTCTCGGCCTTGATCCGCCACTTCCGGAGTCCCTGGACATTTTCTGTAGAAGGTGGCGTAGTGTCACTACCACCAACAACTTCCTATAGATCATGCCCCTGCAAATATGACTCCATGCACGTCTGCCACGTACTGTAGTTCTAGCTGTTGAGCTTCTCCATCACGCCTATGAACTGGAGATCCACCATTATGACTTGGCACAATCACTCGTGCTACCAAGCAAGCCTTGTCCCGGATAAACAGTTTCACAATCCCAGATTGTGCACGAATAATAATCTCCCCCTCACACGGTGCCTCGAACCACAGTCCCTGACCGTCTCACTCTAGTAAATCTTTAACTGCTCAACGCCTCAAAAACCGGTCCTTGACTGCGTGGCTCTAATAATTCTCCGTGTGACGACCTTTCAAAAATCGGTCTTTGACCGATCTTGCTCTAATACCAAATTGTTGAGTATGCAGTAGAAGTACTCAAAATAAAAGAAGGAAATTTTATTAATATACAACCACTCTTACAATACACTTTGCACCACACTCACACTATACATTAGGTGCTCTCACTACACACTAGCTTTACTCACACCACACTTTGCACTTACAACACTCTAGCACTAGATCACTCTTTCAAGCACTTACTTGCTTGATTCTCTCTTGGCACATCACAAAGACCCCATCATCTCCTTATATAGACAAGCATTGGCGGTGTGAGAAAGTTCTAGAAAGAGATAGAGAGGTGGTTAGGAGATGGTAGTTTCTAGAGAGAGTAGTGGAGAATATTCTAGATAAAACTATCTGAGGGAAGAAGTCTTAAGTATAGAAGAATCTAGTGAAAGAAACTTCTAGAGAAAGAGAGGAAGTGGTGATTTCTTAACATGCTTGCAAACCAGTATTATGAAATAGGGTTATATCAGACTATTGCTCAACTCAAATGTTTTCTGTCTTATTATTTGTTTTTTTTGTCCCTTATACTTCATCAGATCTACACGGCATTGATTTTCAGGACATATCCCCAAAAGTCAACAATGTAGAATTTTTATATATTTCCAAGTTTTCACGCCACATTATATATATGTTGCTTTCCTCATTACGAACCAACGAAAAATGTATGTAAATGCCAAAAACAAAGGCAACGGTCGAGTTTGGTTTGGTACAATGTCATTGTAGGCTAGCAATATTCATATTTTGCACATATAGACAGACATTCTTCTATGTAGAGGTTGAAAGAAAAAAAAAAGAAGTAATGCTATACCAACAGAATTTTTGTATAGAAATCATTCCCAGATTGTTACTACCGTGCTTGGGGACCGATTAAATTCTCAATATCCAAGCAAACCATTTCCTTTAAATTGCTTGGTGTTGCATCCGGCTTCTCTCTCAACCTCCGGGAACTTTTCTGGGCTATCTCCATCTCCAAACACTCCTTCAAATCCACTACTACATGACCCATGGATGGCCTTTGGATGGAGCTGGGTGGAACACAAGCCATTGCTGTCTCTAGAGCTTTCCAGACCGAATTGGTGTCGAAATCCCCTTGTAACCTTGGATCAATGATGTTTCTTACTTCTCCCCTCTCAAGCAGGGGATGAACCCATTGGACTATGTAAGGCTCATCAAGACTTCTCTCTAAGGCAGGTCGGCCAGTGATTAGCTCCAACAGAACTATACCAAAGCTGTAAACATCGCTCTTCTCATTCAGCCTACTAGATATACAATACCTACATAAAAAAAATTACTTTCAATTAATATATGAATCAAGGTTTCAACAAGTCAAAGTCTGAATATGATTTTTAGAAGACTTACTCAGGATCAAGGTACCCAAATGTGCCAACAACTGATGTTGAGACATGAGTTCCGCTTTCAAAAGGCAAGACTCTTGACAGTCCAAAATCACTTACTTTTGCTTGCAATTTTTCATTCAATAGGATATTTGATGTCTTTATATCTCTGTGGATTATGGGTGGCTTGCAACCATTGTGCAGATATTCCAATGCTGCATATTCAGTTTCCGCGTTTGTTAGCCTAATTCAATCAAGAGAGAGAGAGAGAGAGAGAGAGAGAGAGAGAGAGAGAATTTTGTTATCATAATCTGCTTGCTAACCTTGTGCTGCATCAACTGCTATGCGAAGTCTCTGCTCCCAACTCAAGACTGCTGCATTTTCTTCCACACCTAAATCACAATTAAAACCTTTTTAATGGTTAAAATCAAAATTTGATCAAGAAATTCCTAATATTCATTGGATTCTTACGGAAAATACTAAATATTTCCTCAAATAAATGCCCATAATTTACTTCAATTCTACTCAAAATGGTTGGATTTATCATGGTTTAATTGAAAAAATATATGTGATACCTGATAGATGCTGCCTTAAGGTTCCATTAGCCATGTACTCATAGATGAGCCCCATGTTTGAACCTTCATCACAGAACCCAATCAGAGTAGCCAAGTTTCTGTGGTGAACTCTTGTCAACAGTTGAGCCTATATAAATTCAAAATAGAAATCCATGTTAAGTACGCAACGGAAGCTCAAATTACATCTAAAATTTATACACTCATAATACAAGAATATTACAACAATACAATGCACTGCACAAGTACTTACAACACAACTCACACGTACATTAACTATACCAATGGTGCCTAGCACCAACTCCCCAGTGTGTCTAGCAGATGTCAGAGATGCCCAGGATCTCACTTACACTGTGTGTGTCTTCTCCACATACCATCACACAATCACACAGTGTGTACAACACACACACCCATACTTGGTGCCCAGCACCAACTCTCCACTGATAGGGTATGGTATATCTTCACACACACAAGAACACTCACTCGTGCTAGCACACACTTACAAGCAATCTTGGTGGTGGTGGCTTCTCACCCGTTGGCCACCTACACTCTCCCTTCAAACATTATCACATATTTATACTTGGTTGTGGAACATTCTAGACAAAGATCATTCTACATATAATGTGAGACTTCAAGAGAGAGAGAATGTTCTAGAGTAAGGGAGAGTAGACAAACATGTAGAAGGTTCTAGAAAGAGTCAATGATGACTCTCAACAATCCAGTCAACGCAAAAGGTGAACTATTGTCAAACTCATTTTGCATCATTGTTCAAAATCAGTATGATCTGAAATACTGAATGATAATTTAGAGAATCTTGCCTCAGTCTGGAACTGCTTAGATCCTTGAGTTGCTATTGGTGACAAGATTTTAACAGCAACTTCAGTGCCATCTTTCAAGTTGCCACCATAAACAATTCCTGTTCCTCCTTTTCCTATTACCCTCTGGAAATTATTGGTCATGCTTACAATCGCAGAGTATGAGAACTTTTGATTTTTTGCATCCCATGTCCCATCTCCACTTTTGGCAACAGATCCTAATGTTAATCAAGATTAAATTAAGTTAATTAACAAGAAAGAGATCAGTTAATCTGCAAACATTTTCTAAGATGGGAGAAGAAAATGAATAACAATACCTTGTTGGCGTTTCCTTAAGATCCACAAGACAGCCAATGCACCTAGAAGGACTAGAAGTGAAGCAATGGATGCAACTAGTGGAACAGCAAGATTTTTCTTCTTATTCTTGCATGAGAATGTTGCACAAATATCTGGATTGCCACCCACACTACAATTAAAACAAATATTAGATCACGCATTTGGAAAACTTCTATTACAAGAATAAATAATTAAAAATGAAGTCGTAATTCTGTGCAAGCAGACCTCAAAGACAGTAATCCGGTGTTAGCTCTGTCGAGGAGAGCTGATGGAACTGAACCTGTAAGCTTATTCCCAAATAAGTTTCTGCATAAACATTTGAGTCACCTTTTTTTCCTCCCCGACTCAGAGGGCTTACATTGCTCAATATATATATATATATATATTTATAAAATCCAAATAACTTACAAGGTCTTCAAGGAGGTCAGCTCTGCTAGAGCCTTGGGCACTTGTCCAGTTAAGCTATTGTTTGATAAATCCCTGCAACAAACACTTCACTTTTAGAGGGACCAATTTTACATGACTGTTTGAAGTTCTATATCAACAAAACACTACTACTTACAAGTATTCTAAAGACTTGAGATTGGACAGTGTAGAAACCATATGCCCTGTCAATCCACTCGAGGAGAGGTTCCTGCACGAATGTCAGTGCAATGTTCATAAGGAGTTCTTTAACATAGTTATGCTTTGAGTTCATGTAATTAGGTCGAATTTTCAGTACAAAAACTTACAATGAGATGATACGAGGGGCATTATAAGCATCATCACTGCAGCTTAGACCATCCCAAGAGTAATCTTTAGGGAGACATGGATCTCCTTGCCAATTTCTCTCTAGCTTGTACTGTAATTGGATCCCCTTGATGGCAGAAACTAGTTGTTCCAAGTGTAGACAAGACAATGATCTTCAGTTACAGAGCAAATTAGTGCTAGGGAGTACAAATGTAAAACAAAAACTGTTTTCTTTTTTGCAATGGCAAAAAAATGTCACTAAAGGGTTTTAGTGGCATTAAAGTATTAGCGATGGCAAAAGTCATATAAACGGGTTCTCCAATACTTTAGCGATGGGGTTACAACGATAAATTACCGTCGCCACAAGTACAAAAACAAAAAAGGAATAATTTGTGGTGGTTGATAATCCATTGCTAAAGTTTTAGCGACGGTCCTAGCTGTCGCATTAATGTCCCAATTTTTTAATTTTTGCCTTTAGTGAGAGGGAGAGAACAGAGACCAGAGAGAGAGAATGAGGGAGTTAGGGCAAATCAAGGGGATAGGAACCTGCCAAGGAAAAAAAAAGTAACCTCCTTTTGGTTAATAGTAATTGCAACCGTCGCTAAAAGTAGAAAAACTAAATGGAATTATTTGTGGCATTGGTAATCCATCGCTACTGTTTTTAGTGACGGTCTTAGCTGTCACAATAATGTATCAATTTGTAAAATTTTTGCCTTTAGTGAGGGGGAAAGACCGAGATGAGAGAGAGAAGGAAGGAATTAGGGCACATCGGGTGGAAAGGAACCTGCCAAGGGCGCCAAGGGGAAAAAAAACAACCTCGTTTTGCTTAATAGTAATTGCAACGGGTTAATTGCCATTGCAAATATCGCCTTTTTGCCATGGCATTTGGCCCATTGCAAATAATCCGATGTGAAAACCAACTGGGTTAGACCAGGCTCTAGGTGACGGCATTTACACCGTCACAAAAACTACCTGTGACAAAAAACCTATTGTTTAGTAGTATAATTATATGATATAGATGAAAACATACCATCGTCCAGGTGGGTGGGTAACTGTTGGAACTCTTTAAGCACGTAAATCTCCAATGCATTGAGAAGGGGAGGCAGAGTGGAATCATTGGTCATAACAAGTGAGTAACTAATTGGACTTTCACTCATCGTCATAGGAAATATGCTGTTTGCAACGGTTGGAATCCGCCGTGCAGGAACAATAGGCCCCCGCCAGTATGCACCATTCATTAAGATATTGAATTCTCTCAACTGGTTGGCTTGGAGATCCTCAATCTCAGCAAAATGCATGTACAGGTGAAATTTCTGACCCGGGTCGGTTGGCTTCCAGGAAAATTCAAACGATTTGCTTCCATTTGCAGGGATTGCAGCAGTGCTCATTACCATCGGTGGAGGTCTATAGTTGTTGGAACTTAATCGATCAGTAGTATACGCTGCATTGATCGATTGCCAATCAGGACGGCTCAGCGGCTTCCAAATTCGATCATAAACATCATTATCGTACCTAAGCAACACTGCAAAGTTGAGTATCATTTACAAATTTAACACGAAGAAATAAACCGGGTATTAGAGATTTGCTCACCTGACTATTTGATTGGATGTTGAACCAACATCGAGCCGCATATGAAGCATTAATGAGCCAGATTGAGTTATATAAATTGAATTATCGAGCTGCCTTAGTTCTAATGCTGAAATGAAAGGTGTTCCAGAGCCATTATTGACTAAGCAGACGTCTATGTAATCTGTTGAAGGAACATGGATGATCTCCTTAATGACAATATGAGATTCATTTGTGAATTTCACAGAATCCCATTCTTCAACACCGAGAAACAGTCCGAATTCGGGGATTTGATCCTTGGAATCGTAATTTCCATACATGAATGAAGCTCTGATCAAATACTTGTTATCTCTGCCTTGCTCTGGTTTGAGGGTGTAACAATTTCTCTTTCCCTGAGGGAAGCTTCTAACGTTCCATAGCTGCTTTGGAAGAGCTTGTGAGATGAAATTCGAAGAAATGTTCTGATTCAACCCGGCGCCATTGAATTTTGAATCAGAAATGTAGGGTATATGGGTCGTGTCATCGTTGTAGCTGGAACCCTCAGTTATTCCACAATCAATGCTTATGAAGCCTAAATAGCAAAGGTAATGGTTAGGCACCAAAACAACATGTAAGTAAGAGAGAGAGAGAGAGAGAGAGAGAGAGAGAACCTTTTTGATCCTGTCCATGAGCAAGCGTTGGAAGGAGCAAGAAACCCAGAAAAAGGGACAAAATTTCCATGGCTCTGATCGTATCCTTCTTCTCCAGGAAGAGGGAAGGCCTTTACAGGGGAAGTGCTGATTTTTTGAAGTTATAGCATGAAGAAATCCTTGAAAGACTATTCAAGCTATGATTCTGCCCATCAAATATTGCATTTTTATTCTGAGAACAGGTGAGCAGACTTGATTGAATAGTACATAGTGGTTCTCAATCTCATTAAAAATGATGTAATTAAGTCGATCAGCGAGTCCTGAAGTTACTTAAAACTGTAAAAAGACTAAAATGAGGAGACCTTTGGAATTGACAAACTGTGATAGATACTACAGGCTGCAATTTTTCTGTCCACGTTTTTTACTTTTCTTCTCATTTATTCCTTTTCCTCTCCAGTTTCTAATACAACGACTCTAATTAATTTACTCTTTGAAGCTGACTGGTGTTTTAACGGTCAAAGACCGATTTGCTTTGATTTTGTTTGAAACTGATAGAAAATGAGGAACGGCCTTCGGAGAAAATGAGCCATAAGTCCAAGGTTTTTTTTTTTTTTTTTGTTTTGTTCTTTCTTTCCTCTGATTTCATCTGTTTGTTTGATTTAGTTCTTAGGACTTGAGATGGAAGTAAAGGAAATCATAGAGTTTCAATGTGATGAGTTTGATCATTAGATACATTAATATCAAATTTTGGGACAGTAGATTCCTTTAAAACTGTGATATCATTGGATATGGATCAAACAATTGGTTTACATTTTTCTAGTATTTGGGCGGTGAATTGCATTTGTTGTTAGAATTTAACGCTTCTGCTTGGCCGGTGAGCTGCATGTACTATTGGATTTTACTGCTTCTGCGGAGTCAAAAATTTTCCTTTTTCTGCTAAAGTGAAACCGTCCTTGAAGGTCATGTTAGTTTCATGTGTGAGATAAGGGGAGAAGAAATTCCCAGATATTAAATCTCGGATAACATATGCTGTGAGGGTATTTTAATAATTTAACGTCCAATCCCAAATGTTTGAGTTTTTTAACCAAACCCAACTCTAAAAAAAACTTATTTATCAAGCCAGTTTGTTTTAGGCTTATTTACCTAACTCATCTTTTTTTTGAAGTCGTGGTTTTAACAAATTCTAACTTCAATTGGACCATGTTTACATATTTAGTATAAAAGTCGTGATCAATCCACAACTTCAATGAAATCGTGGTTTGAAACCACTACTTTAAGTGGATCTTATTTTGTAAAATTTATATGAAATTCGTACAAGCTTAACTAAAATCGTGGTTTGAAAATACGACTTTAAAAAAAATTGAGTTTGATAAATAAATTCAAAATAAGTCAAATTTAGTAAAAAAAAAAATTTTTTTGAAACTGGGTTTTGTTTCATGTAATATAATCCATCATTTATTTCATGTAATATAATTCAGAAAAAAAAAAGGAGTGTGAAAGCTTCAAGTAATAGTTGTAGTTCGTAGACAATTGACTATGTTTCGATTCTAGAAGATATGAAAAATTCATCATTTTAGTTAATTCATGGCTTTGAAAGGACATACATTCATGAATAATTGTCTCATGCAGTGTTTGGTACAACGAAGACTTCGGATGGCTTTGAAAGGACAGACATTCATGAAGAAGGTCTCAGTGATTCGTTCAAGATCAAGATATATATCGTAACGCTTACTCAAAATGATATGAGGAATTCTCAAACTTGAAAATGCCAACTGGCTCAAGTGAAAAGACTATTACAACTTGTTTGGAGGGGCTGCATTCAAGTCTTCAGCAATTTTTTTTATTTCCCAATTTTTATGAGATGACACATCGATCACGTGAAACTTAAAACTCCTACAGGCCTGTTTGATGCTTGTGAAAAGAAAAAGAAATGGAAAAAAAAAAAAAGAAAAGAGAAAAAAAAAGGAGAGATTTTCTTTTCTTTATTTTATTTGCAAAGAAAATGAGAGGAGTAAAAGATGAATTACTTTCTCTTGTTTAAAATTAAAGTTACTTGAACTCATAATTTTCTTACGAACCTAAACTTGTTTGACTCCAATATATATATATATATATATATATTTTTAAGTGGGCAAGAATATGATTAATAACCTTTCTTATATCAATAATAATAGATAGAGTGTGGACTACTAGATAATGTTGTTTTAATAAAGAAATTTTTGTAAGACTTTTGCCTTTGAAAATGATCATAACCAATTCCAACTTTGTCAAAAACACATCTTTGTTTTTCAAATATCATATTCGAATTTTCTCTTTCATTTACAAACTTTGAAAAAGTCTAATTTAATTCGTCAACTTTTATTTTCAAAGTATCATTTTCATTTTTTAAATCATTTGAAGTTGAAGTTTTAAGTTTGGAAGACAAGTCTTCAACATTCTTTTTCAAAATTTCATTTTTATTTTTCAACGAATCATTTTCTTGAGAGAGAGAAGAAATAATTTTTTTGAAGGCTACATTTTTTATCCCTAATTTTTTAAGATCATCATGCAATTTTTCAAAAGTATTTTGTAATTCTTCATAAGAAAAATGTTCATTAAAAGTATCACAAATCTTATTGTTTTCCTTTACCATTAAGCGCTAGCAACTTCATCATCACTTTTTTTGAAGCTACTATCATCACTTTCTTCCCAAGCTGCTGCCATAGCTTTTATTTTATTCTTTTTTCTTAAATTTTTGAGTTGAGGACACTCGAATGTTATATGACCTGGCTTTTTGCATTCGTAACAAATTATTGTATCATTTTTATTACCTTCTTTTGTTCCATCATTTTTTAAAAATTTTCGTCCGACTTTCTTCTTCTTTCTTAACTATCTTTTGAATTTCTTTATAATTATGTCAAGCTCTTCATCTTCATTATTAGATTCTCCAACATTATTATCAAATGTGGAGGAAGTGGTGGATGATTTCAACGCTATATTTTTTTTTCTTTTTGCTGTGGTCATCATCCATTCTCATGGTAAGCTCGTGAGTCATGAGTGAACCCAAGAGCTCATCTAAGTTAAGTCTTATGAGATCTTTGCCTTTTTGCATAGCAGTTACTTTTAGCTCCCAACCCCTTGGTAAAGACCTAAGAATCTTGCTCACCATTTCAACATTAGTATAACATTTACCAAGAGATTTCAAGTCATCTATAATATCACTAAATTTAGTAAAGATATCAGAAATGGACTCCTCTTGATTCATTTTAAACAATTCATATTTATGAACAAGCATGATAATTTTAGATTCTTTGACTTCATTAGTTCCCTCATGTGGAACTGCTAATTTGTTCCAAATTTATTTGGCCGACTCACATGTAGAGATTCTATTAAACTCATTAGGATCTAATGCATAATATAGTAAGTTCATGACTTTAAAATTTATTTGAACATTTTTTAAATCATTCTCATTACATTTACTTTCTTCTTTAGGCATTTTTTGTTCATCTATGATTTTGGTTGGTATTGTAGGACCATTAACTATAACTCTCCATAATTCATAATCTACAACTTAAATGTAAATACTCATCTTAACTTTCCAATAATTATAATTTGTGCCATTGAACAAAGGAGGTTTATTAGGAGATTGACCTTCGGCAAGTGTAGCACTAAAAATGGTTGCCATAATTTACTCTAAGACTGTAAAGTCCACTATAAGAGCCCAGACCCTAATACCAATTGTTAGTCTAGGTGACAACCCAAGATTTATCATGGTTCAACTTCAACTCCAAAGTTTATGTCCACTCTCCAAGGCTGCTTCTCTGAGATTTTTCTTCACTATGTTCAAAACGTAGATACAACCACTACCTTTTAACCTAAGCACTAGTCCTCCTTTACAACTAGTTTTTTTCACAGATACTAGTCACACCCCTCCAACTAGTTTTTTATAGGTGCTCGTCACACCCAACCAAGTGATCCCTCACTCAAATTAGTTTTTATACAGATGCTAGCCACACCCAACTCCTATCTATTTTTCCTAGCTACTCTCTCCCTTAAAAGAAAAAACAATAAGAGCACAACCACTCTTGTTTACAAATAAATTCTCTCAAAGAATGAATATTCTAATGAAACTCTCAAAACAATACAAGATAAAATACAATGAAGCTCTCAAAGACTTTGTAGAATAAATATCACTTTGATGCACAATCTCTCATTGCTCTTGATGTTCTTGTTTGTTCCTCAAAAGTATATTTATTTATAGATGAAGGTAGGAGGATGATTTGTTGCTTCAAATGAGTTTATAGGCGTTGGAGAGCATTGAAGGCATTTCTTTCTGTTAAGCTACTTGCTGCTAGACAGGTTTTTGAATTTTTGATCAAATTGCTTCACGTCCATCTTGATTTTCTCCTTGATAAAATTCGAATTTAAAAATGACTATAAGAGAAAAACTGTAAATATGAAAGTAAGTGTTTTAGAACCTCAAGAATTAGATCGATCAAATGGTTAGATAAAAAATTATGATCAAATTACTTGAACTATCCCAGTTAACATATTTGAATTTCTGCACAACTATGTCAACTTGCATTAGTTTTTTCATATAGCAAACGTTCAAGTTTGAAAATCTCTATAAGATATGAAATGTAGATACAGACGTTATATTTCCAAATCCTCAAGAATCAAGGCATTTAAAGATCAAAGTCTAAAAGATATGAGTGAAATACTGAAGCAGTCTCTCTAGCTGTAATCTTTGAATTTCTGCAATAATAAGTTAGATGTATGCTCCTTTTTCATCCAGATAACATTCGAATTTAAAATTTCATATAAGATAGATATGGTAGATATGTAAGTTTTCTTTCAGTAGCCACAAGAATCAAATCATTTGGATGTTTGAATCAAAAGATATGGACAAATAATCATGACTATCTCTTGATTGCCATATATTGAATTTCAAATCTAATAAGTCACTTTCCAACTCATTTTCATTTAAGAAAACATTCTTTTACTGAAAATTTTATAAAATACCATAATTACACATTTGAGTCTTCTTTCTAATGCCATAAGAATCAGATTAATCTAACGATTAGATCAAAACATATGGGCAAACTACTATGGATGTATAATAGGAAATAGTTTCATCGAATTGTCAACCTTAGAAGAAAATTATGTCCCCTAATTTTCTTTCTCGAATCAAATTTTTTAAAACATGATTCTCAACGATTTAAATATAACTTTCTAAGTCTTGATCACTCTTTCAAGTGTTTCAAAATCCTGTAAAACTTTATTACACTAACTAGACCAATGATTTAAAAGTATTGAATATATTTAATCAAAAAAATATTTATAAATCAAAGTAAGTTACCATCAAAACCATATATAAAATTCCAAATGAATAAATTTAGGGCTAACATGGCGAAGTGGATACATGATTTTTTTTCGATTTGGGTTTCCATGGCAAATATATTGTTTATCGATTGCGTGATTGTTTGTCTCTTTATTTATCATTGATATACATTGTAATTGCACATAACTATAGTTATACCTATTATAGGATTGCATCTATAATTATTCTTTAGCAAAGCTATAGACAATGCTAAGTTTTTTAATTGGTATAAGAGCAGAACACTAAAAAATATTCTAATTTTTTAAAGAGTGACATCCTGATTACCTAAATCTATGGATTTGCCTAAGGAAGGTAATTCTACTGCTGAACCTCCATTACTTGATGATATTAATTATTCCTAATGGAAAGCAAAGATGAGAGCTTTTTTTAAGTTAATCAATGAACGTGTTTGGCTTATTGTAGTAAATGGCTGGACTCCACCCCTAGTCACAACTGGTATTGTAACGATTTTAAAATCAACCACATTGTAGGATAAAACTGATTTTGGCACATGTAGGTGGAATAATAAAGCCATGAATGCCATCTATAATGGTGTCATAGTAGAAAAATTTCGTCAAATCTCTTACTGTGAAATCGCTAAAGAGGCATAGAATATCTTACAGATTACTCATGAAGGTACTACATCTGTGAAGATAGCCAAACTTCAACAATTGACTACTACTTTTAAAATTTTAAGAATGGAAGACGATGAAAATTTTAATTAATTTTATTTTAAACTTAGCAATATCATCAACTCAAGTTTTAACATTGGTGAACAAATCTCTCCGTCTAAAATTTTTTGAAAAATTTTGAGATCCTTACTGGAGAGGTTTCAAACTAAGGTTACGGCAATAAAAGAAAGTAGAGATGTTGACTCCATGAAAGTAGAAGACTTAGTGGGTTCCTTACAAATTTTTTAAACTAATTTTTGTCAACCTAAAATGAATAAAAATATTGCTTCAAATTCCATTAAGGAAAGCGTGAATGAAGCTAGTGATAACAACTGAAATGAGTCCTAAAGATATGACTATTTTTGTCAAAAAATTTAAGAAAATTTTCAAAATGAAACAAAAAGGCCAATTTCTTCTGTTGATAAAAATAAAAGAAAATCTTTTGATAAGATCAAGTTTGTAAGGAAGTCATCTGATAAGTTTGGTAAAAAATAATGCTTTGAATGTTATGGCTATGGGTATATTGCACAAGATTGTACTAATAACAAGAAGAACAAAGGAAGCAAAATTTTGATGGTCACATGGAGTGATTCTAAAAAAGAACTAGAGTCTGAAAAGAGGATGGCTATGAGAACTTCACGGCTTTTACAGCTTCTGCATTTGAGATAATTGAATCTTCATTAAAACTTCAAGAAGGTGAAAAATTCGATGAGTCTAATGGTATTGTGGGGTCTCTTAAGGAAAAAATAGGAGAATGTGATGATGAAGATAAAGCGAGCTTCAACTAATAGATGTTCAACTTTACAAGCAATTGAACTGGAATATGTTCAACTACAAGTTGATAAAAGTGAATGTCAAATTGGGAACTAAATTGAAGAAGGTATTGAAAGAAGTTGAATCCTTAAAGAAGGAGAACATTGATGCTCAAATGAAAGTTAGCCAATTGAAGACTCGTTGATTAACTTTGTCTGATAAAGTTAAGTTCTTCAAAAAAGATGCATATGATCGAGAGGGGTTCAAAAAGGCACTTGAAGATAAGGTCAAAAAGCTTGAAACTAAATTTGTTAATGCTCGTGTGTCTTTTAAAAAATTTGATGCAAGTTCATAAAAAATTGATAAAATTTGGAATGCACAAAAGATCTCTTGTGACATGATTGGGATTGGATACACACAGAAGGATTCTACAACTTCTCAACCGACAAGTAAGACTAATTTTGTGAAGGCTTAAGGTAAGTCTTCCATTCCAAGTGAGGCTAAGCATGCTAAGATTGTTCCATCATGCCACCATTGTGGAACTAAAGGGCACATTAGGCCTTATTGTCCTAATTTGAAGGCAAAAAATTGTGACTTCCAAGAAGAATATCACCACACATGCACATGTTGTGCCTAATGCTGAGCCCAAGCCTACTAGATTTGTTCCTTCTTTGCCATCATTGTAGTGTTAAGGGTCCATATTTGGTCTCATTGCCCTAGTTGAGAGACTAAGCATTTGCTTTATAAATTCAACATTTCTTATGTAAAGCCCAAATATTCTAAGGTTGTTCAATTTTCAAAGTTTAACCTGTTTGTCATCATTGTTGTGCATTTAGTCACATTAGACCTTATTGTCACAAATTGAATAAGGTTCTTAGTTCTCATGCTCACTATCAACCTATGAATCATTATGAGAGGTTTGAAAATCAGATCAGACTCTTTACTAATCATGTGAATAGATTTGCATCAAAGCCAAGACAAATTCCTAAAAATCATAGCAAAATGAGAAACCACAATGCTAAGACAAGACCTAGGACTACACCTAAACTCATGAGTTCATTGATAAATCTAAGATGAATGTTATTTGGATAAGAAAATCTGATTTGGATTCTTTGAAATCCCCTAAGAAATTTATAGGGGCAAGCCTTTTTAAGTAAAGATTATTTGTAACATAGACTAGGATGTTCATCATGTTTAGCATTATCCTAGTGCTATGATTTTTTTTATATATAAAAAATTGTTTGAAAAAAAATCCAAAAATATTTTATTTTTGTGAGTCTTGGTTTGGTTGTGTTAATCATTGGCATTAAACATTTTTCATGAGTTGATTGATGTGATGACATATTTAAGATTGAATCCTATGTGTTTTATTGCTTACATTATAATGAATCAATAGTTTTGGTGATCTTTATCATACTTGTGATTCATGTTCATTTGATGCCTACTTCATGAGATCTCTTAAAATATGGAATTCGCCCTTTATGATCCTCTTAAATCATCTATCATTGCTGAATCTCTTTGAAGCTTCTCATATATAGATTGACCATGTTCATGTGATTCCCTCTCTTTTTAGTATTGTATTCTTAATGAAAAGGGTTATCAGTGAGTGTGAGTGCAGCTATCATTGTTATGGATGTGTGAAAATCATCATCTCCTTGTGTTTTAATTTAACCATTCTTGAAGAGATAAGGTTAGAATTTCACTACGATTGTTGAGGGAGAGTACTTACATGTTGAGTATGAGATGAAATGGGTTTGATTTCTATGCCATAAGCTTTTTCATGTGGTTCTTCATGATAATGCTATTGTTGATCACTCCTAGGATCTATATTCTCATTAATTTCAATGAACTTCATGCATTCATCATACATTGTCATGGATATACTTTTGATTACCTTATGACAAATTGTTCTCATTTTTTTGGTGATCTTTGAGCATATTTGATGTTAATTTTTTCATGCTTAAGTCATCATGAGTCTCATGGAGTATATTTTATGCTTTGATGATAGGCATTTTGATTCTAAAACACTTGTGAAATTTTTTTAGCATTTTCTATTGTTTTAAGCTTTTCTACCCACTTCACGAGACCTCAATGCCTTAACATCTCGCAAGGTATTTTGCGAGACCTTATTGGACCTCAAGGCCGTGAAAGTCAGATCTTGGGGTTCCCTTGTTTTAAAACTTGCAATGCCTTTATTTCTTCGCTTTTCACTTCCTCATGGACAAAAGACGACTTCCATAGGGTCTCATGGATTATTGTTGTTGGTTGCCCCTCCTAGCTTTTAGTTTTGTTTTGCAGTTGTTGATGTGCTAGTTGTGAATGTCTTTTTGGTTACTGGTTTTGATGTGTTATTGCCTACTGCTATTTTGTTTTGCTTCTAGCATGGCTTTATTGGTTCCTATTGTATGGCTAGTGAAGACATTTCTTTGAATGTACTCCAGTCAATCTATGTTATATGTGACATGCTTTTTGCTATCCTGTGTCTCTTGCTTATATGCTTGCTTTGTCAATTTGTTCCAAAAAAAGGGGAGAGCTACTAGATTTCTTGTTTTGTTGCACTTAATGGGTTTTCTTGTTTTGTTGATATTATGTAGACACAAGAGTTTGGAATGCTTGGTGTTTGATAGATAACATCCTTATGCTTGTGAGTTGGATTTTATTGTAAAGTCACGAGTTTATTTGTAATTCACATTTTAGCATAAGATTTTGGTCACGAAATTGCTAAAGGGGTAGATTGTAAGATTATGTAATTGGCTAGATTTCATAACCCGTGAACATCACAGGAAGAAACAAAGAAGGTGTCTATTCCAACTGAACTTCGATGGATCTCGCGGGACTTCACAACGCCACGCTGGGTAAAACAGTGAATAACCTTTTTGGCAAATTGAATCTCGCAAGATCTTCCAAGACTTCGAGGTCTCGAGATTTCTGACCTAGGGAAGCACACGAAAAGCCTTTTTGACCTACCTGTATATTGAGGCACGCATTCCTAAGTGCATTAAGTGAGCCGTTATTCAAAATGTATAAAATATAAGTTCTCTAAATATATTTGAAGCTCATAATTAGTTCTTAGCAACGAATTCTCTTCATCATCATTGAAGTGAATTGAAGTATTGAGGAGTTCGAGACACAAAGTCCGTGCTAAGGGGATTTGTACGGTGGTCAAGCACAATAATAGTGTATCGACCAGTCAAGCAAGTTCAAGTCAACATAGTGATTGTAGAGTCGATTGTGGATCGGGTTGTAAGTGATCTTGTAACAGTTTGACATTGGTTTTATTACATGATCTTTATCTGGCAAAGTGAACACGTAATTTTTTTCCAGTTTGAGTTTTCACGGTAAAAATATCATATGTCAATTGCGTGATTGTTTGTCTTCTTATTTATCATTGACATACGTTGTGATTACACATAACTATAGTTATACCTATTATAGGATTGCATCTATAATCATTTTTTTAGCAAAGCCATAGACAAGATTAGGTTTTTCACAAACAAAAGCATAAAATTTACCTTCTCTTCCCTTTCTTTCTCAAGTATCAAACAGAGTTCACAAAGACGCTACTTAAACTTTCGGCTGGATAACACCAAATGTGTAAACATCTTGTGGAAATCGTCAATTACGCTGCTTGATGTCTTGTTAATTTCGGTCAACTCTGGAACTTTTTCCAATATATGTAACATGGCAAGTCAAATATTGCCCAATATGTATAAATGTCAATCAAATCTGTATGAATAGGCAAATTATATACGGTTACGTGTCAGAGTGATGCAATTTTCATGACAAATCTTAGGCCGTTAAACAAAATCACTTGTCATATTAGCTTTATCTCACACTTTCGAGTTTGGGGGAATAAAGGGTAGAGTGATTATGGACTAAAAAATACAACTTATTTCGCATGGTAAAGTTTAGGTTATTCCCCCTAAACTTGCCCAGGATTATATTCTAAAACATATTGAATTCTCATATTATATTTTTGTAATACAAAATCATCTTAGTATATACAAGTTAATGTTACGATTTCAATATTATTTTTATTTTTGTAATTGAATTTGTTGTCTTAATTTTATATGATGTGTCCATATTAGTATAATTTACCTTAATCTTATTTTTCAGATTTTATATAGTTCAACCCGTTTCAACCTGTCCAACTTGAGTCCAATTAACTTAAGCGGTGCAAGGCAGAGATGTAGGGATGCCAATGGGTAGGTTCGATAGGGATTAGACTAAACCATACCCCGCCCCTAATAAAAAACCTTTACCCCACACTCCGTTCCAAACATTTGATGGGTTGAACTTTCTCAATCCGCTCTGGTGTCACTTAATTTAATCAGGTTCAAGTTAAACCCATATAAAATTTTAATATAAAAATAATTCTCTAAAATAAAAATAATACAAATTATACAATCATAAATACAATATGAAATTAAAAAGGAAAGAGACTAAATCCCAATGATAAGAAGCGACATTAAAACTCTAACCTTTACTTATATATAACAAAAATATTATATTGTTAAAATATAATAGAAGCATTTAGGAGTTTTATAATATAATTGGGGTGGGGGACGGGCGAGTTAAGGTGACTTAAACTCTATCCCATTCGAAATCTACGGCAAGTTATATTTTCTTCTCCACACCCTGCTTCTACCCCATTATTCAGGTTTTTCAAGTTAAATTATCATCCCTACAGAGAAGAAAATATTTAATGTAAAAGTAATGCGAGAAGTTAATTTTTTGACGTGATATCTTAAGTCAATCATATTATATCAAATGCATTTGTTAAAATTTTAATCACCATGACACGTCATCAATTAATGAAATAGTTGCAGAAATAGTGTTTCAACCCGTGGTGGGTTTATGAATAAAGTGCGGGTTTGGAAAATTAAAGGCCGGGTAGGGTTGCCGCCAACCCGCCCGTTGCCATCATAGTCATCGGTTAAAAAACGCGTGGTCAGCTCTGTGGGCGACGCCTTTCTTCTTTTTGACTGTTTGTTAATAGTCAGTTTCCAACATAAAAACTCTCTTCGATTCAGTCCCAAATTTTGATCGGAACCATCCTCCTCAAAATCGAACTCTGAAGCACCGGCTGTGTCCCTTGTCTCAGTTTAAATATACACCCATATATATATATACACACATACATATAAGCTTTTGGGTGCAGATAATATTATAGATCAACCATGTTTACGCGAGTATTTGGCAAAGCTCCAGAGCAACCCAGTGCCGTAGCAACCATAGACAAGTTAAACGAGGTAAAATTTCTTTCCGGTTCTAGTTAATTCCTCTGTTTGGTTTCCAAGAAATGAAAAGGAAGTAATCAGCTTATCTCAATTCTAATTATCATGATTTCTGTCTTTGATTCCTTTTGCTGTACGAACCCCTTTCCCTATTTACAATCATATCTTGTCTTATTTATTTTTTGTATCGTAATGTTTTGATGGCGATTGTTCTTGCTGCTAAAACATGCTTGTGTCAAATAAAATAGAATTTGTATTATTTTAACAACCTAGTAAAACCCAATAGGATACAATGAATATTAAACATATTTTCCATACAGAAATGAATTATAAAATAAATAATTCAAATTTCTTGGCGACCAAAAGAAGTTTCTTAATATGAGCAAATAACTGCTCTATGGACCAAAGAGCTGAAATCTATAAGCTGAAGTTAAGAGTCTTAACTCTTAAGACCCAATTTGAAACCAAATTCGAGTGAAACTTCACCATTTTCGCGAAGGTGGGTTGTCGTGGTAGGAGATTCACAAGAAGAAATTTTGAAATAGTTGGGATTTTGGTGGTAGAATATGATTCTCATTTGCTAAAATTGATTACTCTGCTCTATGCAGTCACTGGAAATGCTAGAGAAAAAAGAGAGAGTTCTGTTAAAGAAAGTTTCTGCAGAGGTGGGAAAGGCCAAAGAATTTACGAGATTGAAGAACAAAAGAGGTAGCATACAAAGAACTTGTGTTAGGATACAAGTTGTATCTTTTTTCTTCTTCATTAATCCTGGATCAGGAAATGCAGTCAATAGTGGAGATTGTACTCATTTTTGGATACTTTCATCAATCATGTTTTCTGTTTTGGTGTTGTGTAGCTGCAATACAGTGTCTGAAGAGGAAAAGGCTATATGAGCAGCAAATTGAGCAGCTTGGAAATTTTCAATTGAGGATTCATGATCAGGTTTGTTCTCACATTTTTGGAGAATTGACCTATTGTGAAATTACCTGAACTAAATACTTTTGGTTTGAATTTCAGATGATATTGCTAGAAGGAGCAAAGGCAACGACTGAAACTGTCGATGCATTAAGAACTGGAGCATCTGCTATGAAGTCGATGCATAAAGCAACGTGAGTAGCTTTGAAACCCTGTTTAACATTCATCAAGACACAGCCTTATGATTTGGCCATCCACGAGGACTTGGTTGTTTCAGTGAACATATTTGTGATATACTCGTATGCGATATATTATAATTTCCTTGGAGGTTGCTGGTATTACTGTCTTGATCATGTCCCATTTTTTGCAAGTAGTAATAGTTTTTGTTTGATGATGAGAAATTGTGAAGATCATTGAATCCTAAAATGGCATTCCATTCACAGAAACATTGATGATGTGGACAAGACGATGGATGAGATCAATGAACAAACCGAGCACATGAAACATATTCAGGAAGCTCTGTCGGCTCCTGTTGGTGCATCTGCTGATTTTGATGAAGTATGAGCTACTACCCTTTCTATCAGTGTTCCATCAGATGCATTTTCTCTTATCATGTGATCTTTTGTGTCTGAACTGAAAAATCTTTGCCATGCAGGATGAATTGGAGGCAGAGCTTGAGGAATTGGAAGGGGCTGAGTTAGAGGAACAACTTCTAGAGCCAGCTACCTCTGCCACTGCCGCTCCAGTTCGTGTGCCAGCAGGAAGACAATCAGTGAACCCATCTCCTCAGAAGAACAGAAAAAACGAGGAAGACGAGCTTGCTGCATTACAGGCAGAGATGGCACTTTAAACATCCTCTCTTTCTCCTTCTCTATTTATTGAAAATGGAAGGAAAAAGAAGCTACTGACTAAGTAGGAGTCTTGGAATATGGTGGTCTGTTGTAAGATTTTGTGTTCCACTTTATGGAGCCCTTTCTGTGTCTTTGTTGATTTAATTATACTCTTTTAAGGTTTTTATTCACCAATATTCTATCCTAATTTCAGTTGGGTGCATTGTTTACATATTTTAGAGGCTAAGGAATTTTGTGAGAGTTGTGCACATGTTCCAGAAAGTGAATTTTATTATTTTTTGTGAGATGTTATACAAAAATAGAAAATTTGTACAGACTGATTTCACTTTAAACGAAACACCCATTAATATATTTGCACAAATGGAGATGTTTGCACTTGAAAGAAAGTAGTACACAATATTTTGAGATCAAAGTAAGATTGAAACCAAATACTGTAGAAAAATATGACCACAACAAATGACCTTCATCCACTATAGTGTTCATAATTTTTTTTAACTCCGACATGCCTTCCTGAATGTTAAGTTGGACATTGCCAAGTGCATCTTTAATTCATGAAAACTCTTGAATTCATGCAAAATTCTCGATTGTACCATGGATGCAGGGAAACTCTTGCACTCAAACAAGACAAAGTCAAATCTTAAGTCACACAGAAATCAACTCTAAAGTCTCTCATTATATCAAAATAAATGTTGGAGCATGAACGCAAGATCAAGTAATATCTCTTGTTCCGTAGTTGGGAAAGGTGCAGGATACATCTCTTAAAGGTGCAGGATACATCTCTCATTGAGGGCAACTAAGTATTCAGGAAGTGATGCATCAACATTAGATGGGAACATGGTTCTAGAATATAAATTTGGGTAAATGGGATTACCATCTTAATTTAAAACTAACTCGTTGGCGTGGAATGCTAGATTTTTGGAGCTATTTACAATCGTTGGAGTTTCTGGATGACAAGTCCAAAGCACACCATCAAGGAGGCATTCATAAGTAAATGGTGAATCATACAGGAATTTTAACTTCAGTTGCTTAACTGCAGGACATAGTCGAGGAATGGCAATAATATCTCTTAGTTCTTCTGGATGGAACGTGGCCTGCATCATTTGCAGTGAAAGAAAATATGAAAATACATAATTAAAAGCACGAATTCAAAAACAAATTTTCATAAAGATTCAATCCATGAACTTCCTTCCATGAACATACCGTTCCAGAGATATGCAACGATAACACTTCCTTGTGGCCAAGCTTTCCAATTAATGCTCTCAATTTCGCGAACCAAGAAATGTTGATCCGTGGCCATGGGAAGTCGCAAAAGTCAAGTGTGGTATCTTGTAGACTTGGAGTATCCATTGAAAACAAAAAAGCCTTCATTGAAGGACCCAATTATTTGAACGATCGTACATTTGGAGTGTCAATTGTAGTATCCACCAGATGATCCAAATAACATAAATGCAGCCTTTCAAGCAGAGGACTTGAAATCCTAAGCCTCTTCAAATTTTCGCAGAGACAAAGGAACAAAGTTTTAAGGAGTGGAAAGTTCGAACAAGGGTCTTGACAGAATGATTTAGCCAAGACGTTTTACAGTCTAAGTGTAACACCTCCAGACTTTTACAAGAATCCAGATCAATCTCACACGCCTCGGCATTGCGCTGAAAAATATGAAAAGCCTTAAGACTCGGTGCTTTAATCTCAATCTATTTAAGAACATCCATTTCACTATAGCCTTCGCGCAACTCAACCTTCTTGAGCTTACTAAGACCAGACAATCGAATATTTCTTACTCCACTGCGGCTCCTCAAACCGAATTCTGTAATGAAAGGGCAGCTAGAGATGAGTTTGCCAATAACATACTCAGATAAGCGAACATCTTCCAGATTCAAATTCTGCAAAGAGCTTAAAATGGTAGTAGAATCATCACTGAACATATGGTCCTCTAATTAACAGTAAGCTAAACTTAAATCAGTTAATGACTTTGAAGCAAAGAGGGGTTTTGGCAAGATGTACAGAGGATAATAATTAATACTCCAAAAGCAAACATGGAGCTCACGAACATTGTACCCAATTGCGAATTCAATCCAGTGGTCGATACGAGGTGATCCATGGACATTGTCTTTCATGGAAAGCGAGAATCTTTGCAAATTCACTCTGTTTTTCTGAAATCTTTGAATAGAGACATCGACGAAGTCCCTAAACTTTTCACTGCACATGACCTTTTCGAATTCGGGACGGCTTTTCCTCAGATTACTTGTAAACAAAAATTGGTGGTAGTATAGTAGAGGGCAGGAAGCCTGCACGCGCCGCCATATCCTGGACAAGACACCGGTGGCAACCGCGTTGTGTCCCGGTAGGAAAGAGAGGATGTGATGAATGATGGGTTCGGGCAATTGGGAAATTCGATCCATTGAACTCTCTTCATCCACAGCTGCTTTGCCCTTCTTGTCGTTGTTGACGTCTCTTTTCCTGAACTTTCTTTGGAAACCTTCTGTTTCCTCCATGTCCAAGCAAAGCAGCCATGAAAACAATAAGTTCCAACCGAAGCTTTAAGTTTTCTTTATACTGGATGAAATACCCTAGCCGGAAGAAGAGTTCTCCATAACGGTTCCTCTCTCTCGTCTCTCCGTAGCAGTTTTTTCCTCGGACGATGAGAATTTAAATAAAATAAAAACCCTAAGGGTGCGTTTGGTTTTATTTTTTGTTTTCTCAAAAATGAAAACATTAAAAAAATATAAAAATAAATGTATTTTCTGATTCTATAATATTGATATAGTATTTTTAGCAGAACGGTAACCTATAAATCCCATCGTTAGACCATAAAAAACAAAAAACAAAAATAAAAAACAGAAACAGGCAACAAAAAATAAAAACTGGCAGCACTTCCAAACAGACCCTAAATTTTTGTTGCTCTGCCAAAAAAAAAATTTATATATATATATATATAATTTTCATAATAAAGATCAAAATCTATATATAAGAAGCTATTTGGAAAAAGACCTATATTTATATTTTTTTAAGGTAGCCTTATTGTTAGAGTAGTTTTCACTAGGGTGTATAAACAATTAAAAAACTTGAAAATAAAACCAACTTGGCCTTTATGAGTTAATTTGGTTCGGGTCTTTGAAAGATTCTGTTCAATTCAACATCTAAAAAAAGTTTATCTTGATTTAAATCAAGACCTAATAATATGTATGTCATTCGATTTTATATATGTATATATTGTATATATGTGATTTTAAATCATTATTATTTGTACATAAGTGTTATTACTTTGTATCTACATTTTATTTCTTAAAATTTTTTAAGAATTGAGAAAGCAAGATTAATTTTATTTTTTTTGAATTTTTAAACAAATAAACTATGTCTCATATCAGTTAAGATTGGGTCGGTACTAAGTTTAGCACAGACCCTACCAAAAGACTCATGCACACCCCTAATTTTCACTACTGTTAGGAATTGGAAGCAGAGCTTGTGGAACCCACCTCCTCAGAAGAACAGAGGAACCGAGGAAGATGGGTTTACTGTATTACAGGCAGAGATGGCTCTTTAAACATCATCTCGTTTTCCTTTCCTTTTTATTGAAAAAGAAAGAAAAAGAAGTTGCAGAACAAAGTAGGAGTCTTGAAATCTGGTCTATTGTAAATATTTGTGTTCCACTTCATGGAGCCCTTCTATTCTGTCTTTGTTGATTTAGTTACACTCTAAAGATTTTATTCACCAATATTCTTTCCATTGTAATTTCAGTTGGGTGCAAGGTTTACCAATTTTAGAAGTTAAGAAAGTTTGTGAGAGTTGTGCAGATGTTTCAGAAATTGAATTTTATTATTTCTTGAGAAATGTTATACAGATAGAAAACTTGTACAAGATTTTTGTACACACCATGATATGGCTAAATCAGAGTCTTTCAGTTTAAGCAACATGCCCATTAAAAAGGCTCTTAACCACAAAAATTTCCACGCTACAACATTTTGATGGTTTTTTAAGATATCACATCAGTGGATCCTTTTGTGTAACCTGCTGTTGTTGTTTAGAGAGGGATAGTGTGCACAAATGGAGATTTTGTCCACAATATTTTTTAGAAATCACAGCATAGGATTGGAACCAAATACGATAGAAGAAAATGACCAGAAAAAGTGAACTTCGTTCACTGTATAATGTTCCTAATATTATGTTCCGCGCAACATTCATCTTCTCCAGGCTGAACTAAACAAAAAAATAATAAAAAAATGTTGGAGCATGTGTTGGCCAGAAATCAAATACACACTCAGACACTAATAAATTGGAGAAACTCTCTTGCTTTTACTTGAGCTGGCTTAGTAACCTCCCTTACCTTAACTCTCTATTTATAGGGGAGGGGAGCACCAATTACCAAGGTTGGCAGCCACCAATCTTACCAAATGGTGGTTGGCAACAACGTGTGAGCGGCTGGTCGAAAATTTTTTTATTAACGTTGATAGGTGGTCAGCCTTCTCAAAAGTCCGGCAATTAGCAAATGGAACCTTCTGTCAACTGATATAAACCCAACAGCATGAACCCAAGATCAAGTAATATCTCTTGCTCCTTACTTCACGAAGTCATGCATCAACATTAGATGGGAACATGGTTCTAGAATATAAATTTCGGTAAATGGGATTAGCATCTAAATTTAAAACTAGCTTCTTGGCGTGGTACGGTAGATATTTTCTAGCAAATGCTAGCAACTTTCTCAATCTAAACCTCTTTCACGTAATGTCGCAAGCATTTGAGTTGAGTGGATTTGCAACAGTTCTGCTCCCTTATTCCGTTCACTAGTTTCTAATGTAGGGCCTGAAATTCAACCAAAGAATTACAGCAGGCATTTTTGAGCTTATACTCATAGAAACACAAACATTAGATCCTCTTTCAAAAACTAAAGGTACCTAAATGAAATAATTGTTGTAGCCAGGGGTAGACCGACCAAGGGCCGAGGGTAGGCGGCCGCCCCCCCTGAAATTTAGAGAAAAAAAAAAATTTTTACTCGACCCATTTTTATTTTACTGTGTTTTATCCTAATGATTTTTCTCCACTTGAACTTATGGTGCTTAATAATCAACTTGAGATTTACATTCTAAATATAAGTTATAATGATAAATTTTCAGAAGTGATAAGAATTGGTAGGCTTGCTCAAAAGTTAGTTCAAACGAATAAAGATAGTATCTACCTATTAGTCTATTTGTTTGTGAAGTTGATATTAATTTTACCGGTAGCAACTGCATAGGTTGAGAGAGTTTTTTCTGCAATAAAAATTATTAAGACTTCATTATGCAATCACATGGAAGATGAGTGGATGAATGATTGATTGGTGTCATATATTAAGAGGGACATATTCAAAATCGTAGACAATAAAACTATTTTGTAAGAGTTTCAAAAGATAAAACAACGAAGAGGATTATTATAATTTGTCATTTACTTTTATTTGAACGTTGTTTTGTGTAAGAAACATTTTATATTAATATATGGAATCTTGAATATTATCATATTCGTTGCACTATCTTAGAATTAATCATCTTATTTAGTGGCGAACGGAAGGGGACGGGTGAGTGCCACGACCCTCCAAAGTTTTGAAAATCTTCTTTATATCCTATGAATTTTTAGATATTTCATATATAATATAGTATATTACCCCCCAAAATTACTAAATTTTTCTTTCACCTTTGCAAATTTTTAAATATTTAGAATATTATATAGTGTATTGATCTTTAAAAATTAAAATATTTTTCTTAATTCTCTTATCAACCAAAAAAAAAATTTTCGCCCCCACCTCAACCAAAATTCTGGGTCCGCCACTGGTTGTAGCCATCCCCTATGACAGTTAGAGTTCCTGGATGACAACTCCAAAGCACACCATCAACAAGACATTCACAAGTTAATGAGGAATCATACAGGAACTTTAACTTCAACTGCTTGACAGGACATAGTCGGGGAATGAGGATATCTCTTAGGCTATGATTGATACAAGAGAATGAAATGAAATAACAATTCTCACTTTTATTTTTATTTTCTTATTTAGTATCACAATTTAAAATTGGAATGCTCATTTACTAGGAATGCCTATTCCAACATTTAGTTGGAATGATCATTTTCATTTTTTTAAGTGAGAATGAGCATTCTACTCCCACATGAAATGAAAACCTAAAATGAAATTTCTCTTTT
This sequence comes from Euryodendron excelsum, assembly GCA_033060915.1. Classification (NCBI taxonomy): domain Eukaryota; kingdom Viridiplantae; phylum Streptophyta; class Magnoliopsida; order Ericales; family Pentaphylacaceae; genus Euryodendron; species Euryodendron excelsum. Next base: position 36,449,105 of record CM065394.1, read on the forward strand.
CGATCAACTCTAAACTTTCCTGTGCCGACTTTGAGCTCTCCTCATTTCTAATCTCTCTGTCGCTCTATGCTGCTCTATGCTACCGAGGTATCTCTCTCTTGGTCAATTCATTGTCATCTCGTCTCTCTTCTCTTCAAGAAATCGCTAAGGCTGTCTTTGAATTTCAGTTTTTATTTAACTTTTTGTTCAATCGGTGATATACTTACACACACACACATATATTTATATAGATAACCTAATTTAAATGTATAATTTGCTTCCAAGGTTCTCTTTGAAGGCCAACCTTAGAAGTCAAAGCTCTCTCGCTGATCCATACAGTTTCCAACCAGTTTGTCAAAACATAGCCTTAGTACTTCTGGATGGAATGTAACCTGCACCATTCGCGGTGAAAGCAAACATGAAAATAGATAACTGAAAGAATGAATTCAAAACAAAAATTCAACCCATGAACTTCCTTCCATAAGCACATACCATGTCTGAGATATGCAAGGATAATACTTTGTTGGGGCTCAACTTTCCAATTAAGGCTCTCAATTTCAGGAACCAAGAAGCGTGGGCATTCAGTAAACGCAAGTGTGGTTTCTTGCAGACTTGGAATATCCACTGAAAGCAAATAACTCTTCAGTGAAGGACCAGAGCATTTGAATGATCATAGATTTGGAGTGTCAATTGTAGCATCCACCAGATGATACAAATAAGATAAATGTAGCCTTTCAAGCAGAGGACTTGAGATCCCTTTAAGCATTCTACGCCCCGCATAAGCAACTGGGTCTAGGTTGGGATTGGTTGAATGCGTAAAAAATCTCCAAAACAAAAGTAACATTATGAGGAAAATTAAACAAATATGAAATTCAGAAAAAATCTTTATGAAAGATTAAGAAAAGACACATATATGAAAGGGCATTTTTAAATTATGATGTAATACAATTTTACAAGATTTCACAACATAATTGAGACAGTTTGGAATAAGGTGACTAGGTGCCGGGAGCAAATTGGGAAGGCCCTGTTTTTCACTTTCAAAAAATTCACATTTTGCCCATGGCAGATGAGACCCTCCAAGAGCATCACTTCATCCTCCTCCTTTTATCACAAAACAGCGAGTCCCTTGTTAAAGGGTTCCCCGACACACCCATTAAAATGGACTTTGCATTTGGTGTTGTCTAGCTGCAACACAGTGTTCGAAGAGGAGAAGGCTATACTACCAACAAATTGAATACCTTGGAAATTTTCATTAGAGGATTCATCACCAGGTGCACTCATATTATTTTTGTTCTCACATTTTTTGAGAACTACGAACTGTGAAATTACTTGAACTACCTTTGGTTTGAATTTCAGATGATATGGCTGGAAGGAGCAAAAGCCATGACTAAAACTGTTGATGCTGATCAATTGCAACGATGGCCATACATGAAGTAACGTTAAGTAGCTTTTAAACTCTGTTTAACATTCATTAAGGAACACTAATCGCAAAGATCATTGAATCCCAAAAACTACATTCCATTTGCAGAAAAATTAATAAGGACCAGACGATGGATGAGATCAATTGAACAAACAAACTGAGCACATGAGCACAGAAGATGCTCCAGTCGGTGCATCTTCTGCTGATTTTTGATGAAGTATGAGCTACTATCCTTTTCTAGCAGTGTGCCATTCGATTCATTTTCTCTATCCTGTGATCATCATTCAAGTGTGTACTGAAAAAACTTTGCCGTGCAGGATGAACTGGAAATAGAGCTTGAGGAAGTGGAAGGGGTTGAGTTATGAACCCATCTCCTCAGAAGAACAGAGAAACGAAGGAAGATGAGCTTGCTGCATTACAAGCAGAGATGGTTCTTCCTTTTCTTTTTATTGAAAAAGAAAGAAAAGGAAGTTACTGAATAAAGTAGGAGTTTTGGAATATGTTGGTCTATTGTAAAAAAATTTGTGTTCCACTCCATGAAGCCCTTCTGTTTTGTCTTTTGTTGATTGAGCTATACTCAAAAGATATTGTTCACATATATTCTCTCCATCCGAATTTCAGTTGGGTGCAAGGTTTACCAATTTTAGCAGTTAAGAAATTTTTGTGCGAGTTGTGCAAATGTTTCAGAAAAATGAAATCTATTATTTCTTGAGAACTGTTTTATTTTATTTTTTTCTAAAAAGGATCAGATACATGTATAGTTAGCAAGAAGAGGGGCTGCGACTCGAACCCTTGACCTCCCCTAAGTCAAGATAGGTCTATGACTATTGAGCCAAAACCCTTGGTTCTTGAGAACTGTTAAACAGAAAGAAAACTTGTGCAAATTTTTTAATGATGTAACTGAACTAGAGCCTCATTTCAAACAAAATGCCCATGAAGGGCTCATTTGGGAATAACTTATTTTGAGTGTTTTTTTAATTTTTTGCTTAAAACAAGCCTTTGGTGTTTGGTAGTAAGCTTTTTTTAGCTTATCATAAGCTAGTTTTTTCGACTTTTTTAGGCTAATAAGTCAAAAAGCAAAAAGCAAAAAATTCGAAGCTTTTTTGCTTATTCTATTGTAATGAAATTTTTGGAAACTAATTAATTTTGGAATACTTTAAAAATAAATTAATGTACTACAATAATTAATGTTGCAATCTAGAACTAACACCCCAGCCAAGTTTTTTTTAAGCCAACTTATTTTTTATGCTTTTTTAAGAAACTTATCTAATAAAAAAGTTATTTTCAAACGGGCCTGAAGATGGGTCTTTACTACAAAATTTTCAACATTACATCATTTCGGTGGTTTTTTCTGATCTCACATCAGGAGATCCTTTTGTGTAACCTTCTCCTATTGTTAGTTAGAGAGGAATAGGTGTGCAAAAATGGAGATTTTGCACTTACCAAAGACTAATCCACAATATTTTTTAGAAATCACAGCATAGGATTGGAACCAAATACTGTAGAAGAATATGACCGGAAAAACTGAACTTTGTTCTCTATGTAATGTTCCTAATATTATGTTCTGTGCAACATTCATCCTCTCTAGGATGAACTAAACACTCTTTTTCGAGTCCGATGTTTTGCTTCAAAATAGAGGTGTCATTGAGAGCGTACCCAATTTTAAGATCAAGCCACATTAGTTTTTCTCAATAGTTACATACTAATCGCATTGATCCACTTACAGTTGGAGTATCGATCATTTCCCTAAAATGATGTTTATAGTTATCCTAGTCTTGGAGGAGCCTTCTATTATAACTCCCACAAGCCCTCCAGAATGCTAAGATGGACATGCCATGTGCATCATTAATTCATGAAAATTCTTGAATTCATTCAAAATTCTCAATTATAACATCAATGCAGGGGAACTCTTGAATTCAGACAAGACAAATTCATATTTTAAGTCACACAAACATCAACTTTGAAGTCTGTCATTATAGCAAAAAAAGAAAAATGTTGGAGCATGAACCCAAGGTCAAGTAATATCTCTTGCTCCTTACATCATGAAGTGATGCATCAACATTAGATGGGAAGAGAAGGCATTACGGTGGCTTCAGTGGGTTCAGAGTACCCAAGATAAGCTTGTTTGGAAAGAGTTTGTGTGGGCCACTCTACAAGATTTAGTACCGCTGCATATGAAGATTCAATGGGAGAAGTCACCAAATTGAAGCATCTGTCTACGGTGAAGGTTAACCAAGAGAGATTTGTCTACGGTGAAAGTTAACCGTACCAAGGGGTTCTTTGTGAGTTGTTTCACCAGTGGATTAAGGAATGATATCAAGGCAAGAGTGCAAATGTTCAGACCCTCCAGCATTGTGCAAGCTATTGGATTGGCCAGGCTCCAAGAAAAGAGTATTGAAGCCATTACTAGAAGGACCAAGATCCCACCAAGAACTCCTTTCTCCTTTACCAACAACAAAAACCCAACAGGTAATATGGCTAATGTGAAGACTAATCATGGTATATCCTCTATTCCTATTCGTAGATTAACTGAGAAAGAGATGGAGGCAAGAAGGGAAAAGGGGTTGTGTTATAATTATGATGAAAAGTTCATAAGAGGCCACAAATGCCAAAGGAAGCAGTTGCTCTTGTTAGAAGCAGAAGAAAAAGGTGATCCAGAAAAGATTGAAGAACCAGTGGAAAATATATCAGAAGAAGAAGAAGAGAAAGAAGAACACTCCCAAATTTCAGTTTCTGCTTCAACTTCCATCAAAACCATGAAGGTGAGAGGGAATATTAAAAAAGGATTGGTCATAATTCTAATAGACTTGGGGAGTACCGACAATTGCCTAGACCCAAATGTGGCTAAGAGAGCCAATTGCTTGCTTTCACCTACCAATCCACGAACTGTTGCAGTGGTTGATGGAACCAAAGTAAAGTTGCAACTTCATTTGTAAGCAGTGTGAATGGGAAATGCAAGGCACCAGCTTCACAGCAGAGATGAGAATTTTACCTCTTGGGGGTTGGGGGTCAAGATATGGTATTAGTTGTGCAATGGTTGGCAACCTTAGGACCTATTACATGGGATTTTAAGAACCTCAAGATGGAATTTAGTGGAAAAGGAGAACAAGGAGTGGGTAGCTCAACTATGTTTGATTCAAGCCAAGGATGGTAAGAACAGTGACTAGAAAGAAGAGTTCAATTGGTAACAAATTAAAAGAAGTTGTATTGATTGAATGAAAATCCGAGAATGCTCTTGAGTATACTTATATACTCAATTATAATGGAATCCAACTAACTAACTGACTAAATTGCTAACTAATCTCTAACAAACTTCTCAGCTGTGCTCTGCTTCAGCTACATGAACAGGGGTGAACAGAGCATGCCTTCAACAGCCTTTTAACGGTTTTGCTAACTAACCCAAATTGCAATTATGAATCAAGACACGCTACATCAGCTCATTATTCCTTCTTTCCTTATTCCTCCTTCCAAACACACCTATATGACCGTTGCTCCTAATATTTGAACCATCCAAGACTATTTTGGCTGCAGATCATAACAAACACCTCCAGACTTCCATAAGAATCCAGATTAATCTCACACGTCTCAGCATTGCATAGATGAATATGAAAAGCCTTAAGACTCGGTGCTTTAATATCAATCGTTTCAAGATAGCCTTGGCGCAACTCAACCTTCTTGAGCTTACTAAGGCCAGACAATCGAAGATTTCTTACCCCACTGCAGCTCCTCAAACTGAATTCTGTAATGAAAGGGCAGATAGAGATGATTTTACTGATAAAATTCTCAGAAAAACGAACATTTTCCAGATTCAACCTCTGCAAAGAGTCTAACATGATGGTAGAATCACTTCCTCTAATTGACAGTAAGTTAAAGTCAAATCAGTTAATAATTTGGAAGCCAAGAGGGTCTGTGGCAAGATATAGAGAGGATAACGATTCCTACTAGGCCAAAAGCAAAGATAGAGCTCACGAACATTGCTCCCAGTTGCGAATTCTATCCAGTGATCGACACGAGGAGAGCCATTGAGGTTGTCTTTCAGTAAAAGCGAGAATCTTGGCAACTTTAATCCGGTTTTCTGAAATCTTTGAATAGAGATGTCGACGAAATCCATAAACTTCTCATGTAACTTTTCACGGCTTTTCTTCAGATTTCTTGTAAATAAGAATTGGTGGAAGTATAGTGCAGCGCAGGAAGCCTGTACGGGCCGCCATGTCCTGGACAAGACGGCGGCGGCAGCCGCATTGTGTCCTGGCAGGAAGGAGAGGATGTGTTGAATGAGGGGGTCCGGCAATCGGGAAATTCGATCCATGGAGTCGATTGATATCTCTTCATCCACAGCTGCTTTGCCCCCCTTCTCATTCTTGACGTCTCTTTTCCTGAGCTTTCTTTGGAAACTCTCTTTCCTCCATGTCCATGGTGTATTACCAGGGCCGCACTGCGCAAATAAAAACAGCTTATGTTTCTTTCTGTAAGTATTGGATAGAATACCCTAGACGGAAGAGGAGCTGGTTTCTCTCGTCTCGTCTCACCAAAGCAGTATTTGGGACGATGAGAATATAAATAAGAAAATGTTGTTCTAGAAAAATACTCCATCACACTATAAATAAAAACCCTAGAACTTTTTTGCTCTGCCAAACAAAAAAATCCTGTAATTGTCAATATAATGATTAAAATATATATAAGAAAAAAATTGCCTTAAGCAAGTAGGGGTCTAGGTTGGGACTGGTTGAATCAGTATAAACTTCAAAAAAAAAAAAAAAGTAATATTATAACACACATTATATAAATATAAAATTTGGAAAGAAAGAATATTTATGAAAGATAAAGAAAAGACTTTTATATAAAGGGGTATTTTTGAATTACGGTATAATAAAAATATTTGTAATATTTTATAATATAATTGAGACGAGTTTGGAATAAGGTGATTAGGTGGCGGGCAGATTGGGAAGCTTTTGTTCGTTAATTTTTAAAAAAATTGGCATTTTGCTCATGGCAGATGAGACCCTTTTACATGGCTTGTATAGAAAATTATTCAGTTCTACAAGAACACCACTTCATCCTCGTCCTCCTCTCGCAAATCAGTAAGTCACCATGTTAAGTGGGTACTAAACACCCCCATTAAGATGAACTTTGCAATTGGTGTTGTCTAGCTGCAATAAAGTGATTGAAGAGGAGAAGGCTTTACGAGCAGCAAATTGAGCAGCTTGGAAATTTTCAGTAGAGGATTCATGATCAGGTGCACTCAGATTATTTTTGTTCTCACATTTTTCTGAGAATTGACCAACTGTGAAATTACCTGAACTACCTTTGGTTTGAATTTCAGATGATATGACTGGAAGGAGCAAAAGCCATTACTGAAACTGTTGATGCATTAAGAACTGGAGCAGCTGCAACGAAGGTCATACATGAAGCAACATTTAAGTAGCTTTTAAACTCTACAAAAATTCACTTACAATTGCCTTAAGCAAGGGGTCTAAGTTGGGACTGGTTGAATCAGTATAAACTTCAAAAAAAAAAAAAAAAAGTAATATTATAACACACATTATATAAATATAAAATTCGGAAAGAAAGAATATTTATGAAAGATAAAGAAAAGACTTTTATATAAAGGGGTATTTTTGAATTACGATATAATAAAAATATTTGTAATATTTTACAATATAATTGAGACGAGTTTGGAATAAGGTGATTAGGTGCCGGGCGGATTGGGAAGGTTTTGTTCCTTAATTTTTAAAAAAATTGGCATTTTGCTCTTGGCAGATGAGACCCTTTTACATGGCTTGTATAGAAAAATTATTCGATCATGCAAGAGCACCACTTCATCCTTGTCCCGGGGCAGATTGGAAAGGCTTTATTCCTTAATTTTTAAAAAATTGGCATTTTGCTCTTGGCAGATAAGACTCTTTTACATGGCTTGTATAGTAATATTATTCAATCCTGCAAGAGCACCACTTCATCCTTGTCCTCCTCTCACAAATCAATAAGTCCCCTTGTTAAATGGGTCCCTAACACACCCATTGAGATGAACTTTGCATTTGGTGTTGTCTGGCTGCAATAAAGCGTTTGAAGAGGAGAAGGCTATACGAGCAGTAAATTGAGCAGCTTGGAAATTTTCAGTAGAGGATTCATGACCAGGTGCACTCGGATTATTTTTGTTCTCACATTTTTCTGAGAATTGACCGACTGTGAATTACCTGTACTGCCTTTGGTTTGAATTTCAGATGATATGGCTGGAAGGAGCAAAAGCCATTACTGAAACTGTTGATGCATTAAGAACTGGAGCAGCTGCAACTAAGGTCATACATGAAGCAACATTTAAGTAGCTTTTAAACTCTGTTTAACATTCATCAAGGAACACTAATCTTACAGATCATTGATGGATCCCCAAAACGACATTTCATTCACAGAAACATTGATGACGCGGACGAGATGATGGATGAGATCAATTGAAAATACAAACTGAGCACATAAAACAGTATTTAGGAAGCTCTGTCGGCTCCCGTTGGTGCAGCTTCTGCTGATTTTGATTAAGTATGAGCTACAACCCTTTCTAGCAGCGAGCCATTTAATGCATTTTCTCTATCATGTGATCATCATTCATGTCTGTAATGAAAAGAACTTTGCCATGTGGGATGAAATGTAAGCAGCTTGACGAACTGGACAGGTGTGAATTATGAACCCATCTCCTAAGAAGAACAGAGGAACCAAGGAAGACGAGCTTGCTGCATTACAGGCAGAAATGGCTCTCTTTTTCGTTTTCTTTTTATTGAAAAAAAGAAAGAAAATGAAGTTAATGAAGAAACTAGGAGTCTTGGAATATGGTGGTCTATTGTAAATATTTATGTTCCACTCCATGGAACCCTTCTGTTCTGTCTTTGTTGATTTGAGTTACACTCAAAAGATATTGTTCACAAATATTCTCTCCATAATTTCAGTTGGGTGCCAGCCACTGCAAGGTTTACCAATTTTAAAAGTTAAGAAATTTTGTGAGAGTTGTACAAATGTTTCGCAAAGGTGAATTTTATTATTGCTTGAGAAATTTTATTGCTTGAGAGTTGTACAAATGTTGTACAAATATTCTCTCTCTCTCTCTCTCTCTCTCTCTCTCTCACAATCATAGAATCTGTCAGTCGATATGTAGCTTCGTATTCTTGTGATGTAAATTACATTTTTATTTCATTAAGCCCATATTTTACATGCATAGCTATTAATTTTTTTTATTGTGTTAATATCAGATCTAACATTTTTATGTTTTCTTCTTTTCAGGTTATTCATAAAGAATAGGTGAATAGTATTTTTGTATTGGCTTATTTTGTAATAGACTAAAAACTATTTTCCGTTGTATGAATTCTAGATTTGGGTCATTCTTTTGAGAGAGATTATGTATGTACTTTAGTTTTGTTTTGGATTTTGGTGGTTTGTTTGGAGATATAGATGTTAAAATGATATATTAATTTTGTTAATTTTTTTTTTAAGCGTTTTTGTTTTAATGAATGCATGAATTTTGTTTCTTTGATCATATTAAATGTACATTTTATCAGATAAAATAACAAAAATACTTTCAATATGAATAAAAAAAATTTCATTTAAAAAAGTATTAGCGACTGCAATAACTGTCGCTAAAAGTGAAGTTCTGTCGCTAAACAAATTAAATTATCTAGTTGATTATTTTGTCCACTAAATTACTGTCACAAAAGTAATGGCTACAATATGATTAGTAACGGCAGACAACCGTCGCAAATACTATTAGCCACGGCGTTGCAGCTGTCGCAAAAAACCCAACCCGTTGGTCACCATTTGTGACAGGTCTTTGCCGTCGCTAAAAGTATCCGCTGCCACCGCTAAGCCGTCACTAAAAGTATTTATGACACCAGGGTTTGTGTCCCCTACAATGCCGTCGTTGATCCGTCGCTAATAAGTATTTGCGACAGCTCTTGCCGTCGCAAAAATCCTATTTTCTAGTAGTGAAATGTTATACAGATAGAAAACTTTGTACAAAACTTTTGTATGGAATGTTGTCCCTAAACTAGGACCTTACACTTTAAACAAAACACCCATAAAGTTGGCTCTCAAGTATAAAAATTTCAACAACTCATCATTTTGGTGGTTTTTCCCGATCTCACATCAGTAGATCCTTTTGTGTAACCTTCTGCTGTTGTTGGTTAGGGAGGGATAGGTGCACATAAATGGCAATTTTGCACTTACCAAGGAGAGCTAATCCAAAATACCTTTTAGAAGTCACAACATAGGATGGGAACTAATCCTGTAGAAAATACATTCATCCTCTCCAGGATGAACCAAACACACTTTTCGAGTCCTCTGTTTTCTTTCAAAACAGAAATGCCTTCGAGACCTTATCCCATTTCTCAGATAAAGCCACACTAGTTTTCTTAATACTTATATGCTCATCAAATTGATCAACTTACAGTTGCAGTACCAATCATTTCACTAAAATGAGTTCTACGTCAAAAGAATCCATTGCAACGGTCACATGTCGTTATTGTTATCCTATTCTTGGAGCCGTCTTCTACTATAACACTCCCATATGCCCTCCTGAATGCTAAGATGGACATGCCATGTGCATCTTTAATTCATGCAAAATTCTCAGTTATAGCATGAATGCAGGGAAACTCTCGAATTCAGACAAGACAAATTCAAAATTTTAAGTCACACAAAAATCAAATTTGAAGTCTGTCATTATAGCAAGAATAGAAAAATAAAAAATGTTGGAGCATGAACCCAAGATCAAGTAATATCTCTTGCTCCTAACTTCATGAAGTGATGCATCAACATTAGATGGGAAAATGTTTCTAGAATATAAATTTGGGTAAATGGAATTACCATCTAAATTTAAAACTAGCTTGTTGGCATGGAATCCCGTAAGCAACTTTCTCAATCTTAAACTCTTTCACGTAATGTCGCCAACATTTGAATTGGGTGGATTTGCAGCAGTTCTGCTCCCTTATTCCATCATGTAGGACCTGCAATTCAACCAAATAATTACAGCAGGCATCATGAGCTTATACTCGTAGAAACACAACATTAGATCCTCTTCTCAAAACTAAAGACACCTTCATGAAATAACTGTAGTAGCCATCCCCTATGATAGTTAGAGTCTCTGGATGACAACTCCACAGCAAACCATTGACAACACCTTGAGGAATTAATAATGGATCATGCAGGAACTTTAACTCCAAGTGCTTGACATGGCAAAGTGGAGGAATGGGACTGTCTCTTAGTTCTTCTGGATGGAATGTGCCCTGCACCATTTGCAAGTGAAAACAAACATGAGAACAGATAATTAAAAGCACGAATTCAAAAAGGATATTCAAACAAAAATCAATTCATGAACTTGTTGTCATAATCACACATACCCTGGCTGGGATATGCAACGATAGTACTTTGTTGTGGCTAAGCTTTCTGATTAAGGCTCTCAGTTTCAGATAAAAATAGGTGTCCATACATAAATAGACATGTAACACAAGTGTGGTTTCTTGGAGACTCGGAGTATCCATTGAAAACAAAAAACTCTTCATTGAACGACCAGAGTATTTGAATGATCGCAGATTTGGAGTGTCAATTGTGGCATCCACTAGATTATGCAAATAACATAAATGTAGCCTTTCAAGCAGAGGACTTGAAATCCTAAACTTCTCCAAGTTATCGCAGCGAAAGAGGAACAAAGTTTTAAGGAGTGGAAAGCTCGAACAAATGTCTTCACAAAATGATTCTGCCAAGATAGAACAGTTTAAGTCTAACACCTCCAGACTTTTACAAGAACCCAGATCAATCTCAGACTTCTCAGCATTGCGCTGATGAATATGAAAAGCCTTGAGACTCGGTGCTTTAATCTCAATCGTTTCAATAACATCAAATTTTTCGTAGCCTTCGCGCAACTCAACCTTCTTAAGCTTACTAAGACCTGACAATCGAAGATTTCTCACCCCACTGCAGTTCCTGAAACCGAATTCCATAATGAAAGGGCAGATAGAGATGAGTTTACTGATAATATTCTCAGATAAACGAACATCTTCCAGATTCAACCTCTGCAAAGAGTCTAAGATGGTGGTAGAATCACTGAAAATATGGTCCTCTAATTGACAGTAAGCTAAAGTCAAGTCTGTTAATAATTTTGAAGCCAAGAAGGTTTGTGGCAAGATATAGAGAGGATAACGATTCCCACTAGGCCAAAAGCAAAGATAGAGCTCACGAACATTGCTCCCAGTTGCGAATTCTATCCAGTGATCGACACGAGGAGAGCCATTGAGGTGGTCCACCATTAAAAGCGAGAATCTTTGCAACTTTATTCCGGTTTTCTGAAATCTTTGAATAGAGACGTCGACGAAGTCCACAAACTTTTCACGTAACCTTTTACGCCTTGCACACAGATTTCTTGTAAAGAAGAATTGGTGGAAGTATAGTGTAGGGCAGGAAGCCTGCACGCGCCGCCATGTCCTGGACAAAACGGCGGTGGCAGCCGCATTGTCTCCTGGCAGGAAGGATAGGATGTGTTGAATGACAGGGTCGGGCAAACGGGAAATCCGATCCCTGGGGCCAATTGATATCTCTTCATCTACAGCTGCTTTGCCCTTGTCGCTGTTGACATCTCTTTTCCTGAGCTTTCTTTGGAACCCTTTTGTTTCCTCCATGTCCATGGTAGTATGTACTGGAGAGAAAACCCTAGACGGAAGAGGACTTCTCTATAATCGTTTCTCTCTTGTCTCACCACGTCAGTTTTTGCCTTTGGGACCATGAGAATATAAAATAAAAACCCTAGAATTTTTTTAACTCAGCCAAAAAATAAAAATAAAAACTATAATTTTCACAATAATGATCAAAACAAATCTACAAGAAGAAAATTGGAAAAAAAATATAAATATTTATACTTTTATGGGGATAGCCTTAGTACCCCGGCCACCCCCATCTGCCCTGAGTCTAGGTTAGAACGGATTAAATCAGTACAAAATTTCAAAAACAAAAATATTGTTATAATACAAATTAGATGTGAACCCGTTTAATGTATAGAAAAGTAAAACTTATACAAATTTATAATAAAAATATTAAAATTAATAATTTAATTTATTTTATGTTAATAAAATATTATGAAAAGTTAAAAGAAAGTTTGCACATTTTTATCTTCACATTCTTTTTTCATACTCTATATGAAAATAAAAAAACATAAATATGTTTATAGCAAACTATTAGATAATATTATGACTAATAGATAATGTTATTGCTATATATATATACTAGGGATAACACGTGCCCACGGCACTCCCAACAACCTCGAAACTTGCATTCATTCGATTCAAGATCTCATTTGAGAAAGAGAGAAGCCTAACAATTACAGATGGGTGCCCATTTATAATTTTAATCCTAAAAACATCAAAATCATAGATAAAAAAATTCCTTCATTATCAACCAAAAGAACTAAATAGCATGGTAAATTTAATCCAACAAAGTCTCACACTTTCATTATAGAATTACATTAAAAAAAATAACTGCAATCACTATTGTTTGACACTTAATTTCTTTAATTTTTTTTCTTGAATCAGTGTGATCAATTTGGCAGTGCATGCGGCAGTCCACAGCTCCAAACTTTCAAATAGAAAATCAGTCCGCAGATATTGTCTGAACTCGGTAGTAGAAAATCTCAACTCCAATTCCAATTTAGTAACGCAAATGGCAGTGCTTACTTCCATAGTCCAATATTTAGCTTATGGGATTTTGAATACTTGCTGACTGTGTTAATCAGTTTCCTAGACGCTTCGTAATTTCCTCTAGCTAATAAAGCTTCTTTCTCATTTAACCCTTTAGGCATGTGTTCGTAAAGCTTGTGCAACAATATGGACATGCACATGTGATATTGCCTTCGCATTAAGTTCAATAATATTTAATTGAATCTTTCCTGCCTTCAAATCAGATGCAATAGAAACGATAAAACACCCATCTTTGAGAAGTTGAATGTTGTTAGTTAGCCACCAAGCAACATCCAAGTTAATCAACTAATAGTATAAGATGTGGAACCTTAGGCTAAAAAAGAGTTCGACATACACCAAAATAAGTAAGTAGTTCTGTGATTAACCATTCATCCAGTTGGCCTGATTAATTTGTAATACTTTTCATTTTTTGAGAATTTAAAAGAGAACAAAATACTTGCAACATCCCCCCTCCCCCAACCACACACACAAAAGAAACTGCTGCTATATTATTTTTTCTTACTCAAAGCATGTTCATAGCTTTGGCTTCCTTGAATTTGTGTGTGTGGGTGGGTGGGTGGGTGGGTAAGTGTCTTTGGGTTCCCAATGAAACTGTACTAAACCTTAAGACCATGAATCAAACTAACTAATTTTAGCAATCAACAAATAACTACCTCATTGTCATTTTTCTTTCCCTAGAATAATAATAATAATAATAATAACTACCTCATGACTAATGAAAATTAAAGAAGAGTTATGAGTGATACTCAATTTTATTTTTTTATTTTTTTGGTACATTAGAAGGCTAAACCCTAGAAAAGAGGAAGGATGAGTCAAATCCATGATATCAATCATAAGTGAGGGCGTCACTATCACTTGGGCTAACTCCTCTCCTCAGTGATTCTCAATTTAGATGTGATGAAATAACACATGAAAAATGAATTAAAGAAAAAAAATCAAGCACAAATAACATCAAAGTACTGAAGTCTTGGCTTCAATCTAGTGTTAAAATGATTAAAACAGGGGGCTACTAAGAAACCAATGACAAAAAAGATTAAAACAGAGGTCTTGGCCTCAATCTAGTGTTAAACAGACTAAAATAGAGGTCTAGAAAGAAACTAATCACAAAAGAGGTCCAACTCAATGCTAAAGTGAAGCCTCGCAGCTCAAATTATCTTTTAGCTAAATTAGGGGCAAATCTACAACTTGGAAGCACATACGAATAACTCAACGCAGTTGATCAATATTATGAACGCAGAACACTATAATCCCACCAAGTAGAAATCATAAGTACTTCAAGTACAGCTGGATGCATTTAGGTCAATAAAATAAAACAAATAATCAAGTAAGGGTATAGATGATGTACTGCCTTTGGGTTGAAGAAATTCTACATAGAACTCTTGCGTGCCATCATTCATCATCTCCATCTTACAGTCACATATCATCATATTTCACAGCAATCAATTTCATTTGTGGCTTCAATAAGAGTCAAGTCTAAGACCAGGAGAGACCGGTCTAGTAAAGTCGGCTCAATTTCATTTGTGGCCTCAATAAGAGTCAAGTCTAAGACCAGGAGAGACCGGTCTAGTAAAGTCGGCTCAATTTCATTTGTGGCCTCAATAAGAGTCAAGTCTAAGACCAGGAGAGACCGGTCTAGTAAAGTCGGCTCATAAGAGCCGACCTATCGAACTAGGCCCATCCCAACTAGAGGCAAGGACTCAAAAGGACTTGCTGCGGATCTTAATCCAAAAGGTATTAGGATTAATGAAACTCATAATACGAATCATATTCCTAAGTAAATTAGGACAAATAAAATATAAGTCCAATACGTTAAACTGACTCAATCAATAAAGATTCTTAGGAAGAAAGTGAGTCCAATCCCCAAAGGAAACATGACATTTCGAAACCTATAAATACCCCCATGCACTAAAAGTGTAAGGTACGTTCACTTGAGTTCTAGCTCTCTATAATTTATTTAATTCATTATGATTAAATTTGCTAACTTAATCATTAGAGTATCTTTGGCCCAAAGAGGGTCGAGACAATCTCATCGTCATTGTTCGTACTCGTCAATTCAGTTTGAGAGTTCAACAAAGCTTTCCTAAAAATTCCACTTACACCATCTCATTTCATTGACTTGGAGAAGACATGATTATTAACTGTTCTAGTGAGTTTGAGAAAAATATATGTGTGTGTGAGTAGACGTACAAGCATTTATGAAAAGAGTTAAAAATATTAGATTCCCCAGTTTTCTCAATAATCAAATAACCAGCCACAGAACAATTAAAGAACACCATAACTCACTCAAAGAAGCTCACCAAGAAACATTTGAAGAAGAAACCAAACTCACTAATTTCGATTGCATGTTAAAGTTTTCATAAATCACAGCTTTGATATCAAGAGAATCAAGGGAGCCAACAAAGAAACATAAAATACACTATTCAAAATTTCATTTTTCTGTACGAAAGAGAGATCAAAACAACCATTAACTGCAACAACTTCTTACCTTGCAACAGCCCGTAAGGGATTTTTTAAGGGATCAAAACTTAAGGGGAGGTGAACTTTCTAAAGAATTTGTAAAACCCTAACTTGCTTAATGTCATGTTTAGCTTAATTGCATATATTGTTGAGCATGATTACACTAATCAAGGAGCTTGATTAGCATATTTTAATGAGAACATACCATAGGAGGATTATCATATTTTTTAACATAATTAGTAGGCTTAATCTATGATTAATTAGCTTAATTAATCTCTATTATTAGCTTAATGTTAATGATGATTAATTATCATAAGTGTGATTAATTATGTTAATTATGTGAATTAGTGAAGCAGGGAGTTGTAGGTCTGTGCTTCACTTAAGTGAGGTATGTGCATAAGGTATGTGATTCCTCTAATGTGATGTGTGTTTTTGTTGCTAACATGTGTGTGTGTGTGCCATGTGTAGCTATAGATACAAGTTGTATCTATAGTTGGCTTGAAGCCAGGGGAGGAGAGAGAAGCTTGTGTAGTAACATTTGTGTTTGGAAAGAAAGAAAAAAGAGAGAAAGAAAAGAAAGGAAGAAAAAGAAGAAGGGATTCAAGGGGAAGCTTGTGATTTCATTATTGAAGGTGAGAAACCTCATGTTCATGCTTGTTTCATTGTGTCTCTATGGATTCTTGCATGCTAGCATATCATTTCATGTCATGGAGGTTGAATTAAAGTGAGAGTGGGAGAGTGTTAAGGGTTTTCCAAGTGGAAGTCTTGAATTCTTCATCTTGTATATGCTTTGAGCTTAAAGTCTTGTTGAAGACTTTAAAATATCATTTTGGACTTGTTAAAGGCTTAGCAGTGTGAGGATGTTGGGTTTAAATTGCTTAAACTTTGGTGTAAAAAATTAGAAATCGTACCAAGTGAAAAAAGGGCGGTAGTAGGCACGCTCTACTGGTGGGGGGTGCCGGTAGGTGGGCTAGGGTGCCTAGTGGCGTGCTCCATTGATAAGGGGAGTTGGTAGGTGGGCTAGAGCGCCTAGTAGCGCACTCCTTTGGTTGGAGCCGCTAATAGGGTGCCTAGCAGCGCGCTTCTCGCCATAACTACAACATACTTTAGTAAAATGGTTATATCTCACTCTAAAAAACTCAGAATGACACACCGTTTGAAGCATTAGAAAGTAAACTCGTAGATCTTTCTATTCATATAAAGTTTGCACTATAACACCTTGTAAATTAGGAGATATTATAGTTTAAAATTGACCTTAGATTGCATTAGGAATGGTTTAACATCCCATTGAGTTCTAATGCATCATTAATGTTCTAAATCACATGTTTAAGGAATATAAACTATAATTATGCATTGGTTATGAATTATAACATCTATTACATCAAGCTTGATGTGACTTTGGATGATAAGTTCAGAAACAGGTCAGCACACCTCGGTTCAACCAAAGAAATGACTTAACTATATTCATAAGGCGATAACGGGTGGGGATATAAGATATTCTTATTCATATTATATTGAATGTCTTATTGTCTATATTAATGGTGATTGTTGAATTATGAGGTGACATTTGTATACAACTCATATTGTGTGCATAAATTGCATTATATGAGAGAAGGTTCAATCACGTGGGCCCAACCTAAAGAGTGTCATAGTGGACATTCTCTGATAATAAGTCATCGATATATTGGGCCAATATTATCATAAATAACACACTTATTTATGGTGTATCATACATTGCATCATATGAGAATATATTATATTCCAGTAGTGGTGGTTTATCTATTGGTGGATTATTCATTGATTATCTATCATTTATTCTTTATGAGTTTGAGTATCTTGTGAGCACGTTAATATATAGCTCACACTCACACAAATTATCTTGAAGGTGAGATGGGAAAGGAGGTTAGATCCACCGCTATCACTGTTATTGTTGATGTTAGTGTGGATTTGGAGAGCTTCGAGAAGCTCTATTGTCGAGTCATTACTCTTATATATGTTGTGTATTGGATGGGAGTTTGTTTACATTTGGCCTTTTAATTATGGTGGATCATAAGATGGTTTTATTATTTATAATGATGTTGATTATCCTCTTAAAATTCTATCTTTGGATTTGTTTTGAGATTTCACTTACAAGTTGGTGACCTATGCGATCATACTCGCCCTAAGAAAGTATTAATGATGCTCGATTAGGTGCGGGCATGACAGAATTTTTCCTTTCCTATATGAAAATAGATATCAAAACAACCTATAATCAAGATATACGAAACCAATAAACTGGAGCAAAGAGCTAGCACCCCATTGACCATATTGAGCTTATGTGCTACAACTGTAAATGTTTGCATGACCACAAATCAAACAAACAAAGTAAAGTACCTTCCCACCAAACACATTTACAAAATGCATGCTAAGACCTTTGAGAACAAAGGCTATAAATCATACCTTTGAGATCATTAACAAGAACATTAAGGATAACCTAAAAAATTTCAAATATAGGGTTAAAACAGAAATATCATTAGACACACAAAAAGTAAAAAGACAAAAAAATCAAAAATCTGACCATGGAAACAAACACACACACCCATAATAGGTGGAGCTGCAAAATGGAAAAGGTGAAGGAGGTAATAGTATCAACAGAAGGAGAAGAAGAAGCAGAAGCAACGATAGCAAAATGCGAGAGAGTAGATACCGGCAGCATTGTCATATATGTGGGAAACAAAAGAATACCTTGTCTTTGTGCTCTTCAAGTAGTCCTTAGCATTCATGAAACCCTCCCACTCAGTTTGTGGTCGGTGCCGAGTGTGTCGTGGGCGAACTTCGATTGACCAGGGGTCAAAGGGCTGGTTGTGGTGGTGATGGTGTTTGTTGCCATTGGATTGAACCTCGAGTCTGGGGGGCGATGGCGGTGGCACAAGGGGAGGACTAAGGAGGACAGTGTCTGAGAGAGAAAGTGTGTGACACCTATGAATTAACTCAGAGCCTGTTTGGCTAGGTTTTTTTTAAACTATTTTAGCGTGGTTTTTGTTGTTTATATATAAAAAATTTAAAATTTTAGAACTTTTTTATTTTTATGTTTTACTTTTTTGCCCATCTTATCTAGTTAAAAGTAAAAAAGTTTTAAAAAATTTAATTTTTTTACTTATAAATCAAAAAAATTTTAAAAAAATTATACTAAACGTGTCCTCAATGTATTTAGACAAAAAGTTAAAAAGTGAAATTCTATCACAATCGTACGATTTAAGCTAGACTTGATAATATCCTTTAGATCAAAACTGATGGGTTCTGTCAAAAGAGACGTTGGAGAGAAAGAAAGAAAAAGTGAGAGGTGAGGGTGGACTCACAACTGATTTGATAGTTTTCAGCGGGAGAAAGGTGAAATGATAAATGATCTAAGTCGTTGATTGAAAAGAAAACATGTCCTCAGCAGTTAAATGAAATTGCGTGAGAGAGACATTTTGAAAAAACTGAGATGCATGTTAAAAAGTGTGAGGTGCAGGTGGGCTCACAACTGATTTGACAGTTTCAGCGGGAGAAAGGTCAAATGAGAAATGATCTAAGTCGTTGATCGAAAAGAAAACATGGTCTCAACCGTTAGATGGAACTGTATGACAGAAACATTTTGAAAAAACTGAACTGGCTTATTATATAGATATAAATTCCTTTGTTTATTACAACATTTATTCCGAAGTATGAAAAAAAAATATTACTATATATGTTATGCTATGTTATAGTTTAATAAAACTAAAACATTTGTAGGTTGTAACACAATAATATCATCTCTCTAAAAAATTGAAGTAGATATATATGTGGATACTTTATTTAATTATAATGACCTTTTTTTAAGATAGAGAATTATCGATACCTAATTGAGTTTATTTTTTGTTGAACTTAAACAATAAATATTAAGTTAGCACTGTACACATTAGAAAACTCCTAGCGAAATGCAAACAGCTGCAAGATGGTATTGGATTAAGTAGATATATATATTGTATCTTACCTTATATGTATATATATATCTCACAACACTAATTTAGTGAGTTGAATAATTATCTAATCTGTGTATTGCATTAAGTAGAAATATCTTACAATACTAAGAAAATGAGTTAAATAGTTATATAATCAATTACCCTTATAAGATGGCATTTAAAAATTATCAGAACATTTAGGTACCACATAAGAGAGAGGCAAATTATAGGAGCGAGTATAGCTTTTATATATATATATATGATTACACAAACTTACAAACATAAAATCCAAAAGATATAATCTTTTTGAAAGGTTAGGGAAAATCCATAATATTTCATGAATATAATTAAGACGAGTTTAGGATGGTAAATAGGTGCAGCCCGGGGGCCTCACCCTATAATGGATATACGAAGTTTATATTTGTGAAACCTTGATTGTGAGCATACTAAAATCCCCCAAAATTAAAATGTTGCTGGTGAAGTCTATGGAATTTGTGATTTGGAAGGCCAAACCGGACTATTGATACTATAAACTTCACACTTTGACCAAAATAGAAAATTGAGCAGCTTGGAAATTTTCAATTAGGGATTTATGATCAGGTGCCACTCTCATTAGTTTTATACTCACATTTTCGAAGAGTGTTGGCCTATATATTATGAAATTACATTAACTACGTACCTTTGGTTTGAATTGCAGATGATGTCGCTAGGAGGACCAAAAGCCATGACAGAAGCTTTTGATGCATTAAGAACTGGAGCAACTGCAATAAAGGCCATGCATAAAGCAAAGTAAGTATCTTTTAAAACTCTGTTTTAAGATTCATCATGGCGCGCCCTTATGATTTGGCCATCCAAGGAAGCTCTGTCGGCTCCTGTTGGTGCATCTGTTGATTTTGATGAAGTATGAGCAACTATCCTTTCTATAAGTATTCCATTGCATGTATTTTCTCTTATCATGTGATCGACCATTCATGATTGTAACTGAAAAAACTTTGCCATGCAGGATGAATTGGAAGCAAAGATTGAGCAACAAGAAGGGGCCGAGTCAGATGAACAACTTCTAGAGCCAGCTACCAAAGTTAGCTCTGCCGCTTCGGTTCATGCTCCGGCAGGAAGACAACTAGTGAATCCACCTCCTCAGAAGAACCGATCAGGAAGATGAGCTTGCTGCATTACGTGCAGACATGGCGCTTTCAAGCTTCCTCTCTTTCCTTGTGTTATTCAGAAAAGAAGGGGAAAAATAAAGGGTAGTTACTGAAGAAAGTAGGAGCCTCGTAAAAATGTGTTTCACTTTATGGAGCCTTTTCTATGTCTTTGTTGATTTAGTTTACTCTTACGTTGTGTTTAGATTAAGAATTTGACGAGGGAAAAGAAAATGGAAGAGAATATAAAATTACATCGTATGTTTTATTGTTATAAAAAGTGGAGGGTAAAAATAATTAAAATGGAAAGAAGTAAAGATTTGAAATATCTCATTTTGTTCTCTTTTCTCTCATCTTTTACTTTTCCTCTTTTTTTATTTTCCCTTTATAAATTAAGATTCCAAACATAGTATTAAAGTTTTCACTCATCAATAGTCTCTCCATCCTTAATTTAGTTTGGTGCAATGTCTTCCAAGTTTAGAAGTTAATAATTTTAGTAAGAGTTGTGCAGATGTTCCACATTTAAATTTTATTATGTCAAGTGAGAAATATTATACAAATAGAAAATTCATCAAGACAGCTTTTTGGTTACAAAACCGTCATTGCTACATCATTCAACAGGGTTTTCTGTATAATTTTCCCCTAAGATTATCACAATATTTCTTACTTCTTTTTCTCTTTGTAAGATAAACTTAATTCTGAGCCACCAAGTACAAATCCATCTTTTAGACTTGAATACTGTAGAACCAAAAACTATTTGCTGCAAAAATTAGGTGTTGCCCCATTCAGTGTTAGCTTGTGAACTTGTGTATTCTTGTTTGTCTAAGCAATTGTCTAACAGTCTGCTAAAGCGGCCTTCCTTTCTAATAGTTATATGAGCATCCAACTAGTAGGACTGGGCTGTCCTTGAGTCCCTGAAAGCAAGTTAGCCCCTTCACCTTCTAATCACACATGATGAGAGTGTTTTATGCAACAATCTCCTGCTAGGTGTGCACAAATGGAGATTTTTGCACTTACCAAGGAGAGTTAGTACACAATATTTTTAGAAATCAAATAAGCATAGGATTGGAACCATGTACATACGGTAGAAGAATATCACCAGAACAAGTGAACTTCGTTCACTATAATGTTCATAATATTATGTAGCAATGTGCATCTGTAATCGATTAAAATCTTGAATTCATGCAAAATTCTGAATTATAGCATGAATGCTGGGAGATTCTTGAAGTCAGACAAGACAAATCAAATCTTTAGTCCCACAAAAATCAACTTTGAAGTCTGTCATTATAGCAAAAGTATGTTGGAGCATGAACATAGGATGAAGTATTATCTCTTGCAACATCTCCTATAAAGGGTAACTAAGTATGCAGGAAGCGATGCAACGACATTACATGGGAACATGGTTCTAGAACATAAACTTTGGTAAATAGAATTACCATCTAAATTTAAAACTAACTCGCCGGCGTGGTAGGATTGACTTCTTTCTGTAAATCCCTGCAAATTCCTCAATCTTAACCTCTTTTAAGTAATGTAGCCAACATTTGATTTTAGTGGATTTGCAACAGTTCTGGTCCCTTATTCTGTTCACTAGTTTCTGATGTGGGGCCTGTAATTCAAACAAATAATGACAACGGGCATCATGAGCTTATACTCAAAGAAACACAACATTAGATCCTCTTTCCAACAATAAAGATACCTCAATGAATTCATTTTTGGAGCGATCTACGATAGTTAAGAGTTTCTGGATGACAAGTCCAAAGCACACAATCAACAAGACATTCATAAGTTAATGATGAATTATAGAGGAACTTCAACTTCAAGTGCTTGACAGGACATGGTCGAGGAATGGGCATATCTCTTAGTTCTTCTGGATGGAATGTGACCTACAACATTCACAGTGAAAGCAAACATGAAAATAGATAATTAAAAGAATGGATTCAAAACAAAAATTCCACGAAAATTCAATCCATGGACTTCCCTTCGTAAACACATACCATGCCTGAGAAGTGCAAAGATAATACATTGTTGTGGCTGAGCTTTACAATTAATTCTCTCAATTTCAAGAACCAAGAAGTGCCGATACGTGGGAATTCACGAAACGCAAGTGTGGTTTCTTGCAGACTTGGAGTATCCATTGAAAACAAATAACTCTTCATTGAAGGACCAGAGTATTTGAATGATCGTAGATTTGGAGTGTAATTGTAGCATCCACTAGATGATACAAATAAGATAAATGTAGCCTTTCAAGCAGAGAACTGGAAATCCTAATCCTTTTCAAGTTTTCACAGAGACAAAAGGAACAAAGTTCTAAGGAGTGGAAAGTTCGAACAAGGTTCATGACAGAATGATTTTGCCAAGACATTACAGTCCAAGTGTAACACCTCCAGGCTTTCACAAGAATCCAAATCAATCGCAGATGCCTCAGCATTGCGCTGATGAAAATGAAAAGCCTTGAGACTCGGTGCTTTAATCTCAATCGATTTAAGAACATCCAATTCACCATAGCCTTCGCGCAACTCAACTTTCTTGAGCTTGCTAAGGCCAGACAATCGAAGATTTCTCACCCCTCTGCAGCTCTTGAAACCGAATTCAGTAATGAGAGGGCAGCTAGAGATGAGTTTACTAATAACATTCTCAGATAAATGAACATTTTCCAGATTCAACCTCTGCAAAGTGTCTAAGATAGTAGTATCACTGAAAATATGGTCCTCTAATTGACAATAAGCTAAACTTAAATCAGTTAATATCTTTGAAGCAAACAGGGTTTGTGGCAAGATATACAGAGGATTATAATTACTATTCCAAAAGCAAAGATGGAGCTCACGAACATTGTACCCAATTGCGAATTTCTATCAGGCGGTCGACACCAGAAGAGCCATTGACGTTGTCCACCATGCTAAGTCCATAAACTTTTCATTGACCATGACCCTTTCTAATTCGGGTAAGATTTGACGGATTTGAGGATTCATCAGACTTCTTGTAAACAAGTATTGGTGGAAATATAGAACAGTGCAGGGAGCTTGTATGCGCCGCCATGTCCTGGACAAGACACTGGTGGCAACCGCATTGTGTCCCGGTAGGAAGGAGAGAATGTGGTGAATGACGGGTTCGGGCAATTGGGAAATTCGATCCATTGATCTCTTTTCATCCACAGTTGCTTTGGCCTTCTTGTCGTTGTCGACGTCTCTTTTCATGAGCTTACTTTGGAACCCTTCCGTTTCCTCCATTTCCATTAGGTGTGTGCATGGTTGGGTGGGTCGGATTCGTGCTAGATGTGACTGATCTTAGTTTCAAAATTTTTAAGTAAACTCAATTTGGTTTGAGTTGGTTCAGTTCGATTTTATATCTCGAATTTGTTTGGATCAATATCAGATTGGTTCGGTTTGAATCTGTTTTTTTATTCAAAACATGATTTTTTATTAAAAGAATTAAAAATAATATTAATTTTGTATCTTAATTTTTTTTTAAAATAATAAAACCACATAAAAACGTAAATTAATAATAATTAAATTTAAATAACCATGATTGGGTTAGCTTTTTTTTAATCCAAAATCAAACTAAAAATCGATCCGAAATGATTGGGTTAACCTTTTTTTAAACTTAAAACCGAATCGAATACTTAATAGACCCAAATCAAATTAACTCAAGGAAGTCGGATTGATTCGATTATTTAATTTTTCGATTCATTTATGCACCCCTAATGTCCGTTGTGTATTACCATTGCGGAAGCAAAGCAGGCACGAAAACAATAAATTCCAACCAAACGGAATAGCCTAGACGGAAGAGGAATTCTCCATAATGGTTTCTCTCTCTCGCCTCTCTGTAGCAATTTTTGCCTTGGGACGATGAGAATATAAATAAAAACCCTACACTTTTGCTGCTCTACAATATATATATATATATATTTTTAGTATATAATATATATGGCCCTATTGATAGAGTAACTCACGAATCGAACCAACTTCACCTCCGAGTTGATTTGGTTCGGATCTATCAAAGATTAAGTTTGATTCAAAGTCTAAAAAAGATCAATCTGATCAAGAACTAAATTGAGACCTGATGTTGTATATATTATAAAATTTTATATATATATATATGATTTTAAATTATTATTACTTGTACGCAAGTATTGTTAGTTTCTATTGTATGTTATTTCTTAATATTTTTGAAAATTTGAGAATGCAAGATTAATTTTATTTTTTTAATTTTCAAATAAATAAACTATATCTCATACTGACGAATATGCAGTTGGTACTAAGTTTAGCCCGGACTGACTCATGCACACAACCAGTTTTCACTACTGTTATGAGCCTACAACTCACGCCAATATAACTTTTTGTTACTGGGTTTAGCTCAGCCATATCTTGCCCCTAATATTTAAAACCCTTGTCCCAATCCCCCAACATATTGAACCTCCTCAATTTTTTTTGTGTAAACCAATTCTCCCCTCCATGCATTCCCACCACTCCAGCCTCGCAAAAGCTAACCAAGTCTAGGTTGGAATGGATTGAATCCACGTAAAATCTCAAAAATAATAATATTCCGATGTGAATTATAGAAACATAAAAGAATATAAAAGTAAGAAAGAATTATATATAGAAGGATGTTTTTGCATTATAATATAATAAAGTTATTTATTGTAAGCAAACAACTGTGGGGCACGGTAACTGGTGGGTGGGTGGGTGGCTGGGGGGTGCGTGGGGAAGGGCGTAAGTTTTTCCTGTCAAATTGTCATCCTGTTGAGAGTGGGGCTCACCATAGGCCTGTACATAGATTATATTTGTGAAATCTTGGCTGTGAGCATATATATATATATATATATAAGCCCTAAAAGTCATGACACCTTTACCAATTCTTTAATTAAAACTTCTCCGTGTATACTATCCTTAGGCTCATCCATCAACATTTGATCTCAAATATCTAATCAAGTAATCATCCGACTGAGTTGAGCACATTTTCAGAATTTTTTATTTTTTTAATACAAAGCCAATTGAGAGAAAGGAAACAACCGGTGGGGTTTGAACCCTCACCACATGAGTGGGTTCATGGTGCCTTGACCACAAGCCAAACCAAGCACTTGAGCACATTTTGAGAATAAGGCCTCCGTTTTCCAAGTATCAGAGGCGTCGCGGTTGGATCCACCAAACCAGCTAGACCATGGCGTAGCCAAATTTCAGTTATCCAAACCAAACTCAACAGGGCTTCAGCCCGTTCCCAACTACAAATCCAAATCCTCCCTCTTTCTCAAAGCCCAACATATTTTATATGCGCTGACAATTGATATGCTCCTTCTGGGTTATTTACCCAACTAATTCTACACTGGATAAACTCATATAATTCCAAATCTAGGAGCAGCGGGAAATCCCTAAGCATGTAGGGTTCCCATAATTTTGCCAATTGGTTGGGTTTACTTTTTTTTGAATTTAGCAATTAGAGTTGTCTACGCAAGTTTGAGCACATCTTGACTAATCTCTTCTCTAATCCGGTCAAAAACATGTCATCCACACTAGGATTAAGATATTTATAGGATCCCTTTCGGTCATCTAAGAGCTGAAGAGCATTACATTTATTTTTACTTCTCTTCTCATAATGTAGTGAGTTCTAAATACAATTATATGACCCATTTGAAAATAGTGAGACCCACTATTATGTAAGAGTAGGGGGTGATGACGTGGTAAAAGACTAAATAATATATAATTTCTCGCTTGTATATGACTCTGTACTATTTTGTAAAATGAAGATATTAGCTAATTTTCTGGATTCGACTCACTTTTTCTCTCCCGAAAAATGTACCAAAAAAAGAAAAAAAAAAAAAAAAAAAAAAAAACTCCTTTCCCGCACTCATGCCAGGCTAAACAAAGCTGACTGATGATCAAACCTGCCAATCCATCATGGCCTTTTTCTTTGACATTAATCATGGCCGTTCACTATGATTCTTTGTCAAAAATATGGCCCACTTGCAAGAGGTACCCATTTATTACCGGAACATCAAATGGCCTCCCGTGATTGGAATACTAGTCATTAAGATCTTGGAAGGTACGTAGCTGTCGAGTCAATCTTCAACGTGTGGGACCCAATCAAGTATGAGTTGATAAAGATTTGTATGCACACGCAATATATTTTGTTCGGTTGAGACCTTTGAAATCTACCAAAACTTGAAGGAAAGACCAAATGGCTAAAGCCAAGCAGAAATCTGGGTTCTTTTCACAACAGAATATCTAAATTTAGCAAACAAACCAAGCCAGCAGAAGCCTCTTTGATCCAGTCAAACCCACTTTTTTCCCCAGTCCATACAAATTTTCAGGACAAACCCAAAACACTACCCAGAAGTGAAAAACCATCATCAACCCAAATCATGATCATCATCAACAACAGTATTATGATGCAATACAATGCATACAGTTCATGCATATATATATATATAGGTTAAACAGAAACCATCTGCCAAAAATTTAGAATAAACATGTGGTTAGCAATAAGGTTTGGGGGGTGATTTTCAATAGGCACGCTTTGGATGAGTCTTGGAGACAGGAGCACTGACATAGGGCTCGCAGGTGCATGTTAAGAGAATGTCTCTTGCATTGGTTAGTTAAACAAGTTATTACATTAAAATAAACCTTTCGTAAAGATCTCCAAGAAAAGTTTAGCTTTAAGTACATAGGCTGACATTAAAGTATTGTTGAACAAAAGATAAAGTGATAATGACTTTCTAGCCCTTTGATCTTAATCATAGGTGTTATAATTAGTAGCGCTTTTCCTACGAAAAGGGTTTTGCAAAAGTGGTGGAGAAGCCACCCTGAGTTTTGCTACTTCCACTCATACGGATGCTATGTCATGAAGTAAGGAGCACAAAATTGAAGTGGAGGCAGCAAAAGCAGCAGAGGAAATGTGAGGCTTTCTTGGATGGTGGGTGTCATCATGATGGTTAGTTAATTGGTGAGGTTCTTTAACCCTTTGACCAGAGAAGATCTAATAATGGAGCTTATGATGGTACTGAAATTTTAGGCAATAAAATGGGTTTTGGGTACTGTGATGAAATGATGATGGCTATGATTATGATATGGGCTTGGAGGGTTACCTCCCTCCTTTTCAACTTTTTTCAGTTCTTAGGGTGGTGAATTGCATTAGGAGTTGTTTGGAGTGGAAAAAGGGTTTGCATGGGTAATGAGTGGTTGAATGGTAATGAAGAGAAGGGAAGGGTTGGAGTGGGATAATTCACTAGGTTGTGTCCTAGGGTTTCTAGTTCTTTGACTTGTGACCTGAGGAACTTGAGATAGTTTGCAGCCTCATCAAGCATTGAAGCAGTGTCCATCTTGCTCCCACCTGGAACCAGCCTCTGCAAAACCCTAATTCTCTCACTTATCCTTTCCCTCCTTTGCCTTGCAGCCACTGTTTGTGGGTCACTTGATATTCTAACATTCTTCCTCTTCTGCTTTTCCACCACCTCCACTCCCAGATTCACTGGCCTAAACACGGCTGCCCTATAAATCATCTGCTTCATTTGTGCAATGGCCTCTGAATCCGGTTCCTCTACAGATGAACTTGGCTGTTGAAAACTGATATTTGATGAACTTGGATGCTTCTTCTCTGATCTGGGTTTCTTTGCTTTTGGTGGATTCTCTGAAATGAGCTTGAAACCCCCTTCTGCAGCCGAAGAATCTGAATGTAGAAGATCAAAGTAAGAACAGTTTGCGCCAAATTTAGACTCCGAAGAACTTTGAGAAACTGTTTCATCAATTTCATGATGGACTTGGCCTCTATGGGTATCTTTGTTACTCGCAGACTCCAAAGATGAAATAGCTTTTGTGGAGCTAAAGTTCCACAAGTTTTTACACTCTGAGAAAATCATGGAAATCCCATCTTCCTCGGCCGATGTATCAAGAGAGTCTAGAGAGCCTGTTGTAGAAATTCCTGCCTGGCCATATTGTAAGCCATCTGATGACAAGCCAAAATCAGCTATTTGGGGCTGCGGCAAATTGAAGTTTGAAACAACATTTATCGAATCCAATTCCGGTGGTAACTGCTGGACAATGCTATAATTTGAATTAATATGAGATAGCTCAGGTTTTTGGATATCCTGAATTGAAGCAAAGATGTCCTCTGGGATTAAGTTGGACACCATGAAGCTCTTTTCAATATCATGTTGCTGATGGCTCCATAAGGATGATGTGTTGCAAACTACTGATGAGCAATCCCAACGCAAACTATCCATTGATCGATTGATTTGGATTTTCGATATGAATCAACTGTAGAATGTAGAAATTTCAGTAAGATGAAATCTATGAACTAAATATTTCAAAGCTGTTCAAAGTTTCACCATGTTTATGAGCCTTATGTATGTCAAAAGTTGAGACAGAATTGGAGAGATTTGAAAGGAAATTAATTCATCCCATCAACAAACTATAACAAAAGCAAAGAACTAAATCCAATAACACATACCTAGTCCAGATCTAGTCACTAACCGTGAAAAAAAACCCAGAAAAGGTTGAATTTTTTTTGCAGCTGATAGAACAAAAGTTGGATCAAAACCTCAGCTGTATATCACCTCTATACAATCTGGTACTGTCTCTAACCACCATCTTTAATTCATTTCATGAAAACTGTGATCACCAACAAAAACAGCCATTGCTACGTCAGTCTCAGCAACTAAAATTTGTCCACCACTATAATAGAGACAATCCAAAAGAAATTCAAAACTTCCTTCAAGAACTCTTACAATTAAAAGACAACCGAGGAACAACGATAATAGAACAGAAACCTTTTCCACCCAATGGAGTTGTATATAGAGAGAGAGAGTTTATGAAGGAACTTGTTATACCTTAAGCAGCCATGGAGGACCAAATCTTGATTCTTTGTATTATGTTTGTTGGATGAAAACAATCTTAATTATGTAGAAAGAAAAGAGCCAATGGTCTAACTTATACTGCTATTACTACTTAAGCATGTCAAATATGAGGGGAAAAAAAGTGGAATTTGATAAAATATAGCTTCACCAGTTGAAAGGAGGCATCAATTAATATAGTAATGGGTTGGCAAAAAGATAAGGTCTCTAATTGGTCAGTTTGGTGGGGCTGTAAGAGTATATATTTTTGCAGATGGGGAGCATGAGATTTCAGAGAAGCATTTTGAATCTTGAATAAACAATTGTTTCTTCATTTGATTGTTTTCATATATATACATATAGTTTAATGTATTTTTATTGAGTGGGAAAGCTCTGACCTCCTTTTGGTTGCTCATGCTATTCGATCCATGCGCTCTGTGAAGTTTCAGGGAACTGCAGTGAGAGTGAGCATCTTTAGCAGATTTTTGTCAAAAAAATTTCCATTAATCATAGTTTTAATCATAACTATAACTGCTTTTAGTAATTAAGAGTCTGAGTGAAAAGCTCCCGTTCGACCGTATCATTCTCTATATAAATTGTGTATGATCAATTTTTTCGTTGTATAGCATTACTAAGCATGAAAACTTACGAATATGTCTTGAAAAGACTACAAATCGACTAAAATGCCCCTTGGAGGGATACGCCTCCATCATCAGAAGTGTCAGAAGTGTGTTATCTACTCTCTACAGCCATACAGGCATACATGGAGTAAACGATTTGAAATTTCAACCTGGTACTCTACATGCATGATAGATACAACATATAGCTTGAAATCTAGGAAATAGGCAATTCCAACAATTAAAGTGATAGAGGAAATAAGAGCAAATGCATATGAGTTTAGACACTCATATTTTACTTAAGTGCATTCAATGGATTGTCAATCTTAATTTACTTTTTACAGCAGTAAACAGAAAATTCTTCAATGGATCTGCAGGAGGTGTGTGAACCTTAGGATTGACATCATAAACATAGAACTAGTAGTGGAGGGTTTGGAATTTAAGAGATGTTGGCAGGCAAGCAAAGATATCAGAAGAGAAGATAGCCCAAACAAGTTGCTCCTAGGACTTTGTCTTTTCACATCCTAGTCTATTATTTTTTTCCATTTTAATTAATAAATCTGAAAGTCTTAGTTGTTACTCTGAGAGAGAGAGAGAGAGAGAGAGAGCATCTGGTTTCTTTTCTGGTTTCCGAGTCCTACCCACATGCAACCCATCATTACAGCTCAGTGAATGGGTTTCCATAGCTTCTTTTGTCACTCTTAACATCTCTTATTTGTCAACTTCCATTTTTCTTCAGGCTCTCTAAGGAAAAAAAAAAAAAAAAAAAGATATATAAAGCTTCGGATTTCTTGAAACAGAAGTACATTCACAGAGAGGGAGAGAGAGACTTTATTAAGATATACCCATTTGATAATTGCTGCATAACACAAACCTTAGTAGGAGCGGAGAGGTTAACTTTTTTTGAATAATTCCCACTTGAACTTCAATCCACAGCACAGCAAGTTAGCATTTAGCAACATACCACAGAGAGAGAGAGCAACTAGCCATCATCATGGAACAAACATGGCCGAGAGAAAGAAAACAAAATGGAGAAAGTATGGAAATAATTTATGGGTTTCTTGACCCATTTTTGTATTGAAAACCAATTGTAACTGTAGTAGTTTGTTTAAGGGAAACATCCAAATAGGCAAGACTCGTTGCTCAGTTGACCTGCTGCCTGTGGGACATGGTATAGCCTAAAACAACTTGTTTTCAACACGGGTTTGAAAATGCTTGATTCACCCAATAAATACGAGCTGATGTTTCAGGACTTCGACAGAAATCAACAAGTTTTTTGGTTATGAACCCATAGACATGAATTATGATGAACTCTTCTAAGTTCCAACATTGCGAGCAACAGCCAATGCAAAAGGGATATATAGATGGAAAAAGCCCGATTCGTTTGGGACCCTCTTATGATGGATAGAGAGGGTAATTTGACCTAAAGAAGCGGGACCTCAACCCGTCCTGACTCTAATGTAAAAGGTATGCGGATATACTAAAAAGTTTATGGACGAATTATGAGAAAAAGAATAAAATTCGAAACGGATATGAGACGAGATGTGGGAAAGAGCGAAACCTGACTCCGACTGGTTTATGTATCAAAATAACTAAAATACTATAATTATACATAAATATCACTTGTATGTATAATGATATTATATAATGAAGTATTGTCTACTTTTTATCATGTAACGTAATTATTATTTTCTAAAACTATGAGATTATGAAAATATTGCCAATATGCTAAATAAAAAATAAAAAATATGAGGATTATTCCAACCCAGCTCGATGTGAACATAAAAGGTATGGAATTATAAGATTCAACCCTTAATTGGTATGAGAAAGAGTGTTAAAGAGGTTTTTTCTATGAGGGTCAAGGTAAGGTTAAGATAAACCCGTTTTATAGCCGACCGGTTGCCATCTCTAATCACGGAACTTCGAACACTGATTTTTTTTCATTTTATTATTAATGTCATCAACCTCCATATCTGTACCCTAAAACAAAGCAACAACCCTTCATTGATCAATTCGGTTGGGCTGCACATGCCGACCCCTACTTCAATGGAGCCTCCAGGAGATGCGGACCCGTTGGGCGGCCCAGAATCGACTGCCTCTCTCTCTCTAGTCTCTAGAATGTTATAGTAATGACTGCACGGGCTTCTCCCCGTACTTCCCCATTATTACGTCTCACACGTGAAATCCACGCCCTTATTCACACGTGGCTCTCGGGGATTGGAGGAACCCCTGATGAGATAGCCACCTTGCACGTGGGAAATCAAAGAATCAGTGGGAGGCTATGGAGCTGTACCTGGGACCATCTGATTCTGATCATTCATATCAAAACCCGACTCTCTCTCTCTCTCTCTCTCTCTCTCTCTCTTACTCAACATTATCATCTACAATTCTATGGTCACTTCATATCCATGTGTGGCACTTTGTTTATGTTTACATTGATTTGATTGCGGGAATCAAATCTGCCCAATTGATAAATACTTCCAATTTGGGTTGTTTTTTTATTTACAGATTTTCCATATGGATACGTTAAGGTAGCATCTCAAAATCTTCTTTCCTCTTGTCTATTATATAATACAAATCGTTTCTTATTCTTGTCAAGTTCAAAGAATAAACCGAGAGTATTATTTAATAATATGAGTAATATTATGCATTCAAAAAATTCATACAGAATTTATATTTAAAATGATGTATCTGAGTTGTGAGTCTATCACCTTAAAACAAAAATTCACCAAGATGTATTTTAATTACAAAACTGTTACTGTCACATCATTCTAGTTCAAAATTCTGTACAAAAATTTTAAAAAAAATAACATTTTCCTAATAATATACCATAGAAAAGGCCTAAAACTGGTCAAAATGATCCCAACCCAAGTTTAGGCAGTTCCAACAGTTGCCATCTCTGTGTGTGAAGTGTTGAAGAGCATGTCGGCATAACTCATGAGTCAAAAGATATATGTATATATATGTATATGCAAGGGCCTCTATAAAAGGGCGGAATTTTACATCAATGGCGACTTGTCATTATGGACAAGGGGGTCCATTGGGTTGCCGCCGCAGACGGTGGTGGCGAGGTTCTCCTGTGTAATGCATGTACTGTAGGAGATTTGTCAGCATTCATTGGCCTTCTTAGTCGCGCCCAATGAAAAAAGTCCAAAGGTAGTTCGTGGGTGGCCATTCTCACTCACTTTCAAAGATGAACCGTCACTTTCCTACAACATTTTCTAGAACTGGTCCTGGTCGTATTCCAGCACTAATCTCAAGTCTACGCAACTTATTATATTAGTACAGAGTAAATTAGCCATTGTACCCTAGTATTTTATTTCAAATTTTACTGTAAAATTTAAGTTCATATACTTTTAATTTGTTACAATGTTACATTTTTATGATCTTTCATTTATGCAATTAATTGATAAAAATTTTGTACATTTCACGTAATCTCTTTTTAAGAGTAAAAATGTACGTTCACATTATTTTAGTAACTAAATGCTCTTATCTCTCACTAATGTATCTCAAACCTCTAAAATTAAGTTATTCTATATATAAATTGAAATTAAGATTACAAAACACCCCTCAATCATCTCACGTGAAAAAAGACTGAGGCCGTTTGGAAGTCAAAATTGTGTGAAAATACATTATTGCTATTGAAAAATAGCCACTTAAAATACACAGGACTTTTGAGTGTCAATTGCACAAACAAAATAATAGAGAGTAACATTGCAACAAATTAAAAAATTATAAGGTTAATTGCTATAATTAAAAATACAAGTTTTGAAATGAAATTTAATGTAAAATGCAAGAATACAAAGTGTAATTTACCCTTTAGTATATAATGTTATATTTTGATGTATTTTGCTAATTTTCAACTTATTTCGATATACATATTAAAATTTCATTATTCCACTAATATTTCGTTTGAACTTCTTAGGAAACAAAACGTTTTGACAATATACCAACATAAAGTAATCACAAACTTTCAGCTCAAATCATAGAAAGGAACATTAATGACACAAAGCTTGAGGCGCCAATCAAACAGGCTCTAATATCTTCTCAGCTCCTGTAAGATGTGTGTTAAATTTAATCCATAAATTTCAAAGACCAATCTATACATTGGCTCAGACCCAGAAGCCAACGTAAAGACCATGCTCACCTGTATTTACTGATTAATGTATAGACAGTTTAGTTTCCATTTTCCAGTACCAATGAAACATTTTGCAAGAGAGAACTGTTTCCTTGACCAACTCAAATATTTTTCTACATCAGGGTAAGTTTAAAGGGCCCTCAAGTTTGTCTGGAGAAGCAAGCACCTATATGTAAAGCAAAAGGTAAAACCCAACTTCAAGCTCTTGGATCAGTTAGCCACTATTCAGCAAAAGGCTCAAAATGCATTTCCTAGCATCCTCCCCCTCAGAATGGCTTCTGCTTTCCTTACCTGCTTCAGAGGTCCAACGATGAAGACCTACATGAAGATACATCAATTGGTATCCATTCCAAGGATATGCATAAGAAGCATTTGAGAGAGAGAGAGAGAGAGCAGTCACAGATTAAATGGGGGCTTGTAATTACAAAAGTATATCTTAGGAATAATTTAGACCACCATACTTGTTTCCATAAAGTTCACAAACTAACCTTGTCAAGTGGTCCCTTTGCTCCTCCAATTAGAATTTCAGGACTGTAGAATGCATTTCAAGTCATGAACTAGAGAAGCAATGATGAGAGAGAGAGAGAGAGAGAGAGAGAGAGAGAGAGAGTTACCTGCAAGATTCTTTGACTGACAAGATCGAAGAGCCCTTTCTTCCAATGACACATCCCATTTTTCCTGGAGTCACATCAAGCACTGACAGGATCTCCTCCTCTGGACCATTCCCTTCAACAATGAGGTTTTCTGACAGGACAAAGCAAATCTTAGCATTTGCATACATGACTGGACTACATTTCCTTAACTTACCAAGCCATTCATGAACAAATTTGCAGCTCATTGCCAATGATACACAGAAATATGTGTGACTTGTGCGATGTAACATGGACTCGGGTACGGGCATCGAGTGTGGGTATGTGTAGAAGTGTCGGATTTATCTAATTCTCATGTCTAAGGACACCGGGACACGGGTAGATTTCATATTTTTAAATTTTTTCTTTTATTTTGAGGTAAAATGGTGCTTACAAACCAAAGTAGAGCATTTTATGTATAAAATGGAAGTATGTTATTCATACTTAGATGATGCATGTCCAGCTAGCCATACCATTATCCGAGTGTCGAACGTCCGACATGGGTATTTCACAAATTTAAAAGAGTCCATGTAACAACTCTCGTGTGTAAACAAATAACTGCAGGCATACAAGAGAACAAATATCTATTTCTGTTGCTTTTGAGGTATGTTCACTACACAACTGCAATGGCAATCTGCTCCCTATAGACCAAGTGACAAGATTATGGAAGAATCTCAGATATTCTCTCTACAAAGACAGACAACAAATTACATCTCTAGGAAGCTTTAATCCTTAAAAGAATAAGGACTTGCTATCACTTGAAACCCCAGAGCTTGATAGGAGTCAAGAACCCCCGTAAAGCTTTCCTGGTAGTTCCAGTAGGACCAGTACAAGTGTACAACCTACAAACTATGTACACATTGTATCCTGATTCCTGGGGGTATATTAGCAAATAATTCTCTCAAAAATGAAGAAACTTTTCCCTCATGTTTTCTCGATCCTTACAAGAACCAAGTCCACCAACTGCAAATTCTATAGGCAGATCATTCATTCTCTTCAGATCCCCCACATGATTGAAAAATGTCTTTACTTCAAATGAAGGGTTGATCAGTTAACTGCATCAAAGTGAATGAACTTCAACTAAAGTTCTGTTTGGCGTTTAGTAAAAGTAATTCCAGAAATTTATATTGAAAGCTTCAAATGAAGGGTTGATCAAACTGCATCAAAGTGAATGAACTTCAACTAAAGTTCTGTTTGGAGTTTAGTAAAAGTAATTCCAGAAATTAAAATTGAAAGATAGCATATCGTTAATCATAAAATCAAATGCAAAAATATTTCATCAACGTAGATTCTACACTTCTTCAAAATGAAAGAAAATTTGTTTGTTCAAGTTTATAATCCATTTTCCAAAAAAGGGTCAGGGTTCACCAGCTTCATTTAACTCCTTCAAAAAATCTACATTTTTTTCAGGTTATGATGTGGGAGTCAGGACTAATCCCTCCAAATGCACGCAACTTTCCAAATAGCAGCATATTGAATGGATTTTTAACCTGACCTCTTACTTCCCTATAAACACATTTAACAGGAAATTAGAATCATTTCTTCAAAGCAAGGGTTCTCACAAATCCTTGGTGTAAATTCAATGTAACAAGAAACTTCTCTCTCTACCGATCCTCATTTCCACACTAATCAATGGTCCTCGAAGATTGTCATCGAAGGTTATTTATACAAACATTAATAAGTATTAGTTACCTAGTACCTATCCATCAAGGCAAAGCATGAATAGTTCCCAGGATAGTACGACAATTCCTGACAAATCTTAAGTTATATCTATTAACAGTTAAAGCAGGAAAATAGCAGCAATTTGTTGATAACTCAACCATGGCAAAAGAGGTTTTGGCACACTTGTTTCATGTTATCATTTTTCTGTCAGTCACTCTAGAAAGTATCAGCATGCAGTAATGGGATGGCAGTTGCCTAACTCGACTAAAATGCAAACCAGATAATTATAGCAATTCCGAACCTTGTGCAGTCTTTGTTTAGAAGGGCCTGCAAGACTATGAAAACTCAATGTAGACTGGCCATACACTACAAGAATGCATGATCTTTGTGGTTGGGAAGAGAGTAACAACACCTGGAATAGAAGGAATAGATGGCCAATCTTTGAATCCATTATCACCGACGCAGAAAGATCGACAATAGAGTGCACCGCGAACAACCAGTTGCCATAAGGATCTTTGACTCAATTTCTCCATCATCTTGTGGTAAATATAAGGAAGAAAGCGGACATCATCTGCAGCTGCACGGACCATCAGTTCAGAAAAGGGTCTGTATGTCCAAAATTTTGAATCCTGGAAATAAATACAAAGATACTTACATACATACACTCTCCAAGAAATTAGAAATGAAAAGGCTTGCACAAAAAATATGAACGATTGTTATTAGTATGCACAAATTTCTAAGCAACCAAAAAAAGCCCAAGGAAAATAAGTACCAAAAGGAGACAAAAATTGTAACAGCTAAATTTATTGCTTATTGGGGCATTTAACTTCCAAGAATATTTTCTGTGAGTTTCTGAACTTCACACCAATTTTAACCAATCATTTTAGCTTCTTTGTAATTTTCTTTTCTTAACACTTCAACAGTATATGCCCATATAAATAAGGAAGAAATGCTTTCGGAGAAGATAAAAGGAATTCAGGTGTTAAACCCGTTGCTGCTCACCACAAACTGAACCAGGAGAACCTTAAGAAAACATAGACGACCTCCACAAGAATTGGCGGCCAAAGGAGGGTGGCCTAGCTCACTAAGAGTTGGAGGGCTGAGGGCCAGTGGCTGGCCAAAGTGGATTCTTCAAGGGCGAGATGCCCTTGGCCAAGACTTCGTAGGCTGGAGTGGCCCATCTAGATGATGAATTTGTTAGGGAGCCTGAGGGCCTAGTTCATGTAGGGCCATTCTCTGAAGGCTTCAGTTGAAGGAGAAAGACATCGAGCCGGTAATTGGGAGCTTGCGAGGTTTTCATCAGGTGGCATTGGGCTTGGGGGATTTCTTGTAGGGGCAAAGATATGGACCATACCTTCAGAGAACTAGGGTTTGCCTTCATCTCCAAGGGCAGCCCAGTGGCATGCTTGGCAATGAGGTGGACGCTGGGTCATCTAGGGGCTGTGCTCGATGAGCAAATGTTTTTACAGAGGAGAAAGGGGTGGTTCCAGGAGACACGGAAGGTTGGGGTTGAGACTACATGTGGAACAAAAGTAGCTCTCTCTAATAAGCAAGCTCAAGAGTCAAAAGTGGCTGTGGTGGGAGATGCAAAAGTTATTCTACAAGATAAAGGGAATCTAGTGGATGATCCGCGCTCTGCAGTGTTGTTCGAGCCAGAACGAGTTAGGTTGGCATCTGATATACTTGGGGGTTTCTTGTTGGGCCTCGACTGGGTCAGAGAGGTGCAGCTTGAATGAGCTCATTGTAGGGGAAACTCAGCATTTGAAGTTAAGGCCTTTGTTTCTTTGGTATTAGGTAGGGGTGGTCATGGGCCCAATAGCCAGCCCATCATTCATAGGGCTTGGGATTTTTTTAGGCCCGATGAGATTAATGGGTGAGCTTGGGAATAGTGTTTGAAGCCTGGCCCAGCCCAAAGTATGTACAAAATAATACATTTTTATATTTTAATATATCTATGTATTTAACATTGTTTAGAAGAAAAAATATTTATTAAAAATTTTGTTAGGTTAAATGGGCAGGCTTGGGAATCTAGTTTTTATTTTGGATGGCTTGGGATTTGGTTTAAGGCCCGAAGGGAAATTTTTTTAGTGTAGGCCCGGCCCAACCAATATCTACCCCACTGTTAGGTGATTGGTGGCAAAAGGTAGACCTGGAGCTTATGGGTTTTAGTGAGGAAAGTTTGGAAAGAGAGCCTTGGAGGTTAAAAATATGGGCAGCGGTGGAGTGGTTCAGGAGGATTGCATTCCTTTTGCCATATGTAGACCAAATTCTATAAAGGTGGAGGGGTTGCTTATTCCTGTTGCTGAGAATGTGCAGGAGGTTAAAAGGTACAAATGAAGAAAGCTTGTTTGAGCTTTTAAAGGCTTCGCACCTAAAGGGCTATGAAGAGGAGCTGATACAACTTTTCAGGAGAGTTGAGAGGGAGAAGGAACATTGAAGACCAGAGGTTAAGAGGGCAGGGGTCAAGTCTAGCTCCAAGGAGGAGAGGGAGTTGAGGAATCCTGAAATTTTTTGTGAACTATGAAGCTACGAGGATTAGAGGGGGCAGGGACGAGGTGGGCGTTAAGGAGAGCGGGCCATGGGGATGAAGCTTTAATTGACTTTACCATGAAGATTAGCCTTATTTCCTCGAATGTAAGGGTTCTTAATGATCTTGATAAAAAGGATGCGGTGAAAGCTTCCCTGCAGAAGTGGAGAGGGAACTTGGTATGTCTTTAGGAGATTAAGATGGAGAGTTTAAGTCGAACTGTGATTAGAATCTTATGGTGTGGCAAGTGGGTGCAATTGGAGTTTTTCGGGGGCAGTTGGGACAACAGGGTGGTATTCTTGTTATGTTGGGATTTTAGGAAGCTGCCGAAGAAAAGGGTGAGCATTGGCTTGTTCTCTATCTAGTGCTTGTTTGAGTGCGTGGAGGACAGATTCTCTTATATCTTTTCGAGTGTTTATGGTCTGAATAAGATCAAAGCTAGAAGGGGACTTTGGGAGGAGCTTGGGGTCATTAGGGAGAGTAGAAGTCGACCCTGGTGAATAGGGGGCGACTTCAGTGCAGTTAGGTATCCTTCTGGGAGGTTAGGTTGCTTTATGCTCAGGGAATCTGATGGAGTTTTTAGAATTCCTTGAAGAGGGGAAATTGCAGAATTTACACCGGGACGGGGGAGATTTTTGTGTTTCTCCTCTCTTCTGATTGGGAGGAGCAGTCAATCTTGTCTACCAAGAGCAGTACTATGTACCCATTATGCTTGACTGTGGTGGGGTGAGGAATGGTCCTAGCCCTTTCCACTTTGATAATATGTGGCTTAGGAAGGAAGAATTCATCAACATGGTGGAGCTTTGGTGGGCCTGTTATGCAATAGAGGGGGGATCCCAGCTATTGTCTTGCCAGGAAGTTGAAGCTTCTAAAGGAGGACTTGAAGAAGTGGAATATAAAGGTGTTTGGAAGGGCGGAACTCAGAATTGCAAGGATAGTGGAAGACATCAAACAGTTGGATGATAAGTAGGCAGGGACGAGTTGTCAGGCATGGAAAAGGCTAATCAGGTCGAGCTGAAAGGTTAGGTAGGGAGGTTGATGATTTTTGAGAAGATGTGTTAGCATCAAA
The DNA here is from genome assembly GCA_033060915.1 of Euryodendron excelsum. NCBI lineage: Eukaryota > Viridiplantae > Streptophyta > Magnoliopsida > Ericales > Pentaphylacaceae > Euryodendron > Euryodendron excelsum. Next base: position 36,489,248 of record CM065394.1, read on the forward strand.
AAGCACGATCTATTTGGTTAAAGGAGGGGGATAAAAACATCACATTCTTCCATCGCACGGCCAACATGCATACAAGAGCTAATCATATTGGAAGAGTGCTGATAGATGGCAAGGTGATTTTTGAGGAGGGAGCTATTTCTATGGCATTGTGGTCTTTTATGAGGTTGCATTCTGAAGGGGTCTCTTATGGAAATTTATTAATTTCAAAAAAGCTAAACCAAAGCCCAAAACCCATTCAGTAAATACCTGTATCATAACCTTTAAGACTCGAGCACCTCCTAGAGAGAGAGAGAGAAGAAGAAAGTGAAATTGGCCATCGTGGAACCCTAGAACACCTAAAATCCAACTATAATCTAGACTAGAGAGAGAGAGAGATTTGTACCTCAACCCATATACATACGTGTGTGTGTGTGTGTGTACATATGGGTGTAAAAATTCAGAGAAAGCTTCAGATCTTCACAAATAGGAAGAGATTTAGGAGAATCAAAGCTTCAATGTGGTAGACAGGAACTTGGGAGAGTTGGTCTGAGTAACAAAGACTAAAAGTAAAGGTAAGGGATCTTCTTTGGTATGGTTTTCTAAATACTCGTGCCGTTTCCTTCAGCCTAAAGGAGGTTGTAACAGTTTGGAGACTACCAAAATCATTACATAATGATTTCGACCGATTGTCAAAACCTTGATGTGTACCAAACATTTGAATTTTCAAGGACCCATTATAATTTAAGGGTGAAGGTGGAAAAGGAGACCAAAAGAGATGGCAGATTCTTAATGGCACAGAGGGAAACATATATAAGATTTGCTTTCTGACAAAGGGCTTTGAGTGCCCTCGTTGGAATAAACTATCCATTTAACAAATTAAAACAAAAAATTGGTGCCTGCATTCCAAGCAGGGTGTAGACTATCTTTTTTGAGAAGTAAAATTACATTTGAGGAAAAGGCACACTAAAATTGAGCACAAAAAGACAACTTTAAGTACTATGCACAAAATATTTACTCAAAAGCCTCTACAAAGTCCAAGAATTGGTTCAAGGATGCATCAACTACACCTGAGAACCAACTATAAAAAATAAAAAAGGGAAAAATCCTTCAGAAGTAAATGTCGGTGTTGGTTCTGCCAATGTGGTATGCACTATTTCCGTACAAGACAGCCCCTCAAAGTCTCACACTTGAGAGCTGTGCCAAAGCAACGGCCCCTATGGACTGTCAAAAGTATTTCAAAAGAAAAATATAATTCACCACACACTGGTATCTAAATAAATGAACCGACTACATTCTGCATATTAACAACTAATGAGGAAACAAATGCAAATTTGTTGACTATCATGTGAGCAATAAAATGAGAAGATCAATTCCAATAGCATAATATCTGATACAATAATAACACTACTTCCAAACTAATAACATATATGAATATACTCACCTCTCTTAGAAGGGTGCGGACTTCTTTCTTCTCAAGATACGATATACCTACATTCACAAACTAAAAGTCAAAATTAGAGAAAGCATAAAAACAAGAATTTCAAGATGCTGATTTTCTGGTTTATGTTTTCAACAACAATATTTAACAATGAAACCCATAAAGAAACCATCAATTACAAATATTAGAGGAAATATAGATTTCCTCATCAACAACACATAAAAAGGTACTTCAATGGCAACTAGACACAACTAGACAAATGTTCTGACAAACCACACAAATTTGAGATCAGATATGAAATACAAAATTGATGTAAACACAATCATACAGAAGAAGAAAAACACTGATTTTATGGTTTGGCTTAAAGCCTACTTCCACAGGAGATGACGATGAGAATTTTTTTAGATAAGGAAATGCTGATTTTATTAAAGACTATGAATTCCATGTAGAGGTGAGACACAGGATAAAATACAACCAATTCATGCAACATAAATACAATCCAAAAAATATCCCTAGACTTCAGCAACCAAAGCCCACAAAGACAGGAATTCAAAAATTACTTGGTTGGCCTAAAGTGGGAAAAGCCCCATCCTTAAATATCCTCCAACTGAGCTTCCAAAGGCCTAACTTGGTGCAAGTGGAGCTTTGAAAAGCTTTGAAAATCTTCTTCTTCTTGAGGAATCAAAAGACAAAACAGATTCCCAGACATTTAAGGCTTACAAAACTAGCAAAGAAATTTTAAAGCACTTCTTTTTTTAATAAGAGAAATTTTGAAGCACTTAGCCGCAAAGATGAAGCGGACAGAAGAAAGAGAATTTCTTGGACATCACTACAAAAAGAACACTCAAGAGCAACTTCTCCCACAAATCAATGAACCTCTGCCGCTAATAACAATAATAACAACAACAATAACAACGGCAATGGTGATGATGACAATAATAACAATAGCTATTTTTATTATTTTTATTATTTCGTGGCAAGAACAAAAGAAATGAACTGCAGCAAAGATGTAGTACCACAATAGCGTGGATCTGCAAGGAGGCCAACAAAAGAAATGTAGTTTATCTGGTGATCTTTTCTGCCCCTGCTGCTCCTCTATGAGATAATATGCTATCTGTAGAGAAATAAAAGAAGAAATCAACCCCTTGATCATCAGTTGCTTTTCTGTAATAAACACATGTATCAATCCAGGAGGAACATTAGAAGCAATGAAAGCAAGCTTGTAACCAGTTGAGCATATAGAACAAACTGGGGTAAAAGATCAAATTGTGGAAGTCCATATTCTCACCAATCTAAAAGCCTTGACATCATTAAGGATGAGAATAAAAAGAATGACCTCCAATAGCCAGAAGAATATTTCTAACTGATTGTCTTACAAAAAAAGAAGTCAAAGTAATTCAAAGTTGGCCTGTCTCCTTCTAAGCTCTAAAACAATTGTTCTTCAAATCAATCCCAAAGCAAATTATGCTTTCTGTGACCAAGGATTACTTCATGGGTATGACCTAAAACTGTTCTTCAAATCTATCGCAAAGCAAATTATGATAAGATAACAAAAGAAACAAGTATGACCTAAAACTTTCAAGTTAGAAGCCATTCCTCATGTGGGTACACAAGTCCGTTTCTCCTACGTGGCACGCCACATCACCAACACATCATCGTCATCTCCATCCGCTTGGTGCCACGTGCCAGCCTCGTGAGGTGACACGTGGAGTTTCAGGGAATTTTTGTGAGTCCTCTTTTGATATGATGGAGTTTTTAGGAGGGCTCGATTTTAAGGGGGAGAGTTAGGCTTTTGTAAATACCTCATGTAAAAGGGGGTACCCCTTCTTGGTGCCTTTTTTTAATAAATTTGCTTGCTTATCCAAAAAATAAATAAATAGAGGCCATCACCTCCATACACGCAGTAAGTATCCCTTATAAGTTCAGAAGTTCCGACTCTCCATTGCCACTCTCTCTCCATCTAGGACTGTCTTAGCTCTCTCCTGATCCACCTCCAGTGGTGGTCCACCATCCAGGACCTACCATAACTTTCCAAAGGGCTCACTACAAGTCGACTTGTCACTCTCCTCCCCACCTCCCTGAAATTCTTCAACTTAGTATAGCTACTTAAAAATGATGATCATAAACAAAGAAACAAGTTTGACCTAAAAATTTCAAGTTAGAAGCCATTCCGCCCTCAAATTCCTCCACAACAATTCAGATGCTGCAGTACCCCCTTGACAGGTGGCTAATAAGGCTTTATCTTTATGCAAAGCGAACAATCCATTTGTCCTAAAGATGTGAGAAATGGAGCTTACAATATGGGTTATGAAGAGTTTAGCAATGTAGAATCATTGAAAATAAACTGTGCTGGCGCCCTGGGGGCTGGCTCCAGGAGTCGAACCTGCGTTGGCCAAATGTGGAGCAAACCCCAACTGAAAGAATTGTGTTCAGATCACATAAAATAATTGTGTAATAAAGCTCCAGTAAAAGGCTTAATTATTGTGATGCTTAAAAGCACATAGAGGGATATGAACGCGAAAAATTATGAATGGAAACCAGTAGCTTACTGAGGTTAATGTGATCAAATCAGCAGGGAAAGCAGTTTAACCAATACTAGTAAATTCATTCTAATTATTCTACAGACCATTTTTGTAGCCATTTTTTTGTTGCAAACCAAAAGGCTCCCAAAAAAATTCACTTATTTAGTACCAAGATACATGGACTAGGAAAAGTTGTCTAGTACAATGGCTGGATGGTTAGTTAGGCTACAAAAATCAGAAAGCATACTTATCAAGAAAATATCTATTTTTAAAAGTTTTTAAAAATAAAAAATAAAACTTGAAACTCACCTGGGTATCCACAACATTGTGCAACTTGATTCCAAATTGAAAATGCAAAGCCTGCAATCAGGGCAATACACAGGAGTAGGCACATGTCATAAATGAAACACAAAACATGCAGAGAAGTTCTAAATCAATTTTAAGACCTCACTGTCCTGTTTGCAGTCGTGAATAACTTTTGTGATGTAACTAGACTCACAAGCAGGTTTACAGGCTTTCATTAGCAGTTTCCCACCTTGAATAGCATCAACCAAATATATAGCATCTGGAAAAGCAAGCTGAAAGAGGAAAAGGATGGATACCAATGAATTTATATCATCATGATTACCTAAGGTCTTGAGTGAATCACAAGGACAGACCCCAAAATAATAAAAATCAGTTGAAGTTTTAAGATTAAACATACAGAAAAAGAAAAAGTAGCCAAACTCAAAACTAAATTATCTGTCAAAGCATTGTCCATATCCATAGAGAACTTTATAGCTCTTTAACAGCAACAGCCCACAAAATTTCAGCCACATAAGAGTCAGAGATTGGAAGAAGAAAGGACAATGCTTATCCCCAGCCAAATGATGTACATGGGACAGACAGATAACCTACGTGGTAGAAAGTTGAAAATCTATTGTTCACATATATAAATAGATATAACCGCCATGTTAGAAGGTCGACTCTATTTGCCAGCATTTGTAACGTACATATGCTATAGTCGCTTAGATTGCATCCATTGATTAGTTATATATTTCATTTTTCGGAGATAGAAAGGGGGGGAGGTATAAGTCCCCAATAGTTGATACAATTAGGATTCCCAATTTCCCATTAACTGATTGATTCATACAGGCATATTTGCATTTTGCACATATCCAGAACCAGCTTAGTCATTCTCCAAAGATCCTCCCTCTGAAAGGAACAGTTTGGAAAAAGAGGATCCTTCCTCATGATAGTAAAAGATTGGAAGAAACTAATTTAATAGTTCTTAAAATACCACCTCTTGTTCTGTATATACTTAAAGGAAGTTTAAAATTCATATGGTGCTACCTAAAAGCAATAACAAGTCGAAACAGAAACACACAATACATGAACTTGCTCCAAATGCTTCATAGAAGACAACAAACTGGTTTAGTGACAAAAGGACGTCCAAATACCTCATTATTTATTCTAGTGAGATACAATTTTTCAGAAATAAATATAGAAATGTGAGACGTTTTTGTGTTAAGTAAATAATAAACATAAATGGAAGACATAGAAGACCACTACATTTCATATTTCTTTAATTTTATTAGAACTCAATGAGAGAGATAGAAGATCGCTACACATTACTAAAAACTGGTTTAGCCTTTGATTATAAAGTTAGGTCAGGTAGTCCAAAATAACCTAAAAGGGCAATAATAGAAAAATTATACAAATTGTTTCTTCTAACAGTAAAACGAATAAAAAATAAAGTTAACTGCATTGCAACATAAATATGATGATACTGCATACACAGATTTAAGTGGGAATACCTCCACATTGAAAAAGTTTAGTATATTTATTGTAGAAAAACCCCATAAAGAAATGTTAACAAAAACATCTACCATCTATTAGTTTAAATGATCCTATAATTCAATAAATCATCTATTATAGGTGGTAAAAACACAATCCTAATACTGTGACATTATTAAAGAATAGGAGTTGCATGTTCTGATATGTATTTCAATATTTGCAGACTTGCAGTCAATATAAGTGCACATACACCTAAGGTGTTTGACTCAGCCATATTGTATAACTCATGAAATGTATATGTAATTCCATAAAGGAATACAGAATTCGCTCTTAACATATGTACATAGCACCATAAGTAACTCATAAATCTTCAAATTGGGATAATAGTCCAGCATATGAACTAAAGGCTTCTTATCTTATCTAAAATATAAGAGTAGACATTACACCTGCATAATACAAAGAGTTCCACATCGACAGAGGTCAACACCCTCACAATCAAATCCAATCACCAGCTGTCTTTCAGGAGAGGGACAGAGAAAATGGCTCGGAAGTTGAGATGCATGGGTGACTATGTGAATTGGTACCAGTGATAGAAGCGCTTCATGATCTGGGTGCTTGTCACCTACAGAACATAAACGTAAAAATATAAAAATAAATTTAGTGAAAGTTAAACCAAAATCGCAAAAAGAAAAGAGCTAGAGAAATGAAAATATAAAGGTTCAACAAACCAAATCTCTATAGAACTAAAGCAGGAATAATCTCTAATTGTACTTTGGCAGCAATGAACCCCACATGCATAAACACTGATCTCATTGCACTTCCTATTTCATGCATAGCCAGTTTAACTTTTACACGCAACAATGGACGGCCTCATTTATTTTTACATGCAACATTAAGCAGAGAAGCATGACGAGGCATATCATCTTCTTTTTCATTTTGCCATGTGAAATTCTAAGCATGAAAAGGTCAAAATTAGACAACTAGCCTTTTGTCATTTTCTTTTTTTTCCTTTTAGAAGGCGCATTAGTTTTCTGTTACACGCCAGCTAAAGAAGCTCGGTTTTCTAGTTTCACCTTCATGTCATATCTTAAATAAGCCATTATGTGCAATCAATTTATGAAGCATTTTTGAAGGACATCAAATTCAAATTTTGATAAATTATTTAAATTTTCATTTTTTTGGTCCTCGAAGATGGAATTCAAAACTTCTAATCACCATTCAAAGTTCAAACATAAAAGGGAGGATAAACACAAGCAAACAAATAATACCAAAAACTCATTCCTTTCTTTTTTGTCTTTTTCCTTTTTTCTTCCCTTCATTTTTTGTTTCCTGTGTTTGGGTTAGAAGCATCAAGCAGTACCAGGATGTCCAGAACAGAACATTACTCAGGGAAATGCTCACATGATTTCACAATCAAATCAACATGATTCCACTTTTCTCAGGCATCAAACCATAACTCTGAAACAAAAACAAAGAAACCCAAATGGGTAACAGTAATCACCCTGAATCCTCTGTCAACAAGAAAACCAATTAACCCAACAAAAGCACTGAGCATTAATCCAAGAAACAAAATATCAACTGTACATAATGCGATACGGACATTCAAAAAAGTAAAATGGCCAAAACCCTGAAACCAAAAACCTAATCAAGCAGATAGTGACAACCCAGAAACCCAAAACCAAAACGGAACCCACAAATAAAAGCAAAACCCACATTCAGAAACATGCGATCATCAGAACCTAATAGCAAAAAAAAACCAACATAACCAGGGCCGGCCCGACATTAGCCCGACTTGTTCTATTACTATTAATTCATTACAAATATAAAAAAGTGTTAAAACAAAAAATCAAGACGCAGGGTTTGCAAGTGAAATGCATGGCAAAAACAAAAATAAAAATAAAAATTTTAAGCTTAATGGCTGTCCTGCCCAGGGGGTTGACCAAGCTAGGAGCTTGCTGGGTTCACCCCTAGACCGGCCCTGAACATAACTAAAACCCAGGTAGAAAAACAGGTAATCATACCCCAGAAAGCAAATGTCCCTCAAAAAGAACCTAAATGACAACGATAAAACGAGAACAAAAACACCAAAAAAAAATTAAAATTTACCAGAGTCAGAAGGGAGAGGAATGTATGTCTGATGGGGAGTAGTAGCAAACGCCATGTGATCAAAAACCCCTGCTAAAACATATAACCAAACGTTGTCTGTAACACTGTCCATGTTCTAACAATATAAAACAATTATCCGAACTTCGAAAGTTCCTAGAACTTACGCTGTTTATGTCCATGCCGCTCTTTTTTCGTTGTTTTAGTCTCTTCTTTGGTCCTTTCTATTTGTCTCTCTCAGGCAATTACAGAGCCCCCTCGCCACATATATGCTTTCCATTGTCGTGCTCGCACGCGTGAGGAAGATTCGAGGACAAAACGTACCGGTACTACATTCACGCGCAACTTTAGAGCGTGAAACACAAAGGCCTTTCAAGTCTAATTTTTTTTTGTATTCGATATATATAAAAAAATTAATTGATTAATCAATTAATGATGACAGAAAAGGATTATAAGTTTAGGTTTTTTTTTTTTTTTTTGGAGTACTTGTAAAGATTTAGATAATAATTCTTTTATTAATCGGAAAAGTGAAGCATCTACCATTAGGTGAAGCATCTACCATTAATTCTATTTTTTAGCTTTTCTCTCTCATTAGGTGTCGATAATATTACAAACAGCGTATACATTAGCACTACAAGCCAGCCAAGACCATCAAATTTTACCAGCTGTGATCTCAGAAAACAAAAGTGCCTTCATTCCATGAAGACTGATAAGTGACAATGTGCTTGTGGCTCAGGAGTTGTTTCATTATTTGAAGAACAAAAGGCAAGGGGTGGAGGGCTTTTCTGCACTTAAACTAGACATGAGCAAAGCTTATGACAGGATTGAATGGTCTTTTCTCGATGGAGTCATGCAAAAGATGGGCTTTGATGCTAAGTGTGTGTGAAGTATAGTGGGAGGTGAGTGGTCAAACCTGTAGAGGGTGACCCTCTGGGAAGTTAACGGCAGACGCTGTCTAGGCGGAGGACCACTGGAGGTGAAGGAGAGAGAGTTGAGACGGTCCTAGGAAGAGAGAGAGTGACAGTGTCCTAAAGAGCTTGGAGAGATTTTGGAGAGGTTGGTGACGAGCATTCAATGTGCAATGAATGTCTTGAATGTCTTGTCAATGGAGAATGAAGGTTTCCTTTATATAGGTGAGGGAAGTACTTCATGATTGGCCATTCAGTTGTCGAGATTTTTGGTAATTGGCTACTCAGACCTGAGACGGAGCCTTTCGTTGGTTGGCTCCTCAGTCTGGAGCTCCTCGAAGACCGACATTCTGAATATCAACTCTGTACCTGTGTAGCAACAGTGATTCAGTAATTCAGACGTTCAGGCATTAAATACGCTTTGTCGTTTGCTTGGAGATCCCTCTCTCTCTAAGACTGGCCAGAGTGGCAAGACCCCTCGGCGAGCCCTCAACTCTAGTCTCCAATCCACTTGTCTCCTAGTGATCCCGCGCGGAGATCCCTAGATCCTGCTCCCAACGTAGGTTATGGAGAATTATGCTAAGTATGGAGATGCGCTCGGCGGCGAGGTTCCATGGCCGAGCCAGGAGGTGCCGAGCGCGAAGCCATGACGCGGAGGAGGTGTCCCGAGGTCACTTGTAGGCGAGGGACTCTTGATGTCTTATGTCGGAGGAGGCGCTCTTCGCGCTATCCTCGGTGAATGAGCTGTCTTGGTACACACGTCGCCTCGATAGGCTACCACGTGGAGTCAAGCGTAGGAGAAAGAGTGGTGAATTGCTGGAGTGTCCTCTTACAAAGCAGAGCTGGACACTCATACCTACACTAAGTTTGTTGCAATGATCATGAACTGTGTTTCAACAGTATCATATTCTGTGCTAATTATTCCTTCTGAGAAGTTTAGTCCTACAAGAGGCATCCGACAAGGTGATCCATTATCACCGTACTTATTTGTTATATGTGCTGAAGCATTTTCTGCACTTCTCAAAAAGGAAGAGGCTAACCAAGAACTTACTGGGATTGCAATTGGTAGTCAATGTCCTAAAGTTAGCCATCTCTTGTTTGTTGACGACAGCTTGCTCTTTGCTGCAGCAAAAGATAGAGAAGCTACTAAAGTAATTCAGATTCTTCAAACTTATGGTGTTGCCTCGGGCCAGTAAATCAATCTTGAGAAATCTACAGTGTTCTTTAGCAAAAATGTTGTTATTGTCACTCAGGATTCTATACGTGGTATATTGGGTGTGGGTGCCATGAATGTGCCTGGAAGATACTTAGGAATGCCTTCTTTCATTGGTCGATCAAAGAGAGAAGCATTTAGATATATAAAGGAGAAGATCTGGAATAGAGCTAATGGCTGGAAAGAAAAATTACTATCTGTACGTAGCTGGAAGAAAAATTTTAATTAAAGCAGTGGCTCAGGTAATCCCAACTTATGTAATGTCTTGCTTTCAACTTCCAGAGTTTCTATGCCTAGAGATTGATTTGATGATAGGACGATTTTGGTGGGGGCAACGAGAGGAGAAACGGAAAATACATTGGAAGAACTAGGAGTATTCATGCAGTTCCAAAGAATTGGGTGGTCTAGGCTTTCGGGGTTTATCGGCCTTTAACAAAGCTATACCTGCTAAACAGGGATGGAGATTGATCAGAAACTGGGAATCATTAGCTGGTCAGATTCTCAAAGCAAAATATTTTCCGAATTCTAGCTTTTTGGAAGCCTCTCTTGGGTACAATCCTTCTTGCGCATGGCGAAGTATCTGGAATGCAAGAACTCCGCTGGAAGAGGGACTGAGATGGCGTATTGGCAATGGTCATAATGTCAGGATTTGGGGAGATAAGTGGATTCCTAGACCTGTTTCATTTAAAATTATTTCCCCTCCTAACGGTCTTCCTCTGGATTTTACAGTGTGTTCTCTAATTGATACAGATCGGTGCTACTGGAATGAAGATTTGATTAAGCAAGCTTTTATGGATGTTGACGTAGAGATTATAAGTCAAATGTTGGGTTAGCCACTCCATGTGGGAAATGTGTTGGTGGTTTTGGTAGGTGGCCTAAGTTAGGCACCTACCTTGACCATGACATGTTCACATAAGGGGTTGGTGGTCATGACTCTCTATAAATAGAGTCCTTTCCATTACCATTGATGTGGAGCAAGAGAGAAGAGGGAAGCAATGGGGAGTTCCAAGGGGAGCTCCAAAGAAGAGCTCCAAAAGAGCAAGTCCGGAGAGCACCGGCCCCGATGTAGGGGTGCGAGTCAGGGGACGCACTGGGTAGGAAAAAAGAGAGTTGTTCCTCTGTGAATTCTTGTGATACAAAGATTGGGATCCTCTGCTCAAGGGACTGTGAGGATGAGAGAACGAGAATAGTGTAGGGTAGCACGTCGGATGAAGGTAAAGGATCCAGTTCATTTTGGAGAGCTTTTGGGCATCTTGAAATTCTGAATAAAATGAAAATTTTTGCTTGGAAGGCATGTCCTAATATTCTTCCAGTTAAAGCCAACTTGAAAAGAAGGAAAGTGCAAGCTGAAGATATCTGTGAGGTATGCAAGAAAGAATCAGAGAGCACCTTTCATTGCTTCTACAAACGTAGTTTTTCCCAAGATGTTTGGCAGGAAACTCCATTTGTCATTATTGGTTTGATGAGGCCTGGGCATGATTTGTTGGAATGGAGTATTGAGATTTTTAATCTATATTCAGATTTGTTGGGAGCCTTCTTTGTTACCTGTTGGAGTTTATGGCTGAATTGAAACCAAATAACCTTCACCCACAGACAGAGGAATGCCGGTGAAGTAGCCAAATTCACTTGTGACTATATTCAGGAATTTCTCCAAGCACAGGAAAGGGATGTTATTTCTATTGCCAAAGAAAGTAATTGTAAATGGGTAGCTCCGATTCAGAATGTTTATAAAATAAATTTTGATGGGGCTATCTTCAAGCATCAAAGGGTGGCTGGCGTAGGTGCAGTTATTCGAGACTACAAAGGTGAAATAATAGCAAGCATGACAGAGAAAGTCCGGTACATGGAGGATGTTGCATGTATTGAAGCTCTAGCAGCCTTCAAAGTTACTATTTTTGCTTTGGAACTGGGAATCCGTGAGGTAAAATTAGAGGGTGATTATATTTCTGTTATGGCGACAATTCGGGATGATTCGGCTATGCTGTCTTCTTACGTACACATTAGTCCTGCGGTTGTGGAATTGGCAAGACTATTTCTAAAATTCAGCGTGTCTCATATTACACGAAAAGGGAATGAAATAGCTCATTATTTGGCTAGAATGGCTCTAGAATTTGAAGGGTCAAAGAGTGTAGATGGAGGATGTTCCTCCTTCTTTAGTTCTGTTGATTTCTGCTGAAGCTCTTGGTGATCTATAAATGCCCTTCGGACCCCAAATTAAAAAAAAAAATCAAAGGGTAATCAAAAGATGTTTGAAACTGTATTGCTAGCACGCAGCCTCATGCAGCAAGTATGGGTCAAATGCTAGTTATTGCATGAAGTTTTCAACAATTGTGTATTTATTATTATTTATTTTACTATAGACAGTCTACTCCCTCTTAGATTAAAGTCCACACGAAAGACATAAATTTCAATATTTATGCATGTGTCCATACATTTGTGGTTTTTCTATTAAAATCAAAATTTACCACTAAAACATTGTTTATACGACGTAATGATAACATTAAACGAACTATGGTCTAATCTAAGTGCCTAATCCTTTCGCTAGGTGTACTAATTGTGCTTCGATCCTTGAACTGACGAATTATGAGCATATTCCTATTAAATTCCCAAACTCAAATTATCAAATCTTCGAATCTCAGTTTAGATTAATGTTTAATTGACATGTGAATTGTTATTGTATTAAAATAAAAAAAGTAACATATCTTTTTATTAAGATTTTGCATAAATATTTTGCAACGAAGTAAATAAATGATTGTAATCTCTGTGTTTCTTTTATATATTTTAAATACTAACAAATTTAAAATTTTTTCAACAAACTGATGTATAAAAAATTAAATATGTTATTCAAATAAATAACTATATATATGCATGTGTACGCACACTATAGAAATCTTCCTGCCCTCAAGATATAATATTTACACATAACGCTATGCACTCCCAATTTCACACTCTCTCGCTACTTGCGAATAAGTTACTTAGGGGGTAATGTTGAATTGTAGGCATAGCCTATTTAACACATATTTGTATACAATTACTATTATTTCAAAGACATTCAAAGACAAAGATGCTACAACCATGGGCAAATCTAGGATTTTTATTCAATGCGGACGAAACTCATACAAAATCATACACAACATTATTTTTTAATTAATAATATTTTTTCTTTGATAAATAAAGAGAGAATTATATTAAAGACACTGGAATAGGGGGCGCCGCATCTATACAAAAGTTGTGTATAAAAAACTATATTCTTATGAAAAACCTTAACTCAGATTTGGCTAGCTAAGATTCACAATTTCGAAAAGCAGTTTGGGATTTGGATAACTAAGCATCTATGGATACAATTAAAATGATGGATGGATTCAAAAAGATTTGATATTTGGGTCTTTTTTTATTTTTAAAATAGGAGTAGATAGTAGTTGGATAAATAAAATATTAAATGGGTAAGAGCATTTTAATTAATATTAGAGTAAAAGGTTAGAAATTAAAATTATGTGTTTATTTGGCCAAATAATGAAGGGTTAATCGTATATATACATATTGCTATAGGTTTAGAGATATTCAGTTGGGGCAAATGTAAGTAATTGTAAATTTAGAGGGGCAAATAGGTATTAGTATTTTCAATGGGGGCAAAACATATGTTTATAACCTAAAATCAAATAAATACATATAATTTCTTTTTAAAAAAATAGGAGAAGTTGTCAAGCCAATGAGGGCAGCTGCCCCCACTAGTCCCTCAATGAATCTACCCCTGACTACAACACATTATTGGGTCCTCCAAGAATATTATCATGTTACTACTCCTCTTCTTTCATAATAACAACCTACCTAACAAGTGAACCCCTTCCATATGAGAGAGAAGGTGACGTGGCACTTTAAAAGGACACAATTTCTCAGCAACCAATGCTAATTAAAGTATCTCTAAGGCTACTCTCCAAAATAGTTGGTCAAAACATACTTAAAAGCTCAATTCTTTATTTTAGCTATCCTTTTTTAAAAAAATACTCCAACAATACTTTCTATTTTAACTAGTCACCTCATGAATTATTCTTTTTTGAACATTCACCCTAATAAAAGAGAAAATAAAAGAGGAGAGAGAGTAAGAGAGATTTATGAATTAAAATTTAGAGAGTCACTTTTGGCTCTCTACATTTGAAGAGTCAAAATAAGACTCTTTAAAATAGAGAGTCATATAAAGAGCCGGTTGTAAGACTATTTTTAAGGTTTGGCTCTCTAAAATAACTAAAAGAGCCACTTTAGAGAGTCCCTTGGAAATGCTCTTAATTTTTAGTCATTTAGCCAAACCTAAATCCCAATTGAGTTATGCATAATTCAAGGAAAAATTATATTCTTACAAGATTATGGAAGAAAATTCTTTACCAAAATGATGTAACAGTGCCATTATAGATGGAATTTTTAGAAAAGCCTAGTTGAAATCTCAAACTAATTCAACAAGCACGATCAATCTGCAAGAAAAAAAGACAATGAGAATGACTCGACCCCCTATTAGGTTGTAGGCACTCCAATAATTAAGTTAACAAGCTTAATCACAATGAATCGAATAAAGTATTAAGAGCTAAAACTCAAATGAACCCACGTTACACTTTTAGTGTATGTGGATATTTATAGGTTTCGAAATGCCATATTCTCTTTAGGAATTAGAGTTACTTTTCTCTAGGGAATCTTTCTAGTTTGAGTCGGTTTAATGTATTAGTCTTATCCTTTATTTTCCCTAGTCCACTTAGGAATAAGATTTATATTATGGACATATTAGTCTTTATATCTTTTGAATTATATTTCTTGGGTCAGCCCTTTTGAGTCCTAGCCACTAATCGTCATGGGCCTGGCCTGCTAAGTCGGCGTCATTTGGCTGAAAGGCTCTTATTGGGCCCACATCCATATTTAAAAATATAAATTATTTTAATTGGTCTTTATAGTTTAAAGCGACAAAATCAATAGTTGGCACTCGTCACATAATTTTGTATTGATTTTCTACACAATTTTTTTGTATGTATATCATAACTCTAATTTAAGTTGTCGGTTTTATTTATGAAAAATTGACGCATCACAAAAATAAAGACTTTATAGATGAAATAAGGTCAAATAAAAAATGTATAAAAACGATATTATTATGTAATAATTTTTTTTCAAACATAACAATCAATATTCATGGATTTAAAATTTTTAAACTTAGCCTCATCTCATCCTCTATTTATAATTTTAATAAAGGTTAATTACATTTTTCACCTTTTTAGTTTACGCCTTTTGTCACTTTGCTCCTTGTACTTCCAATTGTAACACTCAACTCTTCAAACTTGTGGTCAAGTTGTAATTTTCTCCTTCTGATCGATGCCATCAAAATTATTAACGGAATAAGATCACATGATCCTCAAACATCCACTAAGCTAAAAGTAGATGTCTTTTGTGGTTCCTAGTGGCTCTCTTCTGTGACACAGCCGAGTCTGTTGTCAAGTCTGCTGGCAATGCCACCTTCCCTATCTCCCCCAGCAAGGACACCACCAACATGGCCAATGACATCGATGTTGACATAAAAAAACAACAGGAAGAGCTCCCACAGTTGCCTTGCTGATGTAGAAACTAGGGAACGAACAGGGAAGCCAAGAAGGACGAGGCCAGAGATCCCAAGACTGCATCAGAAGATCCGCCACTTCCGAGAAGGAGACATTATAGCATTGCCGGCCGGAGTAGCACAATGGTACTATAACAACAGCAATAAGGACCTTGTTGTTGTTATGGAGGATACTGGCAACGAACAAAGTTGTTATGGAAGACACGGGCAACGAACACAATAAGCTTGACCACAACCCCAAGGTAAGAAACCCATTAAACAATTAACCTATAAAGCTAAATAGGACTTTCAATACTCATATTTACTAAATTAACCTAGCTAAATTGAACTTTCAATACTCTCGGTACTCAAAATTTTACCAAATTAATAATTATAGTGTTATTAGAAATTCTTTCTTACTGGAAACCCACAACAAGGACAACAGTGGTAGAGGGAACTCTACGGCCGTAGGCGCGGTCAGCAAGAGAACCAGGTGAAGTACAGAGCAAAGAGGAAGAACAGGAAGTTCAAGAAGTCGATTCGATACGTGTTGAGGAAGGCCTACATTGAGACGTGGTCAAGGATCAAAGGCCAATTCTAGAAGCGAATCGAGACGAAGACAAAGGTGGTGGAAAATATGTTCTGCTGAGGTTATAAAAGTTTGTGTAACGTGTGTTTCGCTACCATATGGGATGAATTCCTTTAATGCCCATTGAGTCGCAACACATGATGATCACGTGATCATATTCCATCAATAATTTAGACATCTACCAGAAGGGAGGCATTGCAACTTAATCACAAATTTAAGAAATTAACTGTTACAATTAAAAATACAAATGTCAAAGTGATACAAGCGTAAACTAAAAGGGTGACGAATGTAATTATCTGCTTTAATAATGTGTTTGATCTAAATTGTGATTTCCCATTTCCATGGAATATGAATGGGAAGAATCCAGTGTTGTATAGATACACAAGTGTGTATATATTACCGAGGTGCAAATCAAGCGCACTCTTTGTCTTCCCAAACGGAGTTGAGCAATACCTCTGCAGCTCACCCAAACACGCCATTGAAGTGGGATAGAAAACCGTATCCTTTTGACAAGCAACAGAAAAGGCTATATAACGGGACCGAGCAACACGCTCTACAATTTCACCCACAAAAGTACAAAGATGTACTCGTCTCCGTACTCCCCCGATGTTGCAGAAACACCTGCCTTTTTTATCGCGATGTTTAACGGATTTTTGGCCAATTTTCCTTTCCAGATATATATTGTAGGCACAGAGATACATACATGTGGTTGTAAGCATCACACATGGTTTGGAAAATATTCCATGAGAGAGAGAGAGAGTCAGTCTCAGTGCCCTAGTGCCCAAATTTCTCTGCTTTGTTTTTAGGCCTAAAATATTCATTACCCAACTTCCAGTTCTATCCACTTTGGGTCCCACGATGCCCACACCTTTTACTCTTTTGAATATTTTTATTCTTTGATGAGATCCTCTCTTGAAATTCCAAGGTAATCCTCGTCTCTTCCTGAATCTATATATCTTTCTATTTGATATGTTCTCTTGCTCAATCTATCTTTACCCACTTGTACCTCCAAGCGCTCTCTCTGTCTCTTGCTCTAACTGCCAGATTTTTACCTCATCTTATTCTGTGAGTGTGCTTTGTGTTTTGTTTGGTTCTGTTTGATTTTGAGTTGATAGAATTGACCTTTTGAGGTGGGTCAATTTCGGGTACTCTTTGAAAATGGTGTTTTCTTGAACTTTCATGCTTTGCTGTCTTTTGGTTTTTGGCTTAAAGATTTGATTATTTGACATGGGTTGAGCTTAGATACTTGTAGAATTGTTTTGTGTTGACAGTAACATGTGAGTTTTATTGTTTGGTTATGGTTTTCACTTCAAACCTCTGATATTTTCAGTTGGGTTGAGCTTGGTTCTTGTCATATCAATTTGATGTGGTTTTGTTGTTTGCTTTTGATCTGCAGCCAAAATGTTTGTTTCTTGAGGTAGGTTGAATTTGGGTAATTGTTTTTTTGGATACCTGGGTAGGCGAGTTTTCAGGTTTGTAGTTTTGGGCTTTAGTGGGAAAAGGTGGGGATGGAATCATGCTCTGAATTTGATGAAAATGCTTGTTTTGGAACTGGGGTTTCGGTTGAAGCCTTGAAGGACTCAGAAAGGGAAGGATGACTGGCGGCAAAGATGAAGAGAAGCCAATGGGTCATTTGTTTCCTAGGCTTCACATCAATGATGCAGAGAAAGGAGGGCCACGGGCACCTCCAAGGAACAAGATGGCTCTTTATGAACAACTTAATATTCCTTCTCAGAGATTTACCGCTGGATCAGCATCAATGTTGCCTCTTGCGCCCAACAATAGTGGCAGTTCGGTCCCTTCAACATCATATAGTCATGTGAGTTCAAGAGTCTATAGTGGTTTTTGGCTTTTTGCTCTCAATTATGAATTGACATTTTTAACTCTGTCTGTTTAGGGCAAGGGATATACAAGTACCATCCATTGCATTGTAAGTTGGCCGTGATCATGCGTTTTTGGAATTTCTTCTTGTTGTTTGGCTCTAATTTATCTAGTAGTAACCATGGATTTGCTATCTGAATGGTGTAAGAGGGAAATTTCTTCGTTTCTAATACTGTTTTGATTAAATTAGAGGTTGTACTTTTAGGTATGACATTGAGATAATCTTTTTATTGTTTTACTTTTGCCACGGTTCTGCCTGTCTATGAGTATTGTCTCTATTCTCTACGAAATTATGATCGTAAGGTACTTGAGAAATTGGAAGTCATCTGGAGCATTAAATGCTCCCATTGGCAGCTTTGGTATGGTCTTTTCAATAGTTTTAAAAAAGTTGAGTTCAGCTTTTCACTTGGAGTTCAACCATCTCTTTGACAGCATTGCAAAAACAAGCCTATGATGATTGGCTGGCCGCTGGGTGTACCTTGGACAATTGGTTGTCTTGGCACTAACAAGCAGGGCACTTCCTTAAGTAAATTGTTGAATTGATTGTAGTATTTTCGAATTGTGTAGATTTTCATTTATGTCACAGTACTACTGCATCCTGTTTTGTTTTGTTGTGTATTTTTTTCCTTTCATGTTATTCATAATTTGCCTAAAAGAACGTGATTTGTACATTTCAGGACCACTTAGATGCTAGGCAGCCAGTAGGGCTGTTGCCTTTGGACTACACTGATCTTCAGCAGGTTAAAGGTTCCCTCTCCTTTGTACGTCAATATATGGTTGTCTTCTTTCATTTTGGTAGTTTCCAATATTCATCATCTGATTTGAAATTCTCCTTACAAGTAAGTTGAGCTAACGTATAAAGAGAACAATTGTCCTCTGTTTCTTGTGTTTCACTAGTGTTTCTATGCAGTAATTTTTTGAATGTCTTGTGATTCTGTTGTGTTTTGTCACAAAAAAAGGACAAATATTTTTCTGCAAATTCATGAATGCTTATGCTTTTCTATTTTCTGCTTTCACGAAGTGATTCATGGTTGTAGGGTGGTGGCCAAAGAGGGAGTCTGTGTTTACCAATCTGCAACTTACCTGTTTCTTCTCCTTTGGCGGAGAGACTTCACTCTTATTCTTCCGGTGGGATTAATTTGAATACTACATCAACGAATCTTGAATGGCGACCAATGAAGCTCACAAAGTATCACGCTTTGAATGCTGCAGGGCTTACGTCGATAGCAGCCAATTGTAGCTCTTTCCAACCCCACAGTATCTCTGATTCTAAGAACTATGTTGCAAAGAAGCTTGGAGATGAGGATGATTTTAGAGTTCCAACCTCTGTCCAATCAGGTAGAACTCTGAATTGTGTTAACAGAGAGCAAAACATGGATAAAGAAAAACTCACTGCCTCAAGCCCAAACAAACAACTTCAAACTGCTTCTGTAAAGCAACTGAAACGAACTAGCACTGACGATCTAATGTCAAGGCAGCATATGAGGAATCAAACTAAAGAGAACTCAAAAATATCTCCAAGTTTTCAGGACCATGTTAATAGGCCTGCTTCAATTTTTACAAATGGAGATAAGGTTTTGGGCCTTTTGGCAGATGCATCTTCTAGTCCTCTAGCTGGAGCTAGGATCTCTGAGTCAGTAAAGGCAGCACTGGTATCTTTGAATGAGGAAAATAGAAGCAGTTCAGTGGATGACTCGAGTAGATTACATGATTCCAAGGCCAAGTTACATAACGATTACAGAGTTTTGCAAGAAAAAAAGTCCCTTAGAGATGGTGTTTCAGCAGAGCCCAAAAAGGCTGTAGGAAAGAGAAATGCTTCCACATTGGAAGTTGTCTCCTGTTCCAGACTACAACCTGGAGAAAATCTTAGAAATCCTAATTGGCTTGAAAATGCCAGTGAGTGCCATGAAGATCAGTGTAGGCCTTTACGAGTGGGAGTGGTAGACAAAAATGCTGATATCTCAGACAACTCCATTGTGGACTCCATATCGGAGGTGGATATATCCCCTGATGATGTTGTAGGAGTCATAGGTCAGAAACAATTCTGGAAAGCAAGAAGAGCTATTGTCCAGTAAGTATCTCTGACTGATCATTGCTATGTACATTTGCTTCAGCTTTGTTATATTGAAATGAAGGAAGCCTGAATACTATGTGAAGTAGAGTGCATATTTATACCTCAATATTAAGCAAGTTTAGGTTTTCAATTATTTACATGTTCATATTGAGGTGCCATTTTTCTACCTTAAACTTTTATGTAAGAAGTCCATAAGTTCTATGTTTGATTGGTTTTTGCTGCTGTTATGCATTCCGTGTGTAAGTTATTTGTCTATCTTTTGGGTACTGTTTTACTCTCTCTCTCTCTCTCTCTCTCCATTGCATCTGCCCAGAAGATAGTAATTTCAAGTCAGAACTGAAGATCCACACAATTAAAAGAGTGTCAGATATTTGTAAATTTGTAACCGCATAGAATTGTGGTATGTTACTCTCATGGCTTCACTTAATTCATTTTTTTAGAAGAGTAGACACTTCATTTTTCAAGAACAAATTGCTACGCAGTGCTTATTCCCAAGTGTTTCACTTTCTATCTGTGTCTAAACAATGTGATCTTTGTTAATGGATCTATCTCTTTACGATTATATGAATTTTGATTCAGATGTTGCATTTTTAAACTTGGCCATTTGATGTTGATGACATGCTACGTTTTTCATGTCATGGTTTTGGTATATCAAATTGTTGGTGACAATTACGCTGGCTTGATAAATATTACCTTTATCGAAGAGGAATATGCCTAATGGATTTGATTCTTATAAGAGAGGAATATAGAAGCTCATCAACATGTTTCATGGGGTGTTCTTATTTTAAGAATAGATTGATAATAACCAAGCTGAGAATTTTGATCTTTGTGACATGCAGCAAAAGAATGTAGAAGTTTTGGAAACATCTCATTGAGGGTGTTAACATGTCAATCTGCAGAGAACTGCAACTTCTGTTTTCTTTTCTTTTCTTTCTTCCTTAGGAAGGTGCCAAAGTATAGTCTATCGAACTTCTTTGGCATATGGAGGTGAAGGTTTGCTTGATCCAAGGCACTTAGTTTTGTTAAGTAACATATTGGCATCTTGTTCAAATACAACCTTCTTTTGTCATGTCTTTGCTTGTACATAAGTATGGTGATCCTCTTGAACTACTGAGGATATGTTGTAAAAATGCCCTTCGTGGTGGATATATGGTTTTAGAAATTTAAGTTTGGGAAGCTGGAAGGGTGCCATTGGCTTGTGATGTCTTTGAATGGTATTATGAGAAAATTTTTAGTACCTTGATGAATTTTAGAAAACCCAAGTTGGACCTCCTCTAAAGTGAGGAGGGTAAATACTAGAACAAGTGACCTCGTTCCTGTTTTGAAGGGCATGACTGTGGGAGAACTTCTGTTTGTGTTTGTAAACAACAATGGCTCATGCTAAGGTGTTGAAACTATCCAGAAATGGAAAGTGGTTGGTTTCTAATTGTTGAAGAATTAAAATTCCATCTTCCACCTGATCCTATGTGTATATGTTTGCTCAAATATGATTTACTTCAAATGATTGTCAGTGTCTTGGTAAGGTTGCCAAAGCAGATGCCAACATCAAGGAATATTTGGAGTTTGATTTTTAACTCATCTTTTGTCATGCAATGCCTTATTATGTTTTCTTCCTACATCGTCAGGTGTATATCTGCGAGACATTCAATGAACCCTTTGAAGATAAATTTTGTGTGCAATTCTGTGAAAACTAATATATGGCCAAAAGTTTGGATTGAAAATCCACTCAATTCAAACCACATATGTGAAACTTATGATTTATTAACACAATTTGGCATCAAATTTACTGACATGGACAAAATATCTGCCTTAGGCTGGAAAGAGATACAGATTGCAAACAATGTTATTAAGTGGTCAAATATGTGTGTGCATTAGTGTTTTTGCTCCTTCCTTGAAAATATGGTTTTTAGTGCTTAATCTAACTCCAGTGCTACTATTTGCAGCCAGCAAAGAGTTTTCACGGTGCAAGTCTTTGAGTTGCATAGAGTAATAAAGGTGAGCTGGTCTTTACTCAGTTAAAATGCTAGGTTATTTTGAAATGATTTCATGTGATATTATTCTTGGTTTTAGACTAACTTCTGAGGAAAGAGAATACATTCCTTGTTAATATGAAACAGGTGCAGAGATTGTTTGCAGCATCACCAGATCTATTGCTCGAAAGTAAACTTTATCTGGGAAAGCCTTCGATCAAAGTATTACCTGTGAAGAAGTTGCCCTCTGAGAAGGTACTAGAAGCACCACCTTTAATTGTTGAACTGAAAGATGACCCTCAGAAGCCCAACACCAACACTGAATGTGCAGCAGAGAATGCATTGGGAAATCCTCCTCTTCCTTCTCTGAACAGTGATACCAACAAAGGACTTAACAGTCAGCAATCAAATTACAAACCTTGTTCAGCAAACCCACCACCAGCATCAACAGCCACTGATGCGAAACCAGCACCTTGGTGCTTCCAACCACCACCCGGAAACCAGTGGTTAGTTCCTGTAATGTCGCCTTCTGAAGGACTTGTTTACAAGCCCTATACAGGACCTCGTCCTCCAACGTCAGGTTTCATGGCACCACTTTATGGTAGCTATGGGCCTATGAGCCTAACTCCTCCAGGCAGAGATTTCTTGAACACAGCTAATGGCAGTCCTGCCTCTCACCAACAAGGCATTGGAATTCTTTCCGGCACTCCTCCTCTTGGTCAGACCTACTTTCTGCCCTATGGCATGCCACTGATGAACCCATCTGTTTCCAGTTCAGCTGTTGAGCAGGTGAGTCCATTTGCTAGAACCAGGTCAAATGGGCAAGAGAATCACTTAATGGGGGATATCAATATCACCATGTCAAGCCTGAAGAGTGGGGTGAACTCATATTGTGCCACGAATTTGCAGGCATCGAAAGAGAGTGAGGTGCAGGGTAGTAGGGCAAGTAGTCCCTCTGAGAGGGTGCAAGCTGGAGATGCACTTCCTCTTTTCCCTACTGCCCCAACAGCTAAGGTTATGGGTCAACATGTTCAGACTCATGGTGTTGAGCAGCGGACACGGGTGATTAGGGTTGTACCTCACAACCCTAGATCAGCATCTGATTCAGCTGCTCGGATTTTCCGGTCTATACAAGAAGAGAGGAGACAGTATTACTAAGTTTATCTCAGGTTTATTGCAAATAATTGACTTTAGAGAATGCTGAGGTGCTAGCAGTGGGTTTTGGCCCTCCAATGTACGAAAATAATAGTGAGAAAAAATCTCTAAAGAATGCCCAATTGGAATTGACCATTTTCTCTATATTTTTTTAATACTATTTGATATGTATTTGTGTCCTGTCTTTTTAATCCTCTATCAATTTCTGTAAATAGGTTGTAGTAAAATTAGTATCTTCCTCTGAGGCCATCGAGGCATTTTCAAAAAACTGTATAGCTTAACAGGGCTATTGGACTTTTGGCTGGCCTTGCTGTTGATTGTGCTATTCTTTAACTTCATCCAAGATTTTTTCGCTTTTAAACGGCAACAAGACTTATTTTTTTCTGTATGGAGAACACAATTGTGATATTTTCTCATTCAAGTACCTTAATAAATTTACAAATAATGCTATATGCATCTTATTTTTCAATTCATTTTCTTTTTAAGCACTAGCCTATGGGACCTACAATAATAAATTTTCACGAGGAATGCTATACATAGACTTAGTTCTCAATCTCATTTCTCCAAAAAAAACGCAATACTCAAATTATAGCACGTAAGGCTTAGGATATTGTCCAGAAACATCTTTTGTCATGGCAATTGAGCTCCATATAGAGATTTTAATGAAAACAAAAGCAAAGAAAACATAAAAACTTCAAATAAAAAGCTTTATTTTCTCTAATTTATTTGCTATATATATATATATATATCAGGGACATTTTGCAGAATATCCTGGACCCCCATAGTAAAAATGAGTCCCAAAAGCAGTCCTCTTATTTTCTTCGACATGTAAATCGTAGCATGGAGGATTTGAAACATACTGTTGAAGAAAACCAGGATCTCGCAGAGTGTCAGAGCCGTCGATGACTCCGAGATTACGGAAAAAACTTGATTTTCCATACCCTTCAAAGGAAAAATGGCCACTTCCCATTTGAGTGGTTGTGTGATGTTCTGCTATTCTTGCATCGACAATCTCTCCGCCCCACGACACCGTCGTAGCACTGTCGGCTAAGCCTGTGAAAATGGAACGAGGCCAGTAACCTAACACCATTCCTTGCAGCTGCAGCCACCAGTTTCCAGTATTTTTGTCCTGACACATTTTCCATGTTTGGCAAGTTAGTTGATATTTATAATTACACAAGTCTCTCTAGTCGCTTGAGCAAAAAGCCGATGATCGCTATGACTCAAAAGCAGTGGCAAACATAGGATTTCGTTTGAGGGGGTAAGAAATTTTTATTTATTTTATGAAAGTAAGGTTAAAGAAATTTTTTTTATTTTTGGAGGATCACCATACTATATAGAATCCTAAATATTAAAAAATCTATAAGTGTGAAGTGAAATTTAAAAAATTTGATAGGTTAATACACTATATTGTGCTCCAAATATTTAAAAGTTAATAGAGTATAAAGAAAAATTTTCAAACTTTGGAGGACCGTGGCCCCACTTTTATTCAAAAGTGAACGTATAATTTCTTTATAGTTTGAACTTATCTGCAAAGTGAATGAAACTAGGACAGATTTAGAGTGAAATAATAAAAATGCTCTTGCAAAGAATAACACATTATTTTGACATAAAAAGATAAATTTATCTTTTAGATGTTCTATTTTAGAGAGATAAAATAATAAAAATACCCACGTAATACAATTGCTGTTAATTTTAATGGTTTCTATCTATTTTATAGTTAAAAATCGCAAAAAAATTATGTGTTCAGTTTTAAACCATAAAAATTATGTGAATTTTGTTTAAACCACGAGGCTACCCTTGAAGTTTTCCATGGAACTAAATAATTTGACTACCCGAGTGAGTGTGAACTGGCAAATGAATGCCCATTTTTCTAAATAGAATTTAGGGTTCATAACTTCATAAGTTGCTGTCATACCTTGTATATGGCTATGGTTATATCGAATGGCTTCCCGTTGTAGGCAGAAACAGGCGTTATGGGGGAACCAATGGCAAACCTCCTATTTGTTTGCACAAAACCAGGGCAGCCAAGATCATAGCAGCCTGTGCTCTTGTAGTAATCTCTCTGCAAGTAATTGCCACATCAAAAATAAATAAGATCAAAGTATGAAACTCAAATGAAATACATGTAGTAATATTCATAATTTTCTTCAAACTTACTGTCCAGTATATAAAGAATCTTGTCCGAGTGTCAGCATATCTTCCAGGAAAAACCTAAAACACATGCAGCAGCTTGTCAACATAATAGGAACATATGCCCTCTCTCTCTCTCTCTCTCTCTCTCTCTCTCTCTCTCTCTCTCTCTCTCTCTCTCTCTCTCTCTCTCTCTCTCTATATATATATATATATATATATATTATGCTTGGGGTCTCAAAAAAACAAGTTAAGGCTTACTATCCATCCAGCCTCAATGGTATTTATGTTTGCTTCGTCTCCGGTGTCTGAAATAACCCACATTTGAGATAAACTCAATTCTGCCACCTCCGTCTTAGGGTTCCACACGTTAATTGATGCATGTCCTCCATGGTACACGCTTCCACGGTCTGTAACTTGGACATACTAAATAAAAACAAAAGTTAAATTAATGCACGAAATATGCTAAACTACTTACCTAGTACTAATGTTTTAGATTAAGCTCGAATTGTACCTCATGACCAGTTGTTGGTGCTAGAATGCTGTGATTAAATTGTCTTCCATGCGAGGGAAATGGAAAAGTTCGATAAAGATCGAGATGATTTCTAGTCCTCCTAATGGGGATTGTTCCTTCTGCGCACTCTCCATTTTGATGCCAATCCTGAATAAGCTCGGGCTGGGAATCGTCCATTTTCATCTCACTCGGGTATGAACTAGGCTCCATCTTGTTGGAAAAGAAAATTAGAAAGTGGAGGGAAATAATTCCTTTTTTTCACCACTTTTTTTGGTTTTTGTATTTATTCAAATTCATTAGTTTTAGTTAGTTTCTTGCAAAATAAAAACAATGCTACAAAAGATCCATAGTGTGCAATTTGTGGAAATCCCATTTAATTTTATTATTTTCTTTCTTTTAAAAAAAAAAAAACCTTATGTCAAGACGAGAAGCTCAAGCAGCTTTCAATATATATAAGCATGATATTTGATCATCCAAGGATAAAACTTTATGATTGATTCTTGACAGAAATTCAATTATGTAAATGTCCAGCCAAAGCCCCAAATAATAATAATCAGATTTTTAAATGTACAGAAAAATATATCAAAGGAAAACCTGTAAATCCTTGATAAGTGGATGATCAAATGCAGGTTGTTTGTAAATATCCACGCAGTCAATCACATCACCATCTTCACTCTGCCAAAAAAAAAAAAAAGAAAGAAACAAATAGAAAATTACTCTCCTTAAAACCTTTCAACATATATATGTGTTTGTGTGTGTATATATATATAGAGAGAGAGAGATAGAGAGAGAAAGAGAAGCTGATGGTTAAAATTGACCTCTATGGTCTTTTGAACCACACCAGATCTGCCTTCAACACATCCATGGCTTAGCATGTGCATGATAGCAACCAAGACAAACATGCAGCATGAAACTGAAGTTCTATGGTTCTCATTAGCCATTCAAAAATCCAATAAGATTGCCTTGCAAGTGTTCTCTTTTCTTCTCTCTTTTGTTTTTTTTTCTTTTTGAGTTGTGTAGACAAATTTTTAGTATTGACCCAGATCACATACCCAAATGATTCATGAGAGTATTAAAGGGAAAACGAGTCTAAAGACTCGTTTGGTACAGTATTTTTGTCAAACTTTTTTTAAGTTTACAAGTAAAAAAATCAAATTTTTTAACTGTTTTACTTTTCTGATTTTACTTTAACTAAAAATAAGCAAAAAAACAAAAACATAAAAGTAAAAAAGTCAATTTTTTTTTACTTTTTTACTTATAAACTTAAAAAACATTAGCCAAAAAATTGATACTAAACGAGTCATAAGTAAAAATTATGAAAATCCCATTTAAGCCAAAATCCTAACTTGGTAATTAAGGAGTCCGTTATGTGAAAAATTTTGACCGAACCAATAAGGTAACCTAAGTTTCTTTTTGACTTGTACAAGTATTAAAAGTCACTTTGACTGTTAGAATGGTCGATGATTGCACACAATAAAGTAAATATGGGAACTATATCTTTGAATATTTTATAGTAGTAAAATGTACTCAAACACATTTACATAATAAGTCAAAAGTTGAGAACTTCAAAAGCTCTGAAGGTGATTAAAGGAGTCTGAAGAAATTTATTTTTATTAAGAATATGAAGATCGGCTTGAGGGCACAATTGATGGTCTAACAGATTGTTTGTGACTTAAATGAGTCAAAGACTAGCTTGACGAGCTGATTTTCAAAATAACTGTGATTTGAATTAAAAACTGTTGATGAACAAAGCCAGAAAAATTACCAGAAAATTCATAATTTTAGGCTTTCTAATTTAATTTAAAACTGTTGATGAACATAGTGAGAAAAATTAGTTGCAAATCCGTAATTTTAGGCTTTATAATTTAAGCAGCTTGTTGTATTTGGACTCGAAAAAGTATTCAAGGCGTTCAGCTTCAACTTTTTGTATCTTGCAATATGCATTTTTTTTTGTTTTCTTTGGTTGTATATACTTGAAATCTTGGGTTAATTTGATTGTAAGTAGACTATAGGGTTGGCTTTTGAAGGTCTAAAAACCTGCTGGTTTGTTGTTATGATCAATTCATGGCAATAACCATACCTCAGGATCCTTAAAACCGTTAAACGTAGGAGGATTTATGAGTAAAATAATAATTTATTTGACGGTTTTGACTCTTAAAAGGAAATTATAGTTGAAATGTACGTAAGTTAATCTGAAGACTCTGAACACCTTAACTACAATATGTATTGGCAGACCTACAAGGGGGCAGGCAGGGCTATGA
The DNA here is from genome assembly GCA_033060915.1 of Euryodendron excelsum. NCBI lineage: Eukaryota > Viridiplantae > Streptophyta > Magnoliopsida > Ericales > Pentaphylacaceae > Euryodendron > Euryodendron excelsum. The sequence goes on from CM065394.1 coordinate 36,517,333, forward strand.
CCGCTCTAAGTTTTGAAAAATTATCTTAGTATTCCCTTAGTTAAAATTTGAAAAATTACCCTAGGTCTTATATATTTTTGAGTATTTGTGATAAAATAGGTGTATTGGTCTCTTCAAAGTTTTGAAAAATTTCTTGAAACCCTTCATACTTTAGAATGTTCATAATAAAATAGTTATATTGCCTCTCCAAAATCTAAGTTGTTTTACCTTTCTTCTCCCAAATCTAGGTAAATTTTTCTTGCCTCTTTAGTTTAGAAGAAAAAATTTAATCGGAAAGTAATGCCTTTATTTTAGGATCTACATTCGTTATAATTTACATTTTTTTGTTTTTGATAAATCTCTTACTATAGAGTTTAAATTTAAATAACAGTAGCTAAAAATTAGTATAATGGCACCACTAATTTGTTTTTCCTACTTAGTTCCCCTTTGTGATATTTTTGGATCCGCCACTGACAATACCTACCAAGAATAGAAGAATTAATACAAATACTGAAATATTTACACGAGCAGAGTAAAAAGCTTTTCTTTGACGTGTGGGTGCATGCATGCATTGATCGAGTTTAATTGGTTGCAATATTAATATTTTGTTAACTTTTATTTAAAAAAATACGTGAACTTTTTTAAGAGATAAAGATGTAGATTTTAGTTCTTTCTCGCTCAAATGCTCACGTGCATTACACGTGCATCTAATTGGACCATTTACATGAAATCTAGTTATATTATTTATGTCATAGAATTTACACAATTATTATTTTAGAGTGATTTGAAAAGAATTTGTAATAGATTATCACAAAGAAGGGGCCGGGGGTTAAATCTTTACCTCTTAAAAAAGATCACACGCAAACTTTAACAAATTTTCTATATGAAAATTAACAAAATGTTAATATTACAATAAATTAAAAATATAAAAACTTAATTATTAAAAATAAAAATTTTAAAGTGAGATTCAAATTAAAGCGCAAGGATTAAAAATGTAATCAACCCTTTATAATTTTACCATAAGAGGCATATTCGGTCGTAATCCCACCGGTTTCTAAGGAAAATTTTGATTTTTCAATTTCTTCCATATTTAGCCCTTATCAGCCTCAGAGCGACAGAGCCGAGTGCAACGACACAATTACACATAGGGTCAAAATCGTCTTTGAAAGTAGACAAGAAGCAAGGTAATCAATTTTTTTGTGGCAACAAAGCTTGGAGAAGTCTAATTTCTGGTGCAAATCACTCATCCAAAACGACAGACAAAATCCCCGCAACATCTCCTAGGTTTTCCCAGGCTTATGGTGAAAGCGCACGCGCACCTCTCTCTCTCTCTCTCTCTCTAATTTCTGGTGCAAATCACTCATCCAAAACGACAGACAAAATCCCCGCAACATCTCCTAGGTTTTCCCAGGCTTATGGTGAAAGCGCACGCGCACCTCTCTCTCTCTCTCTCTCTCTCTCTCTCTCTATATATATATATATATACATACGTATATATCACAAATATCAGTTTCGTCTAACTTTACAAACATTCCATGAATACTTATACCAGTTGTTATATATACTGTATAGATATGGCCGAATGGAAGAGCCCATAAACCTCTCCCATCAAACATCAATTTCACATTTTTGACAAAAAAGCTGGCACGATTACTAAGAACCGACCCAAAAAGTGTGAAACGAATAAGTTTTTAGCCCAAACGTCTTTGATTCTTCATAAATTCATCCTTAATTACAACCCCCATGAGCATTGATTAACTCCCCCATCTCACACGACCACCATCACCCAGCTATCTCCATTTTTCCTTTGCTGTTCTTCTTTCTCATCGTGTTCGTTGCTGTTTCAATTTTCTGATAGAAAATCTTATCTTGAATGAGAAATTACCTCTTTGGAGATTAAGAGTCCTGAGTTCAGAGAAATAGTTTTCTGTTTGGTAGATCCTCATATGGTGAGGGAAAGACGCACCTCACCTCTTTCTGGATTTCCACGACTCGTTTCGGTTGAGATTTGTTTTAGAGAAATTTCTTGTTTTGATTCAAAGTTTCCTATTTGGGAACGATCTTTCGGACACCTGTAGCTTTGTACCCTTACCCACTTCCCGTTTTCATTGTGAGATCCCATTTCAGAGCCTGGGTTCGCTGTTAGAGGAAAAAGAAAATTTTGTTTTTCTCTGTAAAATTCTCATATCAGAGGTGAATTCGAGACTGAAAGGTTGTTTCTGGGTTGAAAATTCACAAATACAAAACACCCATCTTTGAATTTTGAGAGGAAATTGTGGTGAAGATGCATTCCAGACTAGTGGCCTTGGAGGAAGGCAAGGACCCTGCCGCCACCACTACCAGAACAAACCAATCTAAGGGTTTGCCATTCAGAATCCTGCAGTTTCTCTTGACCTTTTTGGGTATTGGCATTGTGTTTTCGTTTTTCAGTATGTATATGATCCGGTATGTTGGAGTCCAGAATGTAGTTCCGGTATTACAGTCCAGAGTCCAGCCCTGTTATGGAGAGCCAAGAAGTTTAGAAAGTTGGATTAGGCCTCCATCAACCCTGCAGCATTCCATGAATGACACTGAGCTGTTCTGGCGAGCTTCGTTTGTACCTCGAATAAAAGATTTCCCATTCAAGAGAACTCCCAAGATTGCATTCATGTTCTTGACAAAAGGACCATTACCAATGGCACCACTCTGGGAGAGGTTCTTTAAGGGGCACGAGGGGCTTTATTCAATCTATATTCATTCAATGCCAAATTATCAGCCAAATTTCTCGTCTTCATCAGTTTTCTACGGAAGGCAAATTCCGAGTCAGGTATCAGCAACCACCATCTTTCCTCTGTTTTCCTTTAACTATGGCTACTTGATTTATAAACTTCTAGTTAGTAAATCAGCTGTTTGATATGCAGTTATTTAATATATGTTGTTGTGAATTTGTGCTTCGTCTATTTTAGATTCGTCGACTGTTCATCATTAGTTGCACTTAGTCCCAGTGGTGGGTCTTTTTTTCTTCTCTCTTTTACATGTGTGATTTTTCTCTGCCATGGATCCCCCGTTACTTCCTTTATCGGACAAACTAGTTTTCTGAAGTTCCATCTTTTAAATGCTAATCAAGAAGTGGGTGCATATGTGTGATTTGGGAAATTGTCTGAATACTGGAAGATGTCAAATCTGGAGTGAAGTTTTTCCTAAAATTGGAAGACTTTCAGTTGGCAGATTCGTAAGGTAGTAATAAGCTAGATGCTTCTTCCTGTTTCTAGTGCACACCAACATTCACTTCTCTTATATCTATTTGCACATTTATAAGGTGATTAAACATTGTAGCTAATCACATAAACTTCATGTATCTAAAATGACAAATTACCAGTTTATAAGTCAATTATTCAATGCTTTATAGTTTCCAGTAATGTGATCATAGAACTTGTGGTTAGTCACTGTGATATTCTAGAAAGTTACAGCTCTCTCTCTCTTTCTCATTTGTTTGCAGTGAGTAATATTTCTGATTGTTGTTGTGGGCCTTGTGGCTTCAACCTCAGTACGTAATTCTGTGTCATGAGCTAGTTGCACCCCATTGAGATAATTAGTTGAACTTTGACAGTGAGTGCTAAATTGCCTGACTGGATTGTAGGTAGGTATAGGTCTGGTCAATTCTTTTGCTTTTCCTCATTGGCTGGTGCTTAATTTGTTTTATTTTGTTTGGTTAGCTCTCCATTGGAAAATTGCTTATGTAGTTATTTGAGAGAGTTTGGTCATGTGCAATTGAGCACTGATGACTGTATCAGTGACAGTGATATGGTGCGAGTTGAAGCAATTACAAGGGCGAGGGTTATGGGAAGATGAAGTGGAAAAGGATCCAATCAATCACACATGATTCTATGCAAAAGAGCGCCATAGGGTGAAATGTTGAAACAAAATTCTATATTTGGCCACATATCTTGGGTGTGAAGATTAGTTGTCTAGGTAACTTAGTCCAAGTGATGTTACTGTTTGTTTTTAGAACAGGAGTATCCAAGCCGCTGAGCTTCTTTGTGTAGGAGAGATGAGATGTCCTGTGATACATCATGCCCTGGGTTTGTATGCCTTTTTCCATATTACTATTTGTGTTCTTTCATAGTCTTTTGGATGTCAATGTAGTAATGTGGAAAAGGAAGGGGATCTATGTGTACATTGGATAGGGTATTAGGGTATGTATAATTATGGAGCCAGCAAATCTGGTTTAAACGTGTTTCATAGAAGTTTGACCCTATTGAATAGATTGTATATCTGCATTCTTTGGGATCATTTAAAAGAATCTCCTATAATGGTTAGTCAGTTCTATCACTTCTTTGTGAGGAATGAGGAAGTGAATTAAATAGTATAGAAAACGAATAGAAAATTCTTGGCAGTGCTCAGCCAGAGTCATGATGGGAAGAGACACTGGATGGTCATGACTTGTGAACGATGATAATGTTTCAGATGGAAGAGCACAGCAATAAACCAGAAGTTATGATTGTGTTACTTGAGATTAAGTATGCTACAACCAATAAGTTATGAAAATGGTAGTTGCAATTAAGAATGCCACAACCATGGGTCAAAGTTTCACATTAGCATGAGATTAGTATTGGCTAAAAAGGTTTTTTTTTTATGGACACCACGTACATGTTGTCAATTTGTGGAAGAAATTTTAAAAATGCATTATTATGCTCAGAACAGGATACAAAACTTATGCACTAGTGTCTGCCCAAGAATTATATGTACTAGTAGTCCTATGCACCCACTTAGTAAGACAAAATAAAACCGAAAAAAGAGTATTAGAGGCGCACTGGGACTTGCGAAAACATTATGTTGAAGTCTAAATAAGATTTGTACTGTGAAATCAAAGTTTGACATGCCATTCTAAACAATCATCATTTAAAATATAAGCCAAAGTTAACTTTTGTAAATGCAAAACTGAATTATGTCTACTGATGTGCTGTGTGCGCATCCAACGTATGTGCAAGGCAAGGAATATATTCATATTGCAAGGCAAGGAATATATTCATATGGATAACATTCTGGTGGAGGATGGAAAACTTTCCCTGGATAGGGAGAAGTGAAACAAGGACTTCCGAATCGAAAGATATTGGAGAGAGAAGGTTTAGTTGGATTGCATGAAACCAAAATGGGCTGCCCAGCAATTAACCATAGACCATCCTACATGCTTCTGTTAGCTGTTTATTCAGTTTTCTAGCAGTGATTATATATATTCCCCTCTGCATAGTTTTTAATCATATTAGCCACCGGTATATGCTAATAATGCACACTAATGATTACCAGTGAAGGTTGCTTGGGAGACTGTCCGACTGATAGTCGATCTTGTTGAATATTTGTCTTCTTCTCCCCCAATGAAGGGTAGCTTATTTATTTTCTCATAGGCACACGCCAGTTCCAATAGCCCTACATGACTGTTCATGCATAACCCAATGTATGTGGTTAAGCAGACTGATAATTGACTGCCCTACTTTTTAGGCTTCCCCAACAGCACCTTTGGCACGCTTTTCTGCATTTCTATCTCTGATTGATACTATCATTCTTTTTCTGCTCCTCCTCCCTCATTAAAGTACACTGTCATACTTCTTATTCTTGGACTTGCTTACATGTAGGTGGCTGAGTGGGGAAGGATGAGCATGTGCGATGCTGAGAGGAGACTCCTAGCTAACGCATTGCTTGATATCTCCAATGAATGGTTTGTCCTCCTATCCGAAGCATGCATTCCTCTTCACAACTTCAGCATTGTTCTTCGCTACATATCAAGATCCCGGTACAGCTTTATGGGTTCATTTGATGAAGCTGGACCTTATGGAAGAGGGCGCTATAATGGAAACATGGCACCTGAGGTCAACATTACTGAATGGCGTAAAGGTTCCCAGTGGTTCGAAATTAATCGCAAACTGGCAGTTGACATTGTTCAAGATAACATTTTCTACCCTAAGTTTGAACAGTTCTGCAGACCAGCATGTTATGTGGATGAGCACTACTTCCCGACCATGTTGAGCATCCAATCTCCCCATCTCTTGGCAAACAGGAGTCTCACTTGGGTGGACTGGTCCAGGGGCGGTGCTCATCCTGCTACATTTGGAAAGGCTGATATTACAGAGCAATTTTTCAAGAGAATTTTTGAAGGCAAAACATGCATTTACAATAACCAGCCATCTTCAGTTTGTTTTCTTTTTGCAAGAAAGTTTGCTCCCAGTGCTTTGGAGCCACTGTTAGAAAATGCATCCCAAGTTTTTGGCTTTTGAGTAAAGATCACCTTCGTTAGTGTTCTGAGACTGTCAAAGGAAGCAGGGTTTTAGTTATGAAATAACCCTCTCTTAGGTAGGTTAATGGGATTAATCTCTTCCAACACTAAGTTCATTGGCTGCTTCATATATACAAGAGCATTTCAGCATCTCACACAACTTTGAGATACAACAATGTTTTTAAAAAGGTGCTGTGCAGGTAATGGTATTGTATCATATGAGTTTAAGTTGGTTGGTTCCCACATTTGAGGTCACCTTTGCATCTCTAATTCAGATTCTTTATTACCCATTCAATTTAGCATATGTAACATTATTACTTAGTTCAATAAATCCATCCATGGAAGCTTGAATATTTTTTTTTTTTTTGTTGGTTTTTCTAAATTATTCTTTATTTTGGTAGTAATTGCCTTCTATGGTTGATGATATGGCTGCCCCTGTAAAATCACTCCCAATGCCCACACACTATGCCTGAACCCTGATTTATCCTTACGCAGTCTAAAGAGACTTATGCACTCTTCTGTAATAACTGATACAAAGTATATGGACAAATTTGTGAAGGTATGCACTCACACACACACACACATATATATATATATATATATATGTGTATGTATGTATATATCATAGAGTTCTCCACAGATTCTTGATATATGCATCAGCATCAACATAAACTATTACATGTAAATCACCCATATTGTCTAATAGTCTGGGCATGCCCCCATGATACATAGACATATTTAATCAATGTTGTTAGTTTCTTCACAGCCTGCCTTAAAGGATTGCTGCTCATAGAGGGGTACCCTGAATTAATTAATGGGTGATTCTTGTTTATAAGCTTTGAATTGCTGGAAATGAGGAGATTCTTTCTTCTGGGGACCATGAATGATGGAAGCATTTTAACCATTCAGAGTTCTTCTTAAGAAATACATGGCAGAATTCACTTGAGGAAATGTGTTAGCACTAGAATATGGGTGAGAAACTGTCCAAGATGGAAGGAATTGAAGCTAACTCTGATCAAGTTGCCATATGCAATTTAGCACACGAGAGTTTTTCAGGAAAATTCATTCCTTCGGTGCATAAGGTACTAACTGAGTAGCAATATACTTTGTTATTTAACAAAAATGAAACAAGTTCCTGATGATATCAAATTATCTCCCAAACTATAAAGAAAATAGGGAAACAGCACGTACAATCAATCTTTGTTACTTTATAATCATGATACTAAGTTCTTGGGGAGATGAATTTACCTCAAAAAAAAAAACAAAAACTGAAAGGTCAATTTATATCATTTCACAACTACAGCTGAAGCTAAATGAGAGTACCAAACCGCAAGACACCATGGCAAGGCGCTAATTACCAAAAAAATTCAAGAAAGCGGCTCACAGTTCATCATGATGTTTTCCGTTCGGCAAAGGAGTCCTCGGTTGGAGTTCAAGCAGATACCTAGCAGCTAATGATGCATGAAGTGCAGCTCCGTAAGGTAGTGAATCTTCATTGATTGTAAAGAAGGGTGAGTGCACTGACGCAAGCCTTCCACTTGTTTCATTCTTCATCCCAAGGAAGAAGAAGTAACCAGGTATCAACTCTTGGTAAAATGAAAAATCCTCAGACCCCATCAAAGGTTGCATGTCTTTAGCATTCGGAAAGCCGAGCATATCCCTGACAACATTTTGGAAATGTTCATGCAAGCCTTCGTCGTTTATCGTTGGGGGGGAGAAAGGTTTCTCTTCTTCAAGGAAATCAACAGTTGCATTGCACCTTTGTACGTTGGCTTGCCCTCTTATTACCTGTAAGTGAAGAGAATTAGCTTGTGTGCCAAATAGGAAAATTAAATAATACAGTTTGAAAGTTCAAATATTGGAAAAATGAGGAATAGTGTTGATAAAACACAAAAATATTCTAAGTTGGCAAAGGAACACATGGAGAAACAAAGAAGAATAAATGAGTATTCTGATTTGTCCATGACATGAGCTTTTCAATAATTACAGCAACAATTGTGATTAAAAAAGAGAGCTATTTGCTACAAAATGAAACTGCAACACTTAATCAAAAGATGTGGATAAATCAAAGAATATGTAGGAGTTGAAAAATTTTGTAGTCAAAGCTATTACAGTCCTTTATTTAAATGCTACCTCTTCAATTCGCTGCCTGAGTTGTGTAAAGCTTTCCTTTGAGAAGGCTCGGAAGGTGCCCCCAATGGTGACAGAATCTGGAATGACATTGAATGCACTACCTCCTTGGAATTTAGCAACTGTTACGACCTGGAAATGTATGTGAAAGTAAAAACTTCTAAAAAAATATGTCATGGCAATAGAAACTGAATTTCATGTATTGTTCTCACAGAAAATCTTGAAGCATATTGTGAGGCAGAATAAATATTTGTAGTTGTATGACTCTCCAAGGAGACAGAGTGGACCATCTTAGAGGCAAAAACATTCTAGTAACATTACCTTATGCTACCATTACCTTGTTCCTTCAAATAAATTAGATAACGAAGTTTCTAAAAGAAAGTTAATGAGATCGCCTGCTTTGCAGCAGCCTGGATATGCACAACACCAGTTTCCATTTGATATCTGCATTCTAGTGGTTTGTTAGGTGCATTGCTTAGTATTATGGGACAAGCTCAGGCTGCCATACGTGAGTACGCAGGCTCGAGTATGAGAGCAGCCACTTTGAGCAAATAATGTGAAAGGTTATGTCCATTTATTAGTTTGGCACAAATGTCAGAAGGGTAAATTATAGAGTTGAAAATTGTAAATGTACCTGAGAGTCCAGTGGATCAGCTTCCCGTGAAACAAGATGTTGTAAGCTGACAATCACATTTGAAGCTGCTAATATTGGGTCTATTGAGTGCTGAGGAATGGCCGCATGACCTCCCTTTCCACTAATTATGGCTTCAAAAAAGCCACTCCCAGCCAAAAGAGGTCCAGGCTTGGAGGCCACTTGACCTATGGGTAACTCGGGGTAGACATGCAGCCCAAAAATGGCTTCAACATTCTGAAGTACTCCTGCATCTATAATTTTCTGAGCCCCTCCACCTCCTTCCTCGGCTGGTTGGAAAACAAGCAGAACAGTCCCCTGTTTAATGCCACCCACAAAGAAAAACAAACAAAATCAAAGACACATCAAGCATCCATATGAGAAGGACCAAAGAGGCCAGCCCCCAAAATGCAAATAAATTAAAAAAAAAAATGAGTGAGAGAGGCTGAGGGAAGAAAGAGGACCTTGAATTGCAGTTAAACCTTCACACACACCTACAGTCACATGTTTAACCGTTTTATGATGGATACCAGATGTGAGAAGTCCTAAGATTTTACATTTCCTGTGGTCGAGATTATGAAAAGTGTGCTTATCTCATACGTAGATGTTACGAATCGTTGACTGCATAAATCTTGTTATGCTCTTGTTTCTTTCTTCCTTGTTTTGCTGGAGCAAATACTGAATCAATTTTATACAATAAACAATATCTTTTTCTTTCAAGATTCATCTTCACTTCTCTACAAGTTTTTGAAGCAAAGAAAATAAATGTTGGACAATGATGAAAAATGTTAACAATATCCATCATCGGCTGCTCTTTTAATGCAAGTCTTATATGTGCCAATGAATACCAGCAAGCTTCCAGAGAGTGTCAAATATTATAGGACAAGTATCGGTGAAATATTTAGAGCGGAGGTTAGGGTATAAAAAAAAATTGAGCTCATGACTTGTATTCTCCATGCCCTCCAATGTTCAGCTGTTTCTCTAACTCTCCACACAAAACAAAGAGGAGCTGAAACCAGCACCCCATGCCCTATGCCTCCAACTTACAAAGGATCTACCATCATACCAAGCATCTACTAAGAGACCACAACTACAGAGAATGGAAGGTCCCAAAACTCAACAAGACTAAAGATAAACCACCATCTTCTTATTTTATTAGTACACAACACCTGCTTGGACAAACTCCATCCTTTTCATAAAATTCTCAATATTAAAATTCTAGCCTGAGTAGCTTTCTACATGAAAGCTGCTACTTTCTATGGAGCTGGAGCTCTCCAAATTTCCTCCCTAGTAACTAATTTTACCTCAACCCCAGCTCAATTCCTTTTAGAATATTTAACCTCAAATCTACAACCCTTAGGAGCCCTTCAGCACACAGAACCCTCTATATTTAACTTCCCAACGATTTCCATCCTTGTAAAGCAAAATCGAAAGAACCAAAACATCCTTCGTTTCGAGCTCCCCGTCTTGCATTGCCCTAAAAATCTATAGTTCCAGCAAATCACACCTCAAAAACCACTCACTAACATGCAAATCAAAGCCTCCTGATCCTCTAGTATAGAGACGAGACCGAGAAATCACTTTTAAGTAGATTCCACATATCGTATATCTTCCTAAAATTGCACTTCTAACAACACCGAAAAGGCAAACATACATGGAGAAGTTATACCTATTAGTCATGATAGCCTTTGAAGCCACTAGTCCATGAGGCCCCTTGAGAGTCTTCCTTCTCAGATACTCACCTTCCCCATGCTCACAAGCCACCAATTGCCTCCACAGATCTCCCTCTCCATTTCTTATCTCCACAACCATTTTCCACTAGTGCTTTATTAAAAAAAAACAAAAAAAAAAAAACTCTGCAAATGTAAAACCCCCTATGGCCTACGCTTAGGGGCGGAGCCATGTGAGGCTCAGAGGGGGCACTTGCGCCCCCCCTCCCCCCTTCCTTCTCTCTGAAAATTTGTAAGTGCCCCTACATTTTCAAAAATTTTGCTTTGACCTATAATTTTGGAATATCTGTCGATCTGCCCCCTCTAAAAATTTATGAATGTCACCTTAAAATGTTAATTTGCTTTAAAAAAATATAAGCCTATACACAAATATACGAAAGTAAAGTGGCATATTGTTGATTGTGAATAAAGGGAAACTAGAATACCCTGTTTGATTATAGTTTTTACTTGTATTTTGAAATAAAGGAACTTTTCATTTTCTCATGTTTTGATAAACAAAAAATGGGACCATCAAAAATATCATCGCCTTCATTTCTGCATGAAAACGATTCCCCAAATTTAGAAAATAATTTTTTTTGTTCCTCAAACTAGGGTGTAGTCAAAAAATTTACTGAAAATAAGTTTTGAAACTAGTTTACCAAGTTTTGTACAAAAATTCTGACTGTATAGCATTATGCAGGAAAAAAAAAGTTTTGGGTTGTGAATAAATGTTGCCCCCCCCCCCCCCCCCCCCCCCCCCCCCCCCCCCCCCCCGAGTAAACTTTCTGGCTCCGCCACTACCTATGCTAATTGGAGAGCAAATTAACAACAAATACACCAGACAACATTTAAACCCTTCTTTTAAACGGCACCTTGAAAATAGAATCCATTATGAGTTCTCAAGATGATCAGCGAGCTATTCAAAAAAACTTTTGAGAATGTAGGCAAACTGGACAATGCACTCAACATGAGAGCTCCTTCAATCTGCCACCCTCTGGCAGTCACTTCTACAGTCTGCCAAATTCCTTTTAAACATTCAACAATTGCATCCCAAGCCACTTTGACCATTGCTTTTGCATCAAGCCAAACCCCAAAACGTGGCCCCCTTCCTTTCCATTTACCAAATTCACTTTTCCCGTAAGGTATGTACATACAAATGGATTCCTAATACACCTAATCACACACACAAGGCAATGCTGGAAATTATCAACTATATAACATATGAAGAAAAGAGAACTGAGAAAATTATGTAGGAAGATCAAAAGTTAGTGAGAAAGAGTCCCACAATGAACCTGTAAAAGATCATGATGCTCTTGAAGAATCTTTGCAGCACCAAGAAGCATCGCAACATGACCATCATGTCCACAAGCGTGCATCTTTCCAGGAATTTTACTCTTGTGCTCCCATTCCACCAATTCCTACACAAATCGCAATCTCATGAATATCTCATTTACGCAAATAAGCCATAAACATAGTAAAGGAAAGAGAGAAAATTTCAAAATTGGGAGAAAACCTGCATAGGCAGAGCATCCATGTCCGCCCGTATTGCAATGAAAGGAGGCTTGCCGGAGCCGATGAAGCCAACGACGCCAGTAACTGCAACTGGGTATTTGTAAGGAATACCCATCTTATCCAATTCTTCTCTGATAAGCTTACTGGTCTCAAATTCCTCATAACCCAGTTCAGGGTTCTCGTGTATTTTCCTCCTAATCCCAACCATCCAATCAAAGACGTCAGCTTTCTTGGCAAAATTGAGGAAATCTTTGGGGATTTCTGATAGCCCTTCAGAGCTCACAGAAGAAGGATCTGAGAAACTGGGTGTTGGGCTAAACAATAGAATGGTGAGAATGATGATGTCCCATTGGAAGAAACCCATATTTTCTCTGCAATCGAGGATGGAAAAGGTTCCGACTTCGGATTGCGAACAAAGTAAGACGTGGACCAGTTAGGAGATCATCGTCACCAGCAATTTTTAAAAACGAGGACAATTTTGAACATAAAAAGACATTGGAACAGAAAAATAATGGCTACTCTACTCCAGACCAGAGTTAGAGAACTAGAGACGTGCTGGATTTTTATCGCGCAGTCACAGACGACCACGTGCTTAATTTGAATTCCCTACGTGTTGCTGAGCAAAGCTATATTTCTTGGCATTGGACTCATGGGCATGGGCATGGGCATGGAGGGACCTGCATGTGCATGTGGACTATGGGCCGTCATGCCCCTATTTTAATAAAATTTTATGTAGTTTTCATTAATTTTAAGTATTTTTATAATAAGAATGTAGATTAGTCCTTTCAAAATTTTAAATTTTTTCTTTTTGACCTTGTAAAATTTTTAAAAAAAATTCTTAGCTCCAAGCTCCAATAAAATTCAAAAAATTTTAGCTTAAATTTTTATAATTTAAGAATATTTGCATTAGTTGCTCAATAAAATTCAAAATTTTTTTATCTTGACCTTTCAAAATTCTAAATATTTTATCTTCACTTCTTAACAAAATTGAAAACTTTTATCTTAGATCTTCCATGACCCCCTTAGCAAAAATTTTTGTTCCATCCATAGGCATGGGTTATGGGAGAAAGTATTTGGTGCTTTTGGAGCACCACACGCCTTTTACTTTATTTCTCTTACTAGGTGGATTTTTAGATAAGTTTGATAGATGCATTACTACTCATCTAGTGGGAAAAATCCATTATTTTGCAAGAAGTGAAGCAAAAATAAAATGACACTTTAACACTTTGTTTGAAGTACTCTTTGAAAATTTTAAAAAAATATTTGGATTCAAAAAAATTAAAAGATAAAATGACAAAAGAATATAGGAAAAATTAAAATTCGAAAGTTGATTTTGGTTTTCAAACAAGCGCATAAGTTAATGACTTTGATAAGAATGATTAGCAAAATAAGTTATTTGCAAATGCAACCCTAATTGTGTGCCCCACCATCAATTTTGGGCTCATTCTTGCCAAAAAAAAAATTTTTAATTTCTTGCAATTTATGAATGGCATGACAATAAAAAATAAAAAAAAAAAACGAAACGTGTGCATGGACATTCACACACAATATGTCGCGCAATGAATGGAGTCAATAACGGTTTCTTTTATGTAGTTAATCTAAACTTATATATATATATATATATTATATACAAAAAGGAACCCAATACACATGTACAAGTGGCATTTACAATGTACTTGGTGCTCTGTGAAATAAAAGAAGAAAATAAAGTAGGAGAGAATAAAAAAGTGAAGAGCTTTATGATTCCTATAACAAATAATCATCAAAAAGTATTTTGGTATGGTTAAAACTTGAATTGGTCAAAATTCGTGTAGATAAAAATTGGTCGAAAAGTCAAAATATTTAGCAAAATTTGAAAAAGAAAAAGAAAAAGGGATTTGGAATTTTAGGAACCAAGATTGAAAAGTTTGAACAAATCAATCATTCACAATCACTGATAAAGGATTCCTAAAAAAGTGAAAGGACAGTAATTTGTAAAAATTGAATGTCTGCGAGGAAAATAATCAAGGGGGAAAGGGCTTTTTAATATTTTTATTAATGCAATTGAAGAATTAACCAACCTTTTAAAATTCAAATAACAATCGACAAAATTTGATCAAATTCAGTAAAATAAAAAAACTAAAAGTTCAAATTTTGGGAATTCGACTGTAGAATTAAAAATATGAGAAAATTAAATTCGAATAAGTTCGCCCAATTAAACGGAAATTTGCAATTTTAGGATCATGGCGAAGGCCTAAAGCCTAAAACTACTAATTAATATTTATTTATATATATATAATATACATTAATTTAAATAAGGAAGAATTCACGGAAACTAAATTACAATTTAACCCTAACCTAGCAAAATATATATATCTCATATATATATACACACACATAATATATCGTCATAGAATCTCTCACCTCTTCCACGAAAAGGTACTCTACAGTGTTTATTCTTCTATGAATTTGTAATCTTCATTGTGTTATTATGTGTTGTTTGCCTCCATTTTTTTTTTTGTTTTGTCATAGGTTTCGAACCCTAATTGATAGTTTGCAAAGGATTCACATACTAATCATTGACTGTAAACTATACATTAGTAAGTAAAATAGGAAAATAAATTCCTTTCTACGTTTACAGACATTGTAATGGCCAAAACTTCAGGTTGGGGCAATCAAGGATCATTGAATTATTAGTTACTTTCCTCAATAGCAATCATAAGAGAAATTGGAGAAATAAAAAACTATTTATCAAGTATGCTAATGTGATATATGAAAACACATGAATGTATTGTGTATTACAAACCTATAGTAAAAAAATTAGAAGGGAAAGCAAAATTAATGCTCTCTTATACTATGTTTGGAACTCAAATTTATCAAGAAAAAAGTAAAGAAAAAAGAAACGATAGGAAAAAGAGAGAACAAAATAAAAGAGGGTTTTTGTTCTCTTTTCCCTGACTAACCCACAACAAATTTTTATATTGTTATGGGTGAAAAAGATTTGACGTAGCCTAATAATAATAAGTTGACCATAAAAAGTAATTGTAGCTCTATGTGCATAAACTATTTGAATTGGAAAAAAAAAAAAACACATGTAGTCTTGTTCTATAAATCAAATAGATGGATAGTTTCCACCCTTGCCAAACGTCTTCTCCTTAGAATTTTAGCTTTCACTCCCTAGTCCTGAACATCTTTTTTCTATGATATTTCTCTTCAGAAATTTGCTCTCTCTCTCTCTCTCTCTCTCTCTCTCTCTCTCTCTCTCTCTCTCACATCAATACAAGTAACCAAACAGTTTGCTAAACCATAGAAAAGCAAAATGTATGTAGCGCTTTTTTGTTATTGATTTTTGTTTGTTCCTTGTTTCAATGAACTTGGATGCAAATAATGAGTAGTGATAAAAAAATTTCAAATTTGAAGGTTAAAGGAAATCATGGACATATACATCATATCTTCATACAAAAGAGGTATATGTGGAGATAAACATAAGGTGAAAGTCATTGTCCTTTAAGGAAGGGAATACTACATTTAAACTACATATTACCTATTTTTATTGGCTAAGAATTTTTTTTTATAAGTTTATTGGCTAAGAACATGGCACATATACTTCAAAGGGTGATTTCAAAAGCATACATATAAAGGAATTTTGGAAAATTTCAGGCCAACAATTGCTTCCCCTCAACCCCTCCACCCCCATTACGCTTGTGGGTATGAGTTTCAACATATGTACATAATCATGTAATTGTTACAGAGGTTGAGTACGTTTTTCACCTAAAAATTGGTATTTGTATCAAGTGTATGAAAATGTTATGGAAGAGAGTTTCACAGCAAAAACTTCTCAGCAGGAAGCCTTCTACCAGTAAGAAGAGAAAATTTTCAAACACCAAGCAGTTGATAATTGATTCCATGAATTGGAACTCACGAAGGAAGCCAAAGAGAAAAGTTTTAAACATTGCAAAGAATCGAGATAGGGTTAAAAAGAAGCAAAAGATAGGAAATGTTAATGGCGTGGATGAAAGAACTGACGCTGTTGATCGGATCTCAGAATTGCCTGAGCCTATTATCCATCACATCCTCTCTTTCCTCCGTTGTCCTACAGATGCTGCTCGAATTAGTGTCTTGTCCAAGAGGTGGAGAAGCGTATGGGCTTCCTTCCTCACGTTTGATTTTGATCAAAAGAATTGTTGTTTAAATAGTTGGATAAATAATTCTTATTTAATCACTATGTGTATAATTAGTGATCACAAACAATAAAATAACACGAATTATCTAATTATCAACTAGAAGCAATTTTAACTAGAAGACAATTAGAATCTGAATAAGAACAAACTAAATCGTAACGACTTACCCGGTTGTCGTTCACAAAAATAGAAAATGTAGAAATCGAAAGATAGATCGAGTCGAGTGTTTCACACTCTCTCCTTAAAGACAGATTCACCCCCCACAGTTGGTGCTCACGGGATGATGGGTGTCTGACTCCCAGGATAAAACGATCTCAGCAGTCTTTAGGCAGCACTTCGATAAAAACTGCTCGGCGGCTTCACCAGATGATCTGAACTCTCTCAGGAAAATACGGGAGGAAGAAGGAATTCGTTGTATGCAATAATCGAAATTTTTCTAATGTTATGAATGCTAGAATGCTGCTCTATTTATAGAGCCCAGGTGCCTGTTCGAAACACTGGTTCGAACAGGTACCAGCAGCCAAACAGTCCCTTACCGGAGGGACACACCTGTTCGGTCAACGGTCACACCTGTTCGGTCAACGGTCACATCTGTTCGGTCAAACCGTCAGAAATTAATTAATTAATTAATATAAAATTAATTAATAAAATAATTAATTAATTTAATTCCGACCCTAGCCCAAAAAGAAAAGACTTGAACTGAACCCACGACCCACGCCCACGTCCCGTCCCGAACCGGACCGGACGGGCGGGCGGCGGCGGCGGCGCGCGCGCGTGTGGAGTATTGGGTCAACCCATGGGTTCCATAGGTCCTCCCCCTTTCACAAAAGTGGGGTGCCCCTTGGGGCCCAAACCTTACTCCAAACTTGGGTTATATATGGACAACTTTTTTTCCTATGAGAAATCAATGTGGGATAACCCACTTTCAACTACATAACCCATATTCAAGGGGGTGACTTTGGAAGCCAATAACTCATTCAATCCTACACGGATTTGAGCAAGTAAATAGTCTAGATTCATCTCCTCTCGGAGGTGAATCCAACGCACTAATGACCCAACACAAAGGATGCATGGGTCCCACATTTATATTGGCTCAAAGATCAACAAAATAATGGGTTTACACCCATTTATTCTAACAATCCCCCACATGAATGAGATTGGCTGGAAATGAAAAATGCACATGAGAATACTGACTTGACACACAGAGAGAGAGAGAGAGAGACAGGTAGAAAGTTACCGCATCGGGAAAGGTGGCTTTTGGCTTTGAACCTTCCCTAGTGAAATACCATCGGATTTATTTGGCTAACCAGTGAACATGATGTCTTGAACTGTTTAGCCGTTTATATAAACCAAGACAATAGTACTCACACGGTTCCTTTCAAATCATCTAGTGATCCATTCGGTTGTGTTCATTTTGGCCCTGAACAATGCCTGGTAGATTCATGAGTACTCTAGAGAAATTAGCCTTAAGAATTTCTCATAGAAGCGGCCCCTTCATACTCATATAGGTGATCTCTTATTAAGAGTATCCTGCTATACTCTACTTGGAATTCCAAGGTATAAGAATCATTAAGAGCTAAGCTCATCCTAAACACTGTCTACAGGTTATCACTATTTCATCATAGAAATGGACAGCGGAACGAGTTCCTCAGTGATTTGTCCTAAGTCACGCACAATTTTGTTGTCCCGTTGAACCTAGATCTTGGGATCTCCAGTCAGCTAGGTTGAGTTGCCATTATGGTGACTTTTTAAGTCATAGGCTTAAGGCCCATTCCCCTCGATGAATTCTCTACTTGATCTTTCGTCAAGCCTTTTGTAAGCGGATCCGCAATGTTGTCCTTAGACTTGATGTAATCAATGGATATAAGTCCATTAGAAAGCATTTGCCTCATAGTATTGTGTCGTCGACGTATATGTCGTGACTTCCCATTATACATGTGGTTTTGTGCTCTTGCTATTGCAGATTGACTATCGCAATGTATGCATATAGTCGAGACTGGTTTAGGCCACACGGGAATATCCTCCAGAAAGTTACGAAGCCACTCTGCTTCCTCTCCTGCTTTATCTAAAGCGATAAACTCAGATTCCATGGTGGATCTGGCTATGCAAGTTTGTTTTGAGGATTTCCAAGATATTGTTGCACCTCCTAGAGTAAACACATATCCACTTGTGGATTTAGAGTCTCTAGTGTCAGATATCCAATTTACGTCTGTGTAACCTTCTACAACAGCTGGATATCTCGTATAGTGCAGCCCATAATTCAAGGTGTATCTCAGATACCTGAGAACCCTAACTATGGCCTTCCAGTGGTTTAACCCTGGGTTACTCGTATATCTGCTCAATCTGCTTACCGTATAAGCAATATCTGGACGTGTGCAATTCATGAGATACATTAAACTGCCAATTATCCGTGAGTATTCTAATTGAGATATGCCCTCATCATCGTTCTTGTATAAATGTAGAAAACAATCTATGGGTGTGTTTGCTAGACCGTTATCAGACTTACTAAACTTATCGAGTATCTTCTCGACATAATGAGTCTGTGATAACGCATATCCCTCAGATGTTTTAGTAATCTTAATACCAAGTATAACATCTGCAATCCCTAGATCCTTCATGTCAAACTTACTGTTCAACAATTTCTTAGTAGCTTTAATAACCTCAGTATTGCTACCAATGATAATCATATCATCTACATAAAGACAAACAAGGACATAACCATGAGCAGTGTTCTTCACATAAACACATTTATCGCATTCATTTATCTTGAAGCCGTTTGACAGCATAGCATTATCAAACTTCTCATGCCATTGTTTCGGAGCTTGTTTTAGTCCATATAAAGACTTAACAAGTTTGCATACCTTTTTCTCTTTGCCAGGAACAATGAATCCTTCAGGTTGCTCCATATAAATCTCCTCATTCAAATCTCCATTTAAGAATGCCGTTTTAACATCCATTTGATGAATCTCAAGATTATGTAAAGCCGCAAAGGCTATCAAGATACGTATGGACGTTATTCTGGTTACAGGAGAATATGTATCGAAATAATCCACTCCCTCAGTCTGCTTGTAGCCTTTGACTACAAGTCTGGCCTTGTATTTGTCAATTGAGCCATCTGCTTTCATCTTCCTCTTGAATATCCACTTGTATCCAAGGGGTTTATTACCAGGTGGAAGATCCACTAGTTCCCATGTATGATTTTGCA
Organism: Euryodendron excelsum; assembly: GCA_033060915.1. NCBI lineage: Eukaryota > Viridiplantae > Streptophyta > Magnoliopsida > Ericales > Pentaphylacaceae > Euryodendron > Euryodendron excelsum. The sequence continues at coordinate 36,536,909 of CM065394.1, forward strand.
GAATTGACTCAACTTCACTATGGATAGCCTCTTTCCACAAAGGTGCTTCCGGAGAGGACATTGCTTCTTTGTAACTCTGAGGTTCATTTTCTACCACATATGTTAGAAAATCAGGACCGAATGATTTTGCAACCTTCGTCCTTTTACCTCTTCTAGGTTCAGCGTCGTTTTCTTTATCCACTGACCCATAGTCTTTATCTACAATGGTATCATGAGTTCGTTTAAGCAAACTTGATCCATGTGTAGACTTATACGGAAACTCCTCCTCAAAGAAGGATACATTCCTAGACTCCATTATTGTATTCACATGAATATCTGATATTTCAGACTTGTGAACCAGAAATCGATATGCACTGCTATGTTCGGCATAGCCAATAAATATACAATCAACTGTTTGTGGTCCTAATTTTACCTTCTTGGGTAAAGGAACAGCTACCTTAGCTAAACAACCCCATACTCTCAAGTATTTATAGGAAGGTTTTCGACCTTTCCACATCTCATAAGGGGTTTTGCCAAGTTTCTTGTGGGGTATCTTGTTGAGAACATAGTTGGCGGATAGCAACGCTTCCCCCCACAAATTCTGGGGTGCCCCAGAACTTATCAACATAGCATTCATCATCTCTTTTAGAGTGCGATTCTTTCGCTCAGCAACTCCATTTTGCTGAGGTGAATAAGGTGCAGTGGTTTGATGTATGATACCATGTTCAACACATAGTTGTGCAAATGGTGATTCATACTCATCACCTCTATCACTTCTTAACACCTTAATCTTTTTGCTAAGTTGATTCTCAACTTCACTCTTGTATTGTATAAACATGTCTATTGCTTCATCTTTACTTCTCATTAAGTAGACGTGACAATAGCGAGTGCAATCATCAATGAAAGTTATGAAGTATTTTTTCCCACATCGAGTTTGAACATATTTCAAGTCACAAACGTCACTATGAATTAGTTCAAGTGGTTCCGTACTTCTTTCAATTGATTTAAACTGAGTTCTAGTCAACTTTGCCTCAACGCAAGTTGCACATTTATTATTAGCATTAAAATCAAGTTTAGGCAAAGACTCTAATTTAACTAATCTACGCATAGTATCAAAGTTAACATGACCTAGTCTACCATGCCATACATTTGAAGACTAAAGCAAGTAAATAGAAGATGCAGTATTATTACTAGAAGGCTTAGGAGCCACAGTCATTACATTAAGTTTGAAGAGCCCATCGCTCAGATATCCCTTTCCCACAAACATTCCCCCCTTAGTAAGTACAAACTTATCACTCTCAAACACCAACTTAAAGCCCTTCTTACTCAACAATGAACCAGAGACTAAATTCTTACGAATGTCTGGCACATGGAACACCTCATTCAGAGTAAGTTCTTTGCCGGAAGTCATTTTCAGAATGATCTTCCCTTGACCTTCAACCTTTGAGGTTGCCGAGTTGCCCATGTAGAGTTGTTCACCGTCCACTGAGTGGTAAGATGTGAACATCCACTTGTTGGCACAGATGTGACGAGTGGCCCCAGTGTCCACCCACCATTCTTTAGTATTGCCAACCAAGTTTACCTCAGAAACTACGGCAGAAAGATTCAGGTCTTCCACATTGGCACAGAGATCCTCGGTCACATTGGCTTGAGCAGATTTCTTCTTGTGGTTCTCTGGATCCTTCTTCTCAAGATCCTTACGCTTGCGACATTCCTTGGCCGTATGACCAGTCCTGCCGCAGACGTAACATTTCCCTTTGAACCTTTTGAAATCGCCACCTTTGGAACCTTGGTAGGACCCTTGACCATCATGCTTTCGTTTTTTGTCGTTGGATTTGGCCCTTGCTCCACCACATTTGCCTTTGACACCATATGGGTGTTAACAAACTTCTTCTCAGAAGCTCGATTGTCTTCCTCAATTCTTAGCCTGACGATAAGTTCCTCAAGCCTCATCTCCTTGCGCTTATGCTTCAGATAGTTCTTGAATTCTTTCCAGGACGGCGGCAATTTTTCAATTATCGCAGCCACTTGGAAAGACTCACTCAGAACCATGCCTTCGGCATGGATGTCATGAAGTATAACTTGGAGATCCTGGACCTGGCTAATAACTGTTTTAGAATCAAACATTTTGTAATCAAGGAACTTACCGACCACAAATTTCTTTGAGCCGGCGTCTTCCGTCTTATACTTCTTGTCTAAAGATTCCCACAGTTCTTTTGCCGTCTGCACGGCACAATACACATTGTAGAGTGTATTATCCAGTCCATTGAGGATATAGTTCCTACATAGGAAGTCAGCATGTTTCCATGCTTCCACCGCCGCAACTACTTGCTGGTCGGACTCATTCTCGTTCAGAGTAGGAACATCTTCACGAAGAAATTTTGCCAAGTTCAGAGTCGTCAGGTAGAACAACATTTTCTGTTGCCACCTTTTGAAATCAGTTCCATTGAACTTCTCTGGCTTTTCTCCGTGATTCACCGGCACATTTGGTGTATGCACTTGATTCACCGGCACTGTCATTGTCGGTACCGGTGTCCCAATCACAGTAGGAGTTGAAGTAAGAGTAGGAATAGGAGTATCATCAGCCATTTCTGGATTAACCAATTTTACACAAAATTTGAGTATTAATCCAGAAACGATATATAACACGACACTAATTAACACAGTTAAAAATAGGAATTGAATCTGTCTTTAAGATTGTTGTTTAAATAGTTGGATAAATAATTCTTATTTAATCACTATGTGTATAATTAGTGATCACAAACAATAAAATAACACGAATTATCTAATTATCAACTAGAAGCAATTTTAACTAGAAGACAATTAGAATCTGAATAAGAACAAACTAAATCGTAACGACTTACCCGGTTGTCGTTCACAAAAATAGAAAATGTAGAAATCGAAAGATAGATCGAGTCGAGTGTTTCACACTCTCTCCTTAAAGACAGATTCACCCCCCACAGTTGGTGCTCACGGGATGATGGGTGTCTGACTCTCAGGATAAAACGATCTCAGCAGTCTTTAGGCAGCACTTCGATAAAAACTGCTCGGCGGCTTCACCAGATGATCTGAACTCTCTCAGGAAAATACGGGAGGAAGAAGGAATTCGTTGTATGCAATAATCGGAATTTTTCTAATGTTATGAATGCTAGAATGCTGCTCTATTTATAGAGCCCAGGTGCCTGTTCGAAACACTGGTTCGAACAGATATCAGCAGCCAAACAGTCCATTACCGGAGGGACACACTTGTTTCGGTCAACGGTCACACCTGTTCGATCAACGGTCACATCTGGTTCGGTCAAACCGTCAGAAATTAATTAATTAATTAATATAAAATTAATTAATAAAATAATTAATTAATTTAATTCCGACCCTAGCCCAAAAAGAAAAGACTTGAACTGAACCCACGCCCACGTCCCGTCCCGGACCGGACGGGCGGGCGGCGGCGCGCGCGCGTGGAGTATTGGGTCAACCCATGGGTTCCATAGGTCCTCCCCCTTTCACAAAAGTGGGGTGCCCCTTGGGGCCCAAACCTTACTCCAAACTTGGGTTATATATGGACAACTTATTTCCCATGAGAAATCAATGTGGGATAACCCACTTTCAACTACATAACCCATATTCAAGGGGGTGACTTTGGAAGCCAATAACTCATTCAATCCTACACGGATTTGAGCAAGTAAATAGTCTAGATTCATCTCCTCTCGGAGGTGAATCCAACGCACTAATGACCCAACACAAAGGATGCATGGGTCTCACATTTATATTGACTTAAAGATCAACAAAATAATAGGTTTACACCCATTTATTCTAACAAGAATTTCAAAGCACAAGGTGGATTACTACTAAAAGAAAAGTTCAAGAACTTTGTTGAAAACTCTTTATCAACCCGACTTGCTCCATTGGTTTGTGTACAGAGGTTCAGGCTATACATGACCTCTTTTGCTTTAAAATTGGCACCTAATATAGACGGCTGGTTACCTGCTGCTACTAAAACAAATGTTAAAGAGCTAGAAATTCATGTTGATCAACTTGGAAGGTTGTGAAAATCTAAAAAGTTTGACATTGACAGATGAGTTGTTCCACAATCAGATTTCTAAGTTCCCTGTTCTTGAGAAGTTGGTCCTGAAGGAATGTAATTCTCTAGAGAGAATTACAATTTTAAGCCGAAAACTTTCAAGACTAGTGCTCATGCGATGCAGGAAACTGCTCGAGGCCATTATTGATGCTCCTAATTTATATTCGTTTGAGTATACTGGGAATGAAATGTCTTTCTCTTCCATGAATGCTCCAAATCTGCAGAAAGCCAAGCTTCATTTTGTATCGAAGAGAAAAGATGAGTATATTTTGCAGCAATTTCTTGAAAAGCTTACTCACTCCAAAGGTTTGAAATTGGTTGTATGCCAAAGTAAGGTATTAATACTTTTTAGTCTTCACGGTTATTACGATTTAATAACAATATCATGAATTTTTGAATTTTCCTTTCTTATTTACCATTGATGGACATGTTGTTTGAAGGATGTGATTATTCATGAAGAATTGAGAGATGTCCAGCATCTTCCATTAGATGATCTCAAGTTATACATAAATAAATCATCATCAATTTTAACAGATCTTGTGGAGGGCTTGTTACAGGCTACTCACCCACAGACTGTCTGTGATATCATCTTCAAGCAGCGAAATCCTAAAGGTATTGCAGATTCTCTACAGATTTCGTTACAGTTCATTAAATTCATGTTCAACAAGATGATGTCTGGAGAAGAACTATAAACCCTGCTACTTGTGTCTTTGCCTGAAATGCAGTTTCTACAGGAGAAGATAATGAAGAGGGAAGAGAATCTGAACTGCTGTAGATATTACTCAAGGAAATGTTGGCGGCATTACTTAAAAGAAGTCACAATTACTGAAAACGAATGGACTTCTGCTGGGAATCCTTCTTCAAACCCATCTTCAACTCTTTCACAGGACAAGTTTTAGGTTGAAATGGGGATCAATGGAGGGTGAACATGCTAGGTAGGAATAGGATTTTAGTATACCAGTTATATAAATTCAGTTACTTAGAAAGTTGGAATGTGATTATACTCTGTGACCATCACTTAATTTTTATTTGTCTTCTTTTGTTGATATGGGTCAGTTTAGCTCTTGCTAAGATCATTATGCCTTCTACATCTCCAATTCTAATGTATAGAGCAGTTTAGCTCTTTTGTTGACTGCTAGGGCATTGTCCTCAATTATATGCTTTGATAAATGTAAAAAAATGTTCCAAGACTGTGTTACCATAATACTCTATTACTATAGCGAATTGTGTTTTTTTTCGAAATATGGTACTCTAACGTTCTAAAACGGTAAATTTAGCGATCCAAAGCGATTCAATTATTTATTTATTTATATCTTTAAAGGTCACCTAATGGAAGAAAAAAAAATCAATTATAATGAACAAAAATATAATAAGAAAATTATATTAGAAAATAGGCCATACTACTTTTAGAATTTTTTTTAGATGATTAATTTTTAAAAAACATAAATTATGTTTTATTAAATGCTAATTAGTAAAGAAAATTATATTAGAAATATCTTAATTCTAATAATATACTTTATAGAATCTACTTTAGGCGTATCACATTTTAGAACATGTAACGTACCACATTCTCGTTCCACATATCAAAACAATCCGCATTCTATCTTCACTTAATATTGAATTCATCCATGTTTTACTAGTTTAACTATTCTCAAAATTGAACTTCTTGAACTAGTTACCCATCTTGCCAACACTGCCCAAGGAATCAAACTTTCTTCAGTCAAGGATCATAGTACATTATTAGTTCTCTTGTTGCATAAGATAATTAATCTGTAACCCTATGTGTTTGGGGTATATATATGTATAGCTCTCAGAGGATTGCTGAGACTATTACAAGAGGGTGGGAAGGATCAAGCCAGTGGGAGCATAATTGTAAGACCATGGGGAGGTGTCACGGGTTGACAGGCCGAACACCACACGGTGACAGTAATGCGACCCGCCATGATCATACGCAGCGGAATACACCCGTAAGGTGACTATACTCCAAGCAATAGTCCCGCCAAACTCAAACACCAAGACAAAATTATGCACTTGTCTAGGATCCATCCGTAATGCCCCGCATATCTCTTTAAGCTCAGACCTCTGATGCTCAAGCTATAAGGCAACCCAAGCTATAGGCGATAGCAACGCCATTCTCAAATGCGCGCGCACATAACAAGCAATATCCTTAGCGTTAGTCCCTCTCGAAACACAAGCAATATAACCATGTGGAACTAGACATGCGCGTCAGCCAAGCATCACCCATTAGGCACAACGCCTCCATCCATGAAGCTCTTAGAGCCCCGCGTCAAGGTTGCCCGCAAGGAAAGGCACCACCGAATAGTAACTGATAAGCCCACAACATTGTGCCCCACGACACCAATGCTAGCTAAACCACGCGGCCGTGTACACAAGCGTGAACCCAATGCGCAAGTGCACACGAGACACACAGCATGTAAGTGTGCACACCGAGACCCAATCCGTCATGAACATAAGCCTCGAAACGATATGAATGCGGCATAGCGGGTGTGTATGTCACAACCCTATCCTCGACGCCAATGCCCAACATTTGCCCCACCGGGCACAATGCCGCCCATGTAACCCCTTGACTAGCATGAGAACTGCAGCCACGTGCCACAACCGGCCCCCAAGTCTCGCCCACTTCCTTGAGGGACTCACTTGAATGCTGTCCCTTTCGGTAGCACCAGGGGTGGTAGAGTCAACACTACGCCCCCCCTTATAATAGCATTCTGAGTCATTTCCAAACTAATAGGAAGAAACATCCTACCCCCTCGAGGAGTCATAATCCATATATCCAATAATATGAAAAATACAAATTACGAGATTGTCATGCCACCGGCCAATCATGCTCAAACATGCCCCACGCCAAAGTCCCTCGCGGCCCCAGACATGCCACGAGTGGTAACCCGTGACATTTTTCACCACTTAACCATCATCGTCCTGGATGATGCCAAAGCCCAGTGCCAATTCCTGGCACTTGCCACAACTAGTGCCAACTCCTGACACTCTCCATCACTCGAACAATCAACGCCCTCGTTGATGCCAAGCATAACGCTGAATGCAGTAGTGTTTATATGCCCCCACGATGAGTTGCCACCACTCCTCGCAGACCAACACTTCCGTGCTGATTGCCTACAAATCCGATCGTCACCAAATCTGCCCCCACAGCTACTCAAAGCAAAGGTTCGCCCAGACTCCCATGCTGAACTCGGCAAAGCAAAATAAGACACCTTTTTCACCACATAAAGCAAGCACAACTCCTCTGAGCAAGTGCCCCGTACCATATTGCTCCATCTGTCGGCAACATGTACCCGAATAGGCGCTGTCCGTCGCACACAAAAGAAAGGCGTGCATTGACCGTCATGCATCCTCCACCACTTCGAGGGGTCGATGCCCTCATCCACGAGCACTCCGCGTGCACCCTCTACACAAACTCCGCAGCTAAACCCACAAAGCTCACTTGACATCAGAATTCACCATGTGCACGACCCAAAGATGCCCTCGCGACAACCTGGTTCTGTCCCACACTAGTTCCCAACTGACCGGCACTCCCACTGAATGCAAGTCCATCTGCACTGTCAAAGCAAACCCTGCCCACTGGCAAACGGTTTCAACTGTTGAAGTTCCCACAGTGTTGCTCCAGTACCTCAGTCCTTAGACCTTCACCCGAAGACAACCCATGTTGTTTCAGTGCCTCAGCTCTTTAGCCTTCACTTGAAATCAGCCCACACTGTTCCAGTACCTCGGCTTTTCAGCCTTCACCCGAAATCAGTTTGCAAAGCTTCAATGTCTGATCCTCTAATCTTTACTCGAAGTCTGCCTACAATGCAATTCCAGTGTCTGATCCTCTGATCTTCACCCGAAGTCTGTCCACAATGCAACTCCAGTGCTTGATCCTCTAATCTTCACCCGAAGTCTGCCTGCAATACCTCCCTCCGCCGGAGGACTTAATGTTTTGATAAACCCTCGCTACACGGTGCTCTCTAGCAACGATGAACTCCTCTGAGTCACCTGGTATCCACTAGCCAACATGTATCACAACGAGGCAAGATCACCCAAAAGTTTTTAACAAAACACGCTCTTCACAAATGCCAACAGCCAAGCACAGAAATGAGCACAATCCACTGAGCAAGCACGAAGCCAACAAAGTAACCATGCAATAATACAAGCGAAGCAACCAACGGTTTTGGCCAACTCAAGGGTCAAATGAAGGCAAACGAATCCCCACAACACGAAGCAAGTTCTTTCGCAGAAGCTCATATGCCGTAGAAACAACCCACCAATCCAACAAAGCAGCACTACTAGCTATGCACTAAAATCATTTGATCTGACACACAAAAGCATTTATACACTACAAAGTCGGTCCCATGCACATCATTAAGAAGGCTTGCTGCCCTGTGTACCACGACCACAATCAAAGGACCGAGCGCGCGTCCAAAACTTGTTAAAGCGGCCACTTTAAAGAAGGTACCAAAGGGGTTCAAACAGCAACCAAGACCACTGATACCATAAGATTTTAGCCCACATAAACTGAAAAACTGCTAGCTCGGGCCACCAATCCATTCGTCACAAGATGGAATGAAACTCGCTCCACCGATAAACCTAACAACCAACAATCTGAAGTAAACAACCCACTGGGGAAAGTTCACCACAACTGAAGAGTATGCCCACACGGATAAGTGAAGCAACACCCAATTGATGCACACCACGGATGGTTAGTGCTCTGATACCAATTATCACGGGCTGGCAGGCCGGGCACCACACGGTGACAGTAATGCGACCCGCCATGATTATACGCAGCGGAATACACCCGTGAGGCGACTATACTCCAAGCAATAGTCCCGCCAAACTCAAACACCAAGGCAAGATTATGCGCTTGTCTAGGATCCATCCGTAATGTCCCGCATATCTCTTTAAGCTCAGACCTCTTATGCTCAAGCCATAAGGCAACCCAAGCTATAGGCGATAGCAACACCATTATCAAATGCGCGTGCACATGACAAGCAATGTGCTTAGCGCTAGTCCCTCTCGAAACACAAGCAATATAGCCATGTGCAACTAAACATGCGCGTCAACCAAGCATCACCCGTTAGGCAAAACACCTCTATCCATGAAGCTCTGAGAGCCCCGCGTCCAGGTTGCCCGCAAGGAAAGGCACCACCGAATAGCAACTGATAAGCCCACAACATTGTGCCCCACGACACCAATGCTAGCCAAACCACGCGGCCGTGTGCACAAGCGTGAACCCAATGCGCAAGTATACACGAGACACACGGCATGCAAGTGTGCACACCGAGGCCCAATCCGTCATGAACATAAGCCCCGAAACGATATGAATGCGGCATAGCGGGTGCGTATGTCACAACCCTATCCTCGACGCCAATGCCCAACATTTGCCCAACCGGGCAAAATACCGCCCATGTAGCCCCTTGACTAGCATGAGAACTGCAGTCACGTGCCACAGCCGGCCCCCAAGTCTCGCCCACTCCCTTGGGGGACTCACTTGAATGATGTCCCTTTCGATAGCACCAGGGGGTGGTAGAGTCAACACCATGCCCCCCCTTATAATAGCATTCTAAGCCATCTCCAAACTGATAAGAAGAAATATCATACCACCTCGAGAAGTCATAATCCATATATCTAATAATATAAAAAATACAAATTACGAGATTGTCATGTCACCGGCCAATCATGCTCAGACATGCCCTACACCAAGGTCCCTTGCGGCCCCAGAAGTGCCACGGATGGCAACCCGTGACATATTCCACCACTTCAACCATCATCATCCTCGATGATGCCAAAGCCCAGTACCACTCCTGACACTCGCCACAACTAGTGCCAACTCCTGACAGGTAGCCATAGGTGAGAGAAATCTCACTCGTTAATGACAATCCGCATAGTGTATGCTAATAATGATAAGCCTGTTGCAGCAAAAATACAAAAATTTTGGGCAGACCAAATTAGGAGAAGTGTTGATTTGTGGAGTTAGGTTAAAGCAAGAAAAGAGTAATGGCATGGAGCTACCAAAAATTTAAAACACTGCCCTTACTAACAAATCAACCCATCATGGGCAGAGAACTTGATAGTCTATTAACCTAGTTTTCTTTGATTAGATCAAGCTGCAATACCCTGAGGAGTTCTTAAGGAGCGTAAGTGGCCACTCTTGTCCTGTGGTCTTATGTTCTCCAGGTATTTTTATTACTTCTCCCACTAATATCATTTCTCATTAGCCCAGAAACTCTCAACTGTTTTAGCCGGATCCGATGCTCCAATTGCAGATTTCCTCAAAAGCAACAGAAAGACTTCTGCATGTATTATGGCATATAGTTGTGCTAAATATACAATGCCGTATTTAGTTTTGTACCAATTCAGAAGAGTGAAAGTACTATGCATAAATTCTAAATGGGAGTTCAAGAAATCATCAACCATGGAACCAAAATACAGCACCTCATGCTTCCCACAAAACCAAAGTACCCGAGGAAGAATATCAAGTAAAACCAAAGTAGCTTGAGAGTTCAGATAAGATCTATATTTATAAACCTACAATTACCCATTGCAAGTGCAGAAGAGCATTTACCATTCGAGAACCAGTAACAAACAACTTTTTAAAAAAAAATAATAATAATATACCCAGAGAGAACTCATGTATACATGTATGTGCAAACATATGTCTAGATACAAAATTACCCTTCCGAAATGTAAGAGAAAAATCAGAAAAAAAAGATTTCAATTTAAAAATTCACACTATGATGAGGAAAAGGTTAAAACTTCTCAAAACAACACAACACATCCTAAACTTCAAGACTTTGTTTTCTGTTCTTCTCAAGTTCCTTAGCCAACAAGTGGAGTTAATAAGTTCCATAAACAGACCAATTCTGAGATTCTTTTCAAGTGTAATCTTCCAATAAATGCTTATTCTTCCAGTGATGAAATTCCGTCCAACAGTGATATCAAAGGAATGCACCAGAAGTTCTCCAAAAAATGTCCAACAATATGTAATCTTCGAATCAAATTAAGCAACAAATCCAATCAAACTCTAAAGTGTTTCTTTTTCCCCTATATTAATTAAAAAAAGATGTCGAGCACAGAGATCTATTCCTTCATAATGAATAATTCATGTCCAATTACCTCACGCAACACTGATCTCCACAATGTTACTGCTCAATTGGTTTAACCTACTGGTTCTAACTCCTGAAGTTCAGTGCTGCACACAACTGCATGCAGGGAAGCAAACATACACCACTCAATTTTCCTCTACTTCTCTAAACTTCAGTTATGTGCTGAACGTTGATCTTTGCAATGTATCTGCTGAGTCAATTTATTCTTCTAGTTTTGAACTCTTGATACCTCAATGCCACTTATAAGCATGTGCATATCTGCTCATGCACCACTCAATAGTCCCTAGGCTCCAGCAAGACTTAAATTCCCAGCACTCCCCCCCAGTTCGTGTAGCATGTTATCAGGTTTCCTCCCTTCAATTTCGATATTCCTGGAAGGACTCTCAACCTCTTGGCCAAGATAACTATCAATTATACAACATATTTCAACACAAGGTTATTCTCATCTAAACAAACTAATAGGACATTCAAGAAAAACCAATTTTCTCTCACACCAAAGTTCAGCTTACACTCATAGGCTCTCAGCATTAAGACATGTTAATACCCGCAACATGATTACATTGACCAACAATGTTCAGAATGCCTCCTAGAAGACTACGTTATATATATATAAGCACTAAGGAATATTTCACAGTAATCCATAATAAAGTATTCCGTAATAACAAATACACATACAAAAAGACAACATAATTGAGTGACATTAAAACATCAAATTTGGCGACAGCGCACCAAATGGATATATTACTCCACGCAAACCAAACAAAGCACAATCAACTATGAATTTAGAAACTTTTGGGGATAAAGAAAGCATGAAAAATCATCACTTCAAAAACCAAATTCTGACACTACCAATTAAAATAAAAAGATAATTCCAAATAGAGTATCCTCACAAAATTTACCTCAAATTTACATAAAAAAAAAAAATAAGATCTCAATGAAATCCAGTTGTATAAATTTTACTATAACAAGAAATATAACCCCAATAAAATGACTGCCAACAAGTGTAAAAGCCTGTCATCAGAATATATTTATACACACGGCATAGGCATATAAGAAAGGGAAATCAAAACAAAGCATTATATCAATCGATATCCACATGCAATAACATAAGCTCTAGCATACTTAGTCAATTCCCATGTATGTTCTTTTGGCACAACATAAAATCCGAATTATTATCATGTTATTTATACACATATATGTTCCCCACAAGAATATGAGCCCGCTTGTCAACTAAAACGAAAGAAAGCAGCAGGGCCATCGATATCCGTACACTAGAAAGCCTACACAGCAATTCACAAAAACCAAGTTATCCAACTCCTTTCACGAAGAGATAGAATCACAAACATTGAAATTAGCACATACAATACGATTGGCAGTATATCGAGAATAATATCCAGACAATATAAGCAACAGTTCTAAATAAAAATGGAGATCGCAATTCATTCACATTTACATGAAAGTTAGAAAACCCAAATACTAATTCCATATACGGAAATATCGGAACCAATCCTCCTATAGGACTAGTTCCATTACCCACGGGCCTTGAGCTCGGCAAGGCGCCTAGACAAGTCGTCCTCTTCGACCTTCTCGGAAGTCTTCACCGACACCGCATGAGCCGCCGGCTGTGGCAGACCCACCGACACCTCCAGCCCGTAATCGTCCGCCACCTGCTGCATCAGGCTGTTGACTTCTCCCTCAGGAGTCGACAGCGAGGTGCTTCCGGCCATGGAGCTCTCCATAAACTCGGCCTGCACTTCCATGTTGACGAACTGGCGCTCGAACTGGTCCATCGTCTCCGACATCTTCTGCAAGTTGCCGGTTGTGAGGGACGACTCCAAGGACTTGACGATCGAGCCCATTGACTTGCTGATCGTGGTCATCTTGGCCTGGGTGTCGAGCCTGGCGACGACCGCGTCGAGGCGGGACGCGAGGCGGAGGTAATTCATCTGCTCGTTGCGCTTGCGGATGGCGTTCTCGGCGTAGATTCGAGCGCCGTCCATGTTTCCCTTCTCGATCGCCTTCTTGACCTTGAGTTTCTCGGCCTTCTCTTCCTTCTCGCACTTCTTCGACTGGCGCTGGAGGCTCTTCGATGTGAACTTCAGCTCCATGATCTGGTTCATCAATTTTTCTGCGTTCCCCATCTCCGATCTACGATTTTGACAGGCTTATCTCTATTTTCTTGTTGATGATCGAATTAATCTCTCTCTCTCGTAGTTCTGCTGAAGTTAGGGTTTGTTGTAAGGCTTCAGAGATATTTCTTTGTGATTTATCGAGGCTCTGCATTTCCCATTTCGGATCCTGTGCGACGCAAACAAGTTGCAATACGCGTTTGAGTTCGATCAGTGACCGCACGTCTTTGGTAAGTCTTCATCCGACGGACGAGATTATGATTGTATTTGGAAACAGATTGCTCTTTCCTTCGGAAAGAAAAATTTAAGGAGATGTACAGTTTTTTTTTTTTTTTGGTCAAGTTTACAAAAAAAAAAAATCAGATTTTTTTTTTATTTTTTGATTTTTTTAACTTTGTTTTAACTAAAAATAATAAAAAATAATAAAAACAAAAAAAACAAAAAAAAACTAAACAAAAAAATTGTAGCAAACGGATTATACGTCCTGACTTTTGCTTTTGACAGGACAAACTTATATGAGTGGACAAAAATGTTTTTTGAAATTCAAGTGATTTGAATTTTGAATAAAGGGACAATTTTGTCATTATGTTGAATCGGTATTAAAATAAAATAAAACGAAACATAATAGATGTGGAAGAATTATTTGTATAGGAAGTAGTGATTTACTTTAAAATTAATGAGCAGTTGTGGACCGTGCGGATTACTATTTCAAAAAGTCCTCTCTCCCTCCATTTTGTTTGGATTGTTTTCTGAAGGCAAAGTAGATGGAGTGATTGTAAAAGGAGAAATGACTCATATTTTGCCTAATTCTTTTCCCTCTTATGTTATTTCAATTTATCTATAAAATAGATAAAAAAATCATTAAGATTTAATAAAAATTTTATTATAGAATATTTTTGTTATTTTATCTCTTCAAATTAGAACATCAAAAAACTAATTTGGTCATTTTATGCCAAAATAAAAGTTGTCTTTCAAGGATTTTTTTATTATTTTATCAAATCATTTTTTTGATGTTCTAATTTAGATATATAAAATAATAAAAATACTTATATAATAAAACTTTTTATTAAATCTAATAGTTTTCATACATTTTGTATATAAGTCAGACGTTATGTGTTTACTTTTTAAACTATAGGAGGTTATTTGATTTTGACTCAAATTATAATAAGATAAAGTGTAATTAACTCATATATATATACACATATACACATATACACATATAGACCTCTTAGATCATTTATAACCCAAAACCTTTAAATTCATCCTCATTTTGACATCTTCTTCAAATTTGAATTTTATAGGTCTTATTTTTTCACATTGTTACTCCAATCCACCAACCTGCATTTTTATTATTCAATCTTTAAATCATTATTCTTTTATATAAAAAAATTCAAAAATCACATATTGTACTCTCATTTTATTTAAAATATAATTATTTATTACTAAATTTTAATTTAAATTGTAGTTATTTATCAAATATTTAATTAAAATTTAATTATTTAATATTTTTTAAACTAGATAATCTATCAATGAAATTAAAATTTAAATTACACTAAAAATTTAAAAAAAAACAAAAATCTCATTACAAACTAATGAAATACATTTAACAAAAATTAAAGTACAATAAGAAACTAATGAAAACACATAAAATGAGAATTGGATAATTAAAATTATAAGTACTAAAAAGTGGTAAGTCTACTCTTCTATACTCACTTTCATGGTGGATAAAGCTACTAAAATTATCATGACTAAAACCAATAGATGATCCACCTATTTGAGAATCATAAGTCCTTTTTTCAATAAATAAATAATTAATAAAATAAAAAATTTTAATTTCATATAAATAATAATTTCAAGATAAATAAAAGCAAGTAAAATATAAATAATTTATTTATTCTACATATAAAGCAATCTCAAATTAAATAAATATTTAACAAAGTAAAAAAAAATGAATTAATTAAAATTTTAAATTAAATATTTATTAAAATAATAGTTAAGCAGTAAATAATGCATTAATAATACATTATTTAGGTTTAAAACAATGATTAGTATAATAATTTTACATAATTAATGCTTTGACCCTACATGAATAATAAAATGAATGGATCTTTAAATTTTTGGAAGAACAAAATAATTTAGAGAATAAAATTTAAAACTCACTTCTAAATTTAAAATTTTGAAAGTGAGTTAGTTATGCTTTTAGCTTAGTATTTATAAAGGGGACCCAATGCCAGTAAAAAGAATGTTACAAAAAGCATTTTACAGAACATATTCTCACCCAATAATGCACAAGTATATTCCTACTCCTGCAGTGCCTCTAATCCGCCCAAACTCAAAACCAGCTGCACACCTTCACCTGCAATTTGCAATTGCAGAGAGAGAGAGAGAGAGAGAGAGAGAGAGAGAGGTAAAGATTGATCGATACCCAATTAGATTTGTCACAGAAACCGATGGTGCATTGGCATTTGTGCCTCGCGACTCACTCGAATGATTACCTGCCTAGAACCATACAGAAACGGCCGTTTCTCAAAAGCAACGGTCACAATGCCACGTCTTCACCGCTTTGACATCTGTTTCTCCCTCTCTCTCTCTCAAGAATCAAGAACCCATATTAGCAAAACGCACCCTATTTTTAATTTTTTCTTCCCCAGAAAGCAGAGGACCCAAATCGCCAATTAGGCACAAAAAATTTATGGAGTTTAAACTGAGAAACCCATTTGGTTGTTAGAATCTTTGAAGCTGATTCGGTTTTCTTTGTTTGAATTTTTGGGGTCTGAGGTAGTTGGCTGGGTTTGGAAATGGATGGGCATGGAGAGGAAGATCAAACTGCTTTTGAGATAGGAGTGGTGATTCCAAGGATGGTTGTCAAGCCAGGAGAGAAGAGTTATGATTGCCTTGAGATTCTAGTTGATGAGTTCAGGAACGTGGGATTAATAGTTGACAGAGTTCTTGGGTTTCAAGTTGAATTTATCAAGGTTCAATCTTGCTCCTCTTTGCTGTTGTTTTACCTGTTCTCTTGTCTCTTTTTTGTAAACTTTTTTTTAAAGGTTTGATATGTTGTTGCAAGAATATGAAACCAGTGATTGCATCTTGTCAAGGACTCTTTGAAACCCACACATTGTAATGGTTGGTGCAATTGACATATAATGATGACTTTAAAATCTGTAATTGTATCTTGCCTGCTAATGTTCCAAATCCACTCATTCATAAATTTACAGTATGAATGAAAGGATACTCTTTTTTCTTTGTGCAATGAAAGTATGCAAGAATTCTTAATTGTGCAGGTATTTCTTATATGAGATTTCTAGTTCACTCTCTGCTCATTTTTATTCTAATTTTACAGCATAAAATATTGAAATCCAGTCCAATTCTTAATGCATTATAGTACTGTTCTATGTACATGATGTTAACAGTAAATTAAGTACTTACAATTTGAAGAATGTCAGAATATCACTAATTGGTTTTGGAAATATTCTAAAAAGGGAATTTGCTGTATTTATTTATGAGACTAAACTCTTGCAGCATTGTGATTTAAAATTGGGATTATCTGGTTTATCTATTATTTTCACATGATGTTAGAATTTGATACGCATGTGGGCACTAAGAATTCTGTTTACATTCTGTGATTATCTCTTTTTTAGTTGGCAGCACCTTTGGAAACCCTGGGGAGGGCTGCAGCCGAGTTGCAATTAAAGAAAAGAACTCATATTGGTAACAGTTGCACAGTTCCCATTTAGTTTTTCTGTTGTCATCCCATTTTGACTTTCATATCTCTCTCTCTTAAATGGTCTGTTATCCTCATTGAATATTCTGTTTCTTCACTTGATGTTGATTTCAGGAATGGATCTACCATTTGAGTGGGATGAGGCTGAAGCTTTTGTCAGACAACCTGACGGTTCATTATTCAGTTGGTGTGAGCGTTTTCATTGCTACCATCACATCATATATGGAATTGTGAGTTGTTCTATATGTACAAACACTTCCATTAATAATCCTGTGTGCACTATTTCTCTTAAATAGACATCGGAAATCTTTATGATGGCAGTGAATTTGAGTTTCTTATTTGTGGACCATAGACTTCAAAGACATAGCTATCAAATTTTAAGCGTGGTAGCAGCCGGTTCAATTTAGTTCCCTTTTGTCAGACAACCTGATGGTTCATTATTCAGTTGGTGTGAGCGTTTTCAATGCTACCATCACATCATATATGGAATTGTGTGTTGTTCTATATGTACAAACACTTCCATTAATAATCCCGTGTGCACTATTTCTCTTAAATAGACATCGGAAATCTTTATGATGGCAGTGAATTTGAGTTTCTTATTTGTGGACCATAGACTTCAAAGACATAGCTATCAAATTTTAGGTGTGGTAGCAGCCGGTTCAATTTAGTTTCCCTTTTTCTGGTGCTGTTACAATTGAAGTCTCTAAAAATTGCATGTTGCCCATCTTTTCACTTCGTCTAATTTTTATTTATAATCGGATATTGATTGACATATTGCACACAAGCAACTACGATCTTTTTTATAGCTACCTAATGACTAAACTTATATGGTCTATACATTTTGGATCCGTTATTTGTGATTTAGTCTTACAACGAATCAAGTTCCAGACTGTAGAATTAATATGTTCTGGGATTAATGGGTTTGCAGTTTCATTGTAGTTCAGTTTTTCTTTTTGAACTGATTTTCACTCTCAAATTCACAGGTGAACAAGAGGGAGTCAGTTTTAACTTTAAAATCTGATTGCAAAGAGTTCCACTGGGAATTACGAGAATCTCTTCTTCAGAAGTTGGAGTTGGAGGGCATTGTTAAGGAAGTCTTTCCTTTGCATGGTAAACTAGCTTTCATGTATTACAAAGTTACCAGTAATTCTGCTAACACTCAAAATAAGATGAGTTTTGGTTTATAGATGAAACAAAGCGGAAGAAGCTTCTGAGAAGTTGGGCATTAAACTGGTGGGACTTCACAAGACAGCCTATCGATGAGATCTATTCATATTTTGGGACGAAGGTGAATGATGATATGATGAGATCTATGGCAATTTTTACTCATATATAATTTTTGAGTTGCAATAATATTTAAATGTAATTTACACTGCAGATAGCAACCTATTTTGCTTTCCTTGGAATGTTTACACGATGGCTTTTATTTCCAGCTGTATTCGGGCTTACCTTGCAGTTGGTTGATTTTGGGTAGGCTATCGTACCTTTTGATATGGATATAGCAACAGTTTATGAATGTGATGCAGTCCAGCTTCTAATAATTTCCGTGTTTGAATACTGTTTTCTTCAGATCATTGCAGTTATTAGTACTCCCTGTTTTCTTCATAATCGTAATATCGTGGGCTGTATTGTTTTTCCAATTCTGGAAACGTAAGAACTCTGCCCTCCTTGCCAGGTAACTTGATTCATTATCCCGCTATTATGTAGCTACTGTTAACTTTTGGTGTAATTGTTGCTTGTTCTTTCCCTTCCTCTCGCTGGTTTAATTTTTGTTTGGTTTTATTGCTTTTTAATTTTTATTCATATTTAATGTTATTCCTTTTTATATTTTCTATGTCTGGGTATTGTAGGTGGCAGATTAGTAGTTCAAATGGAGCAGACCCTGGATATAAACTTTTGGAAAGTGATTGGAGTTCCTTCCAGTCTCCAGTGGAACTCATTACAAAATGGGGCACTGATAAAAGAAAAGCGAAGGAACTATTTCAAAGAGAGGAATGGTTTGGACGTCTGATGAGATTCAGAAATGATGCCATCATTATCTTAAGTATCATATGTCTTCAGCTGCCATTTGAATTGGCTTATGCTCATCTGTACGAGGTTATCGGGTCTGATCTTTTGAAGTGAGGATCTAATTATTTACATCGAATATGTTCTTTTGTTTTTTCATAGGGAAAGGAAATTATTATATTTTTTCTGACAACTACTAAGATCTGCTTAAGAAGTTCTCTTCCTCATTTTATATTTTATTCCAAATGTCTGATCTGATTTATACTTGTTATGCTTTGTTTAGCATATATGCAGCAATCATGTATTTATATGCACATGCAGTTTCTGTATGTCAACTTATCACGTTGTGATATGTTTGACAAATATAATCACTACAGACAGGTGATGTATTTATTTTCCCTTTCATTTGTATCTAAAACTATGTAGCATTGGATAGATCAACCATCAATAAGCCTTCGTGGACATTACAATATTACTCATTCATGCATCAACAATAGTCTTTCAGTGAGAAAACTATATCATGCTTCAGAGTCGAGACTATAGATTCCTTCCCTGCTTTTTTAGTATGAATTTTTATTTGTACTGAGTTGGAGCATAAATTCTTCATCCTGCTGTATTAGGATTTAGGTCTGTCTCTAAATTATTATTTTGTCTTCTGAAACTGTATTTTTGAATGAGTGGCATTCTGTTGCAATGAAGCTGGTTGGTATTTTCTCAAAATACAGCATTTTTCTTAACCGTCATGGTGATTCTAGAGAAGTGTTGATTCTTTTGGTTTCTTTATCTTCATAAAATCTGTTTTGCCATTTCCATAGTGTGTACAGATGTAGTGAGTTTATTCATGCTCGGACATCCCGATTGAGGTTATCTCCTCACTACTGTCCGTTGGAGTCTGATGGGCTTAGAGTTCCCACCTTGGCAAGTAACATGTCTATGGGATGTCACTCAAATGACTATAAGTCTGGGCCAAAGGCATAAAAATCGTGTGAAGTATTAATCTTTGGAAACGAACTATGATATCTGGATCAAGAAGGCGATAAATTATTGTACTGGTCAAGGAATATGAATTTTGATGGATTCTTGGAGAGAGTTCACCTTTAAAGTTAATTTATTTTACTGGGGGCCAAGAAGGATAAGGGAAACTAGGACAAGAAAATATCAAGTTTTTCTGCTTGTGCAGGGATTTTGGGTACTAAAAATATTGTTCTCTATTCATTAACTGAATATGGTAAGTTTTAGGCACCATTTTATTTTGGGGGAGACGAGGATATTTTTCAACGTATCTGCTTTGAGTATTATCATTTGGCATTAAAATCTTCTAGACAAGAACCAAGTTGTATTTTCTTCTATTTTGAGATTAGCACGTCAAAATTTCTTTTGCTCCAACATTCAACATCACAGTTGTTGACCTGATAATTTTAAGTTAAGCCACGTCCAAAACAAAGTTAATTATGGTTAAGGACTTGATTTTTTGTGTGAGAGCACCTTAAACACTCTGTTGCAAAACCAAAATCTAAACCAAAAGATGCTCCGTTTAATGGATAACCCTGAACATAGATGTTAATCGTGAATTACAAAAGATTTTGATGTTGCAATATGTGACGTCATTGGTATCTTGCAAAAATAAATGTCTCAAGGGAAAGGTTGCCTCGGGATTTGGCATGTCCATATGTGGACATGCACCACGTCATCTTTCTTTTGCTCATTGGTCACTTTTTGTTTAATTGTCCAATAATATAAGTAGCTCTCTCATGATAGAAACAAAATTTTTGTTTCATGATGACATCATTACTGCCTGTAAAACTTTCAGACTCATTCTGACACTGCAAGCTCTAGAGATCAACTTAGCTCTATACTAACTTTAACCAGGTTAATTCTAGGTCTGCTGACTTCTGATTTTTAGATATTGGTTTTCTTGTTAAACAAAGGTTAAAACCATTTTCTTTGGAGGCACCGATTTGGACAAGATGAATTAAACATACTATTATTGGTTTATATTTTGGTTTTGAGTGAACTTCTTCTACATCACTTAGAGGTGCATTTGTTTTCTGCTGAGCCTTCATCTTAGTTAGTAGGGCATTTTCCTAGTCAGAAAGGCACCACATGCACCTCTCTCTTGCTAACCTCGTAGTGATGGGCATTTTACGTTATTTTATGGATTATTAATTCATACAACCTATTTACCTCTGTTATATTTGAGTTTTGACTTTGTATATTGCCGTCAAATTATTGTAGAATACAACATATGGCGATCAGTCTGAACTTAAATGGAATTGCTTCTGTCATGGTTAGAGCCCTGTTGCAATGTTAGCGTAATTAAGTGTTTGGGGGCATTATAATTTGAGTTTTCTGGACCATATAATCAATTCATCCTGCTCTTGAACACTACTCATTTCAATTCTTTTGATGTGCTGGGATACTTAATCTTCCTATAGTTCTTGCAGTAGGTAGCCTCCTTGCTTGTGGATGGACCCTTATCTGTTGTAGTGTCTGTTGATGCTCTACCTTTTTGAAGGAAAATCCATCAATTGGTGAAAATATATGAAATATGTATATCTAGCTTCGCCTTTTATTTGTTGCTAGGAGATCTTTGATTGGAATATGCGGGACACGAGGTACACGGTCATTTGATCTATCCTATCAAAGCACGGATCATGACTTAGTTCCTGTCATCATCTCTTGGTATTCACTTATAATTATGTGTCAAGCCTTGTGATCTTACTCAGTGAAAATCTTGTCAAATTTAGCCTGTCAAAACAATATCTGTGGTCAAAGTATTGAGTTCCAAAGTTGTTTCTAATAACTTCAGCTATCCCACGTTTGCCCTCTATCTGATTCCAAGTCTCAAATTCAAGCTTATTTCTCTGTGATCATACTAAGTGTGTCTCTTGTGTTTCTCTAGATTACAATCACTGATTTCTAAAGAATCATATCTTGGGGCCTTGGTTCGAATCCAAGGTTTTTTTATCCAACCTTTCTAGTTGCAGTCATTCATCCTAATATGCTCATAATTGAGGCCACAAATAATAGTTGGGTTATGTTGTTTTATAAGTATTCTGCAGATATTATCATCTCAACTAGAATCAGTGATCTTCCTTTTCAGATTAGTTGCCTCCTATTTGAAAGCAAAACGACAAATATGGGACAGTGTCAGGGTTCATTAATGTGCAATTGAAATATGGGTAAAGCAATCATTTAAAGGAATTTGATTCTTCTAGTCCAATCCCATAATGGTTCAACAACTAATTTGAGGCAAGTGTGATTCAGAAACCTCAAGGAGTGTTCTTATACTTAACCTAGACAGACTCCTCACCTAACTTGACTTGTTTATGTTGGTCATGTGACAATCTGACAGACTCATCATCTAGCTTGACTAGATTATGTTGATCATGTAACATGCTAGAAACGCATCTTAAGTTCAGTTAGTTGGATTTGTTTAGCTGGAAATATCCTTCTCAATGTCCTCTTACCTGCAATTTTAAGGTACCGAGGTAGCTAAGCTCTCCAGAAACCTCACCCCCACCACTAAAAAAGAAAAAGAAAAAGCTGTAAATTCTTTCATGAACGTTGCGAAAATGACTTGTAAAGAAGATTCCTCCATCACTAATAACAAATTACTCGGTGTGTGAGGCTATTGTGACTCCCTGATTGGCCCACTGCAGACTGCATGGTATGTTCATTATTATCCTATTTTTGGTGGAGATGTGAACTTCTTGCTTCAGTATCTCCTTCATCACACCTAACTTATCCATAGTGTCAGTGACCTGTCACTAGCCCAAAGATGCAGGTTGCTAAATTGTTCATAAGGTTGATCGAGGGCAAGTACAGTCAGCCTTCCAGCCCATTTATGCAAACACAACACCTTAGACATTTTTAGTCTTTGTCATCATTCTCATTTCAAGTTCAATGTTCACATTTTAGAATATGCATCCCATGTGGTTGGAGCTGTAAATTGTAGTCAAGGATCAGTCTTCTCCTTTTGAGTATTTCTTGTATTTATTACATAAAATTATTTAAATATCATAAAGCCACCTAAGTCTTTTGTTTTCAGGTTTGGGCTGACAGCAGTCTATCTTTTTGCCATTCAGTATTTTAACAAAATTGGGGGCAATATATCAGTCAATCTCATTAAACATGAACATAATGAAAGCACAGAATATAGAGCTGACAGCTTGGTTTACAAGGTAACGAGGAGAAATTGGTGCAATCCCTTGTGCATCTGGGCATTTTACTTGACCAAGTACTTACTTCCCCTTGCAGGTGTTTGGTCTCTATTTTATGCAGTCATATATTGGAATTTTTTATCATGCGCTTCTTCACCGTAATTTTTTGACCCTTCGCCAAGTTTTGATTCAGCGTCTAATAGTGTCCGAGGTTGGAAGAGGTTATTGATTATCTTTTCTGTGTTTAGATTCTCCTTTTTGGATTATTATGTACTTTTGTGCTGCAAAATGTTATCCAGGTGCTGGAAAATCTGATGCAAAATTCTTTACCTTATCTGAAATACAGCTACAGAAAGTATAGAACTGTTCGGTAAGCCTCTTCAATCATTATGACCTCCTTAGTTCTCAGCCCCTTAATCAATACGTCATAACTTAGCTTTTACCTTCATACTAATGCCTGGAATGCAGTTTTAAGTATTGCTTCCCCCATGTAGAAAGAAGAGAAAACGTGATAAAGGATCATCAACAGGGAAGACCCTATTCATTCCTAGGGTAGAGAAAGAGTATCTTAAACCTGCTTATTCTGCAAGCGTAGGCGAGGAACTTGAAGATGGGCTCTTTGATGGTAATGTACAAATCCATCTAACTGTCAGCCATAAATATTCTAGAAATAACATTTGGACACCATATCATATTTAAAGCATCTCATTCTGTTTCAGAAACTATTTGAGGTGGGCTGTTTTTTTCTTCCCCCCTCCCCCTCCTTTCTAATTACATTGAAAGGTGTTTTCTCTCTCTCTCTCTCTCTCTCTCTCTCTCTCTTCTTTTATGTGTTGGGTTGCCGCATATTGAAACAAGATTTAGTTACAGGATTTTGACTACTTGAACCTATATTACCTGGAACGTGGATCGTTCAGGTACGTGGAACGGGAACGGTAACATGGTACGCCACATGTTCTAAAACATGTTACGCTTGTATAAATTACAATATTAAAATTAAGGTACTTTAAGAACAATTTTCTTTAATAATTAGAGATTTAATAATATATAATTATGTGTTTTCAAATTAATCATCTAAAAAATACATTCTAGGAGTATAATGGCCTATTTTTTTGCATATTTTTATGCCAAAATCCTATTCTCCCTATATTTTGGTTCATTATATTTGATTTCTTTCCTCATTAGGTGACATTTAAGGAAATAAATAGGAAAAAAGTTTGGGATCGCATTGGATCGCTAAATTCACCGTTTTAGAACGCTAGAGTACCATGTTTCGGAATGGTGTTCAAAAAACGTAATTCGCTAGGGTAGTAGAGTATTATGGTAACACAGACTTGAATTAATTCCTGTAGAGTACCCCATCCTTAGTTTAAGGTGGGATCAAATTACTTCAATTTACGAAGTATTGGCATTTTCATAAATGTTTCATCTCTATTACTATGTATCACCTGCAGACTTTCTGGAGTTGGCATTGCAGTTTGGAATGATTATGATGTTTGCTTGTGCATTTCCTCCAGCATTTGCTTTCGCTGCACTGGTAATAATGCTCTTAGTTGCTCTTTCAGCATTAATTGCAGATGCTCTTTGAACTGTCTCAGGTCCGATGTAAATGAATGTTTGTGCTTTGTGTGGCGTTCTTATGCAGAACAACATCACAGAGATCAGAACTGATGCACTAAAGCTGCTTGCTGTGTTTAAGCGGCCAATTCCTCGTGCTGCTGCAACAATTGGAGCTTGGCTAAATATATTCCAGGTATCGATTTTATCTTTTCCAGACTATAAAAAAAATTTAGTTTCAGTCCTTTACTTGTGATTTTTTTTAATGCACTTTGAACACAAGCACAAAAACCTGTTTTAGATTAACTCAATTTATTTCTTAAATTTTTATTTCTAGTGCAAGCATTTATTTCTATTTATAGAAAACTTTAATTTAAGTCTGGAATCTGGATAATATTATCTTCAAAATTTTGGAAGCAGAAATTGCAATTGGAAGGAGATGGGTTTTCGATTTATTACCCCCATGTATATATATGACTAGAGGTTAATTGCTGCTGTCAATTGTAACAGCATCCAGGAGCTAACAATTTGAATAGCTCTGCTTAACATTAGCCTTTACTTATTGTGCTCCTGGAAATTATGGTTCATTGCTTAATGTGGCATCAGTTTGGCCAGTGGAACAATAATTGTAATCAGTATCAACTAGCTGGAAAAATGGAGTTAGTGTTGTCATTGGTGCATCCGTAGCCATTAAAAAATGGGCAGCTCTAATGTTTAATGCGTGACTTCTGCGATTAGATCCTGATCACCAATAACCCCTATTGTACTTGGTGCATCAAGGGTAGCTACTAGCTTATCTTTTCACCAAATGCAGTACCCTGCATGAGTAAAATCCATTGGATCTTTTCTTTCTTCTTTTTGTTTTTTTACTGTGACTCTGTGGCATATGTACTTTCACAACAGTTTTAAGGTGATTATGTTCATTACGCTTCTTATTACAATGAATAATTTTGGATTAGGAAACTTTTTGACAATTAAAATAGGAAAACTAGGGGTTGGGGTGACCATTCAGCTCCGTCAAGCTCCAACTCATCTACTTAATGGGCACTCATGCCATTTTATGACCACCATTTTCCTTGTTATTTTGCTCTCCTTTACCCTTGTCGTGGCTTTGACAATACACTTTGGTGAATAACTACCAAATTCTCAATGTCTAGCTAATTACCTCTCTAATACGAAGGATCAAGTCTAAGCATTAAGATGTAAAATCAGGTCATTGGGACATAATAGTTATTCAACAGTTGGTATTTTCTCATTGATTTCATTAACTTGCTTAGTTGTTTTCTTTAGATTCTGATTCTCTTTTTTACTCTACGACAACTGTTACTTATATGGGACCATGCCTTGAATTTCAGTTCCTGATAGTGATGTCTATATGCACCAACTGCGCACTTCTAGTATGCTTATATGATCAGGAAGGGAAATGGAAAATTGAGCCTGGACTTGCAGCAATCCTCATTATGGAACACATCCTCTTATTAATTAAGTTTGTGTTCTCTCGCATTGTTCCTGAGGTGATCATCTTCTACTTTTCTTTTCTCGCATAGAAATTCTTCCCACAGCATTCACATTGTAATGACTAGTGATTGTTTTGGCTCATATGGTCCAAGAAGAATCTCAAATACATTAATGTGAAATGGTGCACTAAGCGGCATAAAGTTTATGTTTTTCTACTCTGATAGGAACCTGCTTGGGTAAGAGCTGACAGGATGAAGAATGCAACGCAAGCACAGGACATGTGCTCAAAGCAGCTTTTGAGGAACATTTCTGGAAATGAGAAGGTGTGTGCTGGATTAGAAAAGATCGATTGACAGGGGAACTTGTCTGGCAGATTTGAAGAAATAAATGGGAAATGGTTTTGAACCAAAAGCTAATTTTAGGAACATTTGCTAGAGCTGACATGGGTTTTGATACGTTGCACTTGTGTATGCCTCAAGTTGGTTTCATTTGTATAAATCAGTACTACATCATTGATTAGGGAATTTTGTGCAAAATTTTCTTCTCTTTTCCTTTGAATAAGAGTGGTTGAATAAGATTTGGTAACCATGTCGTAGTTCTTTCCATGCTGGGACAGTAGTTGTCTACTTTTCCATTCTTTTCTCGAGAAAATAATATAAAGCATTACCGGTAAGTGATTCTCTGTTGTAAAACTAACTCCAATTCTTGAGGTCTGTGCATAGATACTTTACATAGAAGACTTATTGTTGAGCAATTAGAGTTTTGAAGGACCTAACTATATACAGAAACACTTTAAAAAAGTCTTTGATCACCCCCACCCTGATCAGCAATTCTGCCATTTTTAACAGAGAAACTGATCCATGGATTGTATGACTGCACGATGACTCTGCTCATTTACATTTATCCGTCTTCAAGCATGAACTTCACTCCATTATGCATGATTCAAGCTAGCATGATATATATATAGGAATATATAGGAATATATCTCCACCCACAATGCATGGTTCACCAGTATCTTGATCAGCGACGAGGGCTGCCAAAACTGTCACTGACCTGACGGGCATAAGTAACTACAGCTTTAGCCCATCTTTTTATCTCGGACTTGAACTTCTTCGAATCCAGGTGTTTCAATGATTTTATTCCTGCTGGTTCTATAGAGATCTCCATGAAGGAGAGGCAGTGGTCGAAGCGTTGCCGCTTCGCACTGCCTTCACCCTTGCTCGGAGAAGTAGCTAATTCTTTCACAGACGTGCCGATGGAGTCTTCTTCCATTTGCTGCATATCAAAACTATCCTGCAATGGTTGCTGCTCCAAAGGCTTCCTTAAATTTATAAAGGTTAGTAGAATTAGCTCAAAGACAAGGAACATAGTAAGTCCAATGCGTGTAGCCATTGACTTGAGGACTTTTCAACATTCTATACGCCAAAAACAATATGTTTACTATCTTCTTTGATTAATTTTAGGTTCTTTGGTCATTTGATTTAATCTTTGCCAATTAACACGCATCCCACGTGGACAATTTGTGCACCATGGTACAAGATTGGTTGGCATATACCAACATGATCCTAACTAGCCAGTATTCTATTTGATAAGGTTGGAAACGTGATAATTTCCTGCTGTTAATTAGTTGTAGAATATCTAATGAGGACAACTTCAGCAGAGCAGACCCAACAACTACACCACCACCAACTTTGTCAAATTCAAGCAGCAATAGCTTTGTGCTTTATGGTAAGTTCATTGGCTTTAATTAATTGTACAATACTACAATGTCAACTTGTTCTTCTGTTCTGATTTTTGAATTATATGTTGGCAAACATCATTCTACTCTAAGGAGAGAGTTTCTGGGCAGAGAGGTTAGCCTAATGATAGTGACGCCTCCACTCATAATTGAGGAGAGTTATTACTACCACCCCCTGACACGGGTGGTGGGATGATGGGACGGGTAGTTTTTTTTTTTGGCCGGTTATACCCTTACTCCCATTCTCGTACAAGCATTTGTTATATTTTATTTGTTATATAATTTTTATTTTGTTTTGATTAATTTAATTTTTTTAAAAAAATAGAAAAAGAATAAAAAAATAAGAGTCACATCAATGAGTGGGATTGTCAAGGGATATGAAATTAGAAATTTTCTATTCGGATAAGATTTTCTATTTGGATATGCCTCCCTCTATACACCTAAATTTATCACTGATCAGGCAAGCATTTATTATTTTTTATTTGTTGCTTTATTTTTATTTTGTTTTGATTAATTTGATTTTTTTTTTAAAAACAAAACAAAAAAAATAAAGGACACATTAGTGAGTGAGATTGTCAAGGAATATAAGATCAGAGATTTTCTGTTCGGATAAGATTTTCTGTTCAGATATATCTCCCGAAAGAGAGTTTGGTGGAAATATTGATTAGAAGTTCTGTTTTTATATATTATTAAATTTACCACTGCATTGATATGTTAAAAGTTATTATTTTTTGTATATATTTTTATGACAAAGCAAACTAGTAAAAAATACATTTTTAATTCTCAAGGATAGTCTCAAGAAACAAATCTAAATTCTTTTACTTTAGTGTTTCTTCAAAAAAAAATTATGTTAATTAGTTTTGCATTAAATTTTATAAATAGAAATAAATTTTAAAAAATTAAAAAATTTTGATCAAAATTTCTTTCTTTAAAATTATAAAAATTATAAAGTTTGATCATAGAAATTTTTTTATATAAAAATCCAAGAGGTGAGAGTAAAAAAAAATTAAAAAATTTTGATCAAAACTTTTTTTAATAAAAAACTGAGAGGTCGGAGTAAAAGAAAAAAAAATGATCAAAATATATATTTTTTTCTTTTAATAACCAAAGGAGTAGATAACAACATTGGAGTAAAAGAGTGAGATTATAAGCAAAATTAAAAAAACAAAAGTTTTTAATTATCACATCAGGAAGGTGGGGTTTCAGGGAGGGTGGGAGTAGAATTTTTTATAATTGAGCTAACGAGTTTAACTCATCATCTTTCTTCCCCCAAGGCTATAGCCCTCCACCTTTAGCCACAAAGGGTGGTCCATCAACAGATACTCGTGTCTCTAGTTTGATCATTTTGTCTTCTTGTGTTATCACTCACTGTATAAAATTTACATGATTAGCGTAAACAATTACCTTTCACAAAATTTTAATAATTTCTTACCAAACATTTTGATATTCCAATTTGCTAATGAGCTCACTAAATTTATATATATTTTAATCATTTAATTTACAGACTTTTGTGGGCGGGCTTGGAACCGAACACAAATTTATAGTGCAATTTATGATATGATCTAGTTTTCATTGAATGCTTTCCTCATGTTGAGGATGGGAATTGGTTAGGAAAAGAAAGGCACCGTTGGAGAGGGATAGAGTTCCAACAAAAAAAAAAAAAAAAGGCAAAGCATTTTGATGATTATTAAAGCAGTAGCAGCAAAATGAATATTGCCCAAGTAGCTCGGCAACTTCACTGAAGGCATGCCCAGAATGAAAATGGCAGCATCACTAAACTGTCAATTGCCAATATCCACTGCCTCAGCCACCTTGCATTGCATGTGGAGAAGTGACTGACAACCTGAACCTCACCGAAATATGCAGCACAGAGGCTCAAGAGTAACTTCTAGTAGTAGTCCAATTAACACCTAAACATGACAGGCTCAAAAACTAGCAAGCAGAAGCTGCAAACCAGAGACATCGCAATGAAGGATGCAAATTAAGAAGCCAGATGAGAAAGATGGAGACATTTTCCAGTACTCGCTAAAAATAAAGAAAGAGTCGGACAGTATAGCAGCATACACATCAAAAAAAGTGCAGCTCTCCAACATCAGATAGTCACGAGGAAATTCCATTCATAACAATGAACTTTAAATTCAAATACCCATGAGAACTATATCATAATGCTAAACAGATAAAGAGGTAAAAGCCACACTGTGTTGTGTATGTTGTTTCAAAACTAGATCCACTAGCATCCCAAAAAAAGAAAAGCTTCAAACAAGGCAAAAAAGATAAAAACATGAACTCCGAGAGTCTAGAAATGATGGAAAGAAGAATCACTCTCATCACTAAATTCACTTCTTACCACAGCTCTTAACAGCCTGCCTGTTCCTCTTCTTGACACCAGATTTGGAAACCTTAAGGCTCCTCTGCACAGCACTCAACCTGGCAAGGGCCGCACTCTTCAGATCTGGCCTGTAATAGTTATCTGCCACCTATAATATAATAACAAAAGTGATGAGAAGATAATACTTCTCCAACCTTGAAGAAACCTATATTCCCAAATGGGAAATTAAAAAATAAATAATAACATATACTGAAAGAATTAAATTTGGAACTTTCAGGGAAGAGAGAATACTGCAAAAGCAAATTAAGAACAAGTAATTGATAATATTCATATACAGTAGTGAGCATATCAAGGGGGAAAATACAGAAGAGGGGGACAAGAATAAGTTTAACACCAATTGTAAGCTAGTGAATATCTTAACACAACACTAGCAATACCAATACAATCAGATAAAGCCTAACTTTATCACTCATGTACAATTTGACACTAAACAACAACACCACCAGCCACAGCTCAACAAGTACATTTTGTCAAAGATACTTCCCCAACTAAGCTCCATTGGTATTAAGTTTCACTATTAATTTGTCCACAGTGGGACCCCAATTACATTGCATCCAGTAACCTCTCTACCTGGAAATAGTTACGGGATGATAGGGATACACTCATGGCCATGGTCCATATTCTTGCTAACACATCATTCCATAACCTGAAGAACCAACAAAAGGCCTGCCATCTGGACGTAAGAGCTTGAGCCACACCAGACTCATCCAACAAAATTTCTTTTAAAGGTTGAGTCCAGCAATCCAAAAGCCTATATTTTAGAGCTCCCTAAAAGTATATTCAACATCATCTCTGCTACAAAAATGTGTGTAACTACTTGTAATAAAAGAAAATTAAAGTATGTGGCAGACCGCAGACCTCTCGGCTTGAATTCAGCTTTGAACTTTCTTCCTCAAAACAGATAACTAAAGAAGCTCACAACTTCCAATAGAAGTTACTGGCATTTAATATCTCACTGCATTGAGAAAACACTTCTTTTCAAGTAAGCCAAGCTCAATTTGTTATTTACAAAATCCTTTGGGTTTTAAGCCATTAGATCAATATAAGCCCCTAATTTCTCATGTTTCAGTAACAATTGAACAACTTAGGGTTGATAAATGGATATAACAATTGCAACATTGGTCATATGCACCCGCAAGGGACCAAGCACACATTCATTAAGCAATCAAGTTACACTAATTACATAAATTTACCCGAGAATATTGCATGCTAAGAAGTTACTACCTGATTTTTAACCGCCTTTGCCATGCGGCGGAACTCCTTCTTCATGACAGACTTGTGAAGTAAACTAGCAGGCTTGCCCTGTTTCTTGGTCTTTGTTGTTGCAAGCAACACAGATTGATCTTTGCCCCCTGGTTGAATTGTTACAGTTTTCTTGTTTGCCAACCCTATAACATGATGCCCATTAAACCGATTAAATAGATGACCATAACATCATTTCAATTTCAACCAACCCGAGTTTTTATATATGCAACCCCCCAACTCTCTGTGTTATTGATAAAAAAAACCCAGATAAGTATAAAGGATGAACAAAAATCAAACTCAAATCTAACATAAATACAGCGGAAACAAAAATTAATATTTGAGACTATCCCCTTAATGTACTGTGTACAGAAAGTTGCTTGCTGGCTTAGATTTATTTTGTAATATTCTAAGAAACCAAAACAACAATAACACATGAATTTTTGCCAAGGAAAATGAGCAACAGAGAATACAATGAGATTCAACCCAACATAAGACAATCGCAAGTACCTTTAAATGAGAAATCTAAACTTGACAAATTCAAAAACGATTTATTTTTCCATAATTTCTCGAAAACCAAAACATACCAGCTATCCAAAACTATCTATGGAACCAAATAGAGGAGGTAATGTTACACAATGAAATGTCATTATTACCAGAGTGCTTGTAGGAGTTGAGGTTGAAGAGATTGTTGCTCTCTTTGCTGAACCGCACACTCGCAGTTCCGTTACCGAACTCCTTCACGAGAAACGAGTTGTTCTTCTTCACGATCTCCCAGATCAGAGGCCCTGGAACCGTCGCCATTTCCACAGCTATGCACTGCATCCACAAAGTAATTTAGACACACATATAAACGTATATAGATACATATACGTACCTATATAGAGAGAGAGAGAGATATACCAATGGAGTAACTTCTGCAGCGTCTGCTTTCGACGGCTTCTTCTGAGAGCGTGCAAGAGGAGACGACGAAACTTAAAATGCTATATACTGGTTTCTGAAACCCTAGGGGTAGAAACAGTGCTACTGAATTACTGATATTGCACATTTCATTTCAGTTTTTTACGTTTATGTCCTTAAAACCTTTGGATGACAAGAATACCCTTTTCTCCTTCATTAGTAAGTGGGCAAAGTTTTTGTTTGGATCGGGTTGCGCTCGGAGGAGGAATGGGCAACCCGTCTTTGATTCATGAGAAATGGGTCAAGGCAAACAACTCGAGTTAGCTTAGCACTAAGATATTTAAGCTTGTTTTGTTCATATAATGATTTAATCTCGAACAAGTTTTTAATTAATTAATTAAACATAAATTAAGCTGGCTAACTTGATATATTTTTCAATCCTAAGATTAAGGGCCTGTTTGGTACTGATTTTTTTGGCTTTTTTACTTTTTTGCTTTCCTTTAGCTAAAGTAAAGTAAAAAAAACAAAAAAGTTAAAAAAAAAAACTTAACTTTTTTATTTGTAAGTCTAAAAAACACTTGGCAAAAAAACTATACCAAACAAGCCCTGAATGCTTTTTACATTCAATTTTTTGTGTGTTGAAGTTGCTAGTACACTTTTGAATCCAATGTAAACAAAATTTATCCAAGGCCTCTAGTACAATTATTTGGAGACTTACAAAATTAGATTTGCCAACTTGGAAAAGGGAAAGGAAGGAAAGAGAAAATAAAATAAAAAAAATTTCCTTCCCTGATCAAAATTTTGTCACTCTTTTCTATTTCCTTTCCCTCTTGAGTGGAATCAAACAAGAGAAGAAAAAAAGAAAGATCTTGCCTTCTCTTTCCTCCCTCAAGTTCCGAACAGGCTCATCATTCATAGTAGAGCTGTTGGATTTAACTGCAAACATGTTACCCATTCTCATTCAATAAGTTTGGACATGTGCATATTTAACAGATTTGAACCGAAGTGTTTAATAAGGATCCATGAGACTTGTGTTTGAGCTTAAGAGTCTTAATATTCATAGTCTCAAGTTCAATTCCTTTCCACCCTTGGTAAATCAGCTCAAAGTAGTAGTCAGTCGAAGGCTCTATAATTAAAAATTGCAAAAGAATCCAACCTACTGACAGTCAGAATGCAAAAATACTTTGAGTACGTCAGAATGCATCCATTGCACCTGCAAACACAGTAACTTTATGTAACATGCAAAACCATGTTAACCTGCAAAATGAAAGAAATTGGTTCCATTCTAATAGAAACAGCCAGAAAACATGGCTTAGAATCTTCTTCCAAACTCATTAACTGCAAAATTTCAAGATATTGATTTCCAAGCACTCAAAAAAAGCCAGAATGTGGCTTTGAATCTTCTGCTAATTATGATTTATGTCCATAACAACACTACTCTGGGACACGTATATTATCTCTCTGAATCAACAGAAATTCAGGAGTTAAACCTGATATCAGATTCACCAAAACCTAACACCAGGTCACCATCTTTATACCCCGATTAATGTTACAATATATACACAACCAAAGCAGCCTACTGCAATTGTACTCTAAAAGTTCTTTCCTACAATCGACATAATTTTACGAGGAGGGATTCTACCTTCAGGGCAGACTGTACAGAGCTGGAAACCGAGCAAAGTTAACAGTTAAAAATGTTGAAACTAGGCTGCCTGATTGAATCAAAATCCTCAAAAAGATACACTTACCAGCTACTGAAAGTTTCTCCAAGAAACAAATTCATGGACTACATAATGACATGACACGATGTGCTTGTCGCATTGAACCGTTAAGTGATGCATTTATCCTACTGAACACTACTTTCAAGGGGACACAAGCTACAGCGGGGCCCTTGAGCTTATCTATCACAGTTTTCTTCTTGTCTTCACTTCGCTTGTGAGAACCAGTTAGTGAAGACAATTTCCGTATCTTTTTAGATAAGAGCCCATTTTTCCTGGTCTTTGGTGATTGACTTGGAGAAACACACGACTGCACTGTCAAATGTTTTGTAGGAACCCTTCCACCTACCAGATTTGGCTTCACTTCATAATCCATATCAGCACCATCGAAAGCAGATACATTATCTTCCAGATCGTCATCCAACTCACAGCTGCTACTAGAATGATAGCATTCAGGGACACTGACTAGAAGTTCACAGCACCCCTCCTCCAAAACCTCAACTGTAAGAGGGTGACCTATGATGGGTCGACCATTCAATTTGCTCATGAGAGAGATATATGGAACATGTTGAGGACGATAGCTGGCTTTCACCTCCAGATTAACATCATACAAAGAAGAATCCAAATCATAATTTCTGACAGGAAAATCTGCTGCCTGATATTTTGGGTTCAATGTAAAACGGGACTGACGATATGGAAGTGACCTTTGTGCGGTCGGAGCACAATCAGGTAAAACTTTCACTTCAGCTGTTGGCCTCCTTGTAGAAGGTGACTTGCGAGAAATATGGGCATTCCATCCCCAGTACTCATCTACCTGGGATTCTGCAACTGCTCTAGGGTCGCGATCAACTTTCAGACCAGAACCAATAGAAAATACATCCCCCGGCTCCAAGCCTGCCAAATAAGCATCGGATTCATCATCCACGCCCACCAATTTTCTTGAGTCTTGCCTTTTATGTTTACCTATATGTCTTGTGTTCCTCTTTCCTTTCAATTGCCACTTTGAAGAACCTTTCTCTATCCTCCGGCTAATACTGTCAATATCAACAGCACCTGAACTGGTAGAAACAGACTCATTAAGTTCTTCGTTCCCCAAAGATACAGTTTCAACTTGACTGCTTTGACTAGATTGCCCTCCAGCACCAATCTGAGGCTTTTGAGAAGAACATGATACAAAAATTGGAGCAAAGCCTGGTTGAACATAATCAACACATCAGCATATGGTTAAAATATCCTAAAGATTCATTGCAAGATACCATATTGAAAACAAGGGCCAATAAAGAGACGGCGAGTAGAATAAATACTACAATTGAAAGGTAGGACTGAAGGCATATAGACAACTAAGAAATTTGTTGTCGTTCATTAGAATTGCTCCACAGCCAGAGTAACAAGACACCCAAAAAAAAAGAAAAAGGAAACAAAATCTATCAATAACCACCAACATAGTTCATTTTCAATATCACTTTACCAGAAATAAATATTACAATACACAAGTAAGAGATATCCAAAAAGGTGTAGCCAAACTTAATGAAACAGGGAAAATTGCTTAGCAATAACAGATTCCCTTATGATTGTATGAGCCGGTTATTCATCTCCAACTAACGTCTCCAATAAAAAATTTGGCATTGTTCTCCATCCCAAAAAATATTTCAACAAAAAGTAAAACTTTGATGGCTATGAGTTATGGTTAATCAAACATTTCATGCCAAATCTTTTCAAATGAAATTCTATTGTGCTGCATCCATACAGGATAAAAGAAACACAATATTCCAAAACTGAGATACCTAAACAACTACTGTGCATAGAAACATAATTCCTTACAGGCATGCATACACCAACACGACATCCATAAATATGTGCGAATAAGTACATATGTACATCCAGACATGGCTAACTAAAACTTCAGGCTTTACATGAACTGAAATGTCATAAATTCATTGTTGTGAACCCCTATGCTGGGACAAGGCACCACAGATTTATACTGGCAATTTAACTTTAGTAAGATATCAATATTTGAACCAAGACAAATGCAAGTCTGCAGGCCAATTATTCCAGTATAGAAAAATACATGAGTGTATTAGAGAAGTATACACCATAGGTAAGTGTGGGCAGGAGAGGAGATGGAGTGCTTTAGATTGTAGGAAGTGATGACAGCGAGATGAGGTGTAATATGGGGAATAGAAGAAAAGAAAGCAGTTGGATGAGTAGATGGTGGTAGTGGTGATTGATAACTTTCAAGTTCCCAGAAGCGATGACTTCGAGATGGGTAGTGATATGGGGGTAGAGAGAAGACAAAGAGAAAGATAATCTTTGGCCTGCAGGCAATGGTCAATGGTAAGATCCGTGTTTATTTGCAACAGAGAGGAGGAGGTGACCATCGGTTTG
Organism: Euryodendron excelsum; assembly: GCA_033060915.1. Lineage (NCBI taxonomy): Eukaryota > Viridiplantae > Streptophyta > Magnoliopsida > Ericales > Pentaphylacaceae > Euryodendron > Euryodendron excelsum. The sequence goes on from CM065394.1 coordinate 36,573,494, forward strand.
TGGGCCATGGCCAATGGTGACATAGATCATGATCGAGGTAGAAAAAATAAGAAAGATAGATGTTTAGGCAATGGTTGTGGTAGTCAATGGGTATTAATATGAGGTAGAGAGAAGGAGAGGAAGATGATGGGTTGTCAGAGTGACAACAGATGACAGGATGGGTTAATGGAGTGATGACAGAAGCTGCAATGGGAAGCCAAGTTCTACGGTCTTGTGTAACGTTATTGTTTTGCTTCTTGCTTGGACTCAAAATGACAAAAAGGCATAGCTTGTTTCAAATCCAAGCTTGTGACTTTGTCTAAAACCCTTTCTTTCTATTATGCCATGAGGGAATGGAATGGTCATTCCCTACCTCATAGAGTGGAATGGCTATTCCAAAAAAATTGTGGGAGGAGGCATTCCAATGGAATTGCCATTCCCAACATAGCTTTCTCGAACCAAATGCAAGAATGGAAAGTTGGAATGGGCATTCCATTCTAGCTCATTCCTACATACCAAACATGGCCAAAGGAGGCAACTGATTTATATCTAGTTTGCCACTTACTGCATCCCTCTACTGGCGCATTAAGTTGAGCATTGCTCGCTAAAATGGTACTCTTATCTTAAGAAATTTTGTTGGGCTTACATATCACTTTACCCGAAATGCTTTAGTGTCTGGGGTCTGTCTTCAACTCTTCGCTGTGCTTTTGTTGTGTGTGCTTTTCTATGTATAATTCTCTCCAACCATCTTAAGAGATTCACTCTTTATGTATTTTTTTTTCTTTTGTTTCCCATTCCTCTTTTCTTTTTTCTTTTTAACATGCATATTTCCAACATGCGTAACAAACTGTCTATACACATCAAAAAGCCACTTTTGTCAGTGTGTGTCAAGAGCAACATAGCAACCCTTTCTTAAAGGAGAAGTTTATGGATTACATACTCTACAATCACTCCGCTGTCAAGAAATTTGTGTTCCTTTGGTGTAGAAAATAATAGAGTAAGGTATGTAGCCACTGGAAGTAGCAACATTTTACTCAAGAAACTCCAACACGAAGAAAAAATAAACTACTAATTCTAATACTAAATTGCATGCATCCTGTTTGCAGCACTCTACTACAGACGTATAAATGGAAACTGTTTCTTAGTTATTAGTAATGCAAATAGGTATTATTGGCTTCGTTGGAACAAAAATGTAGTTCAGTGATCATGTTACAAATCCACATTTCACAAGACGATGGATGACCTCAGAGTATAAGTTGAGCTTATCATCATTCTATTGACACTAGGAATATATGATCTGGAAAATTAGAATAGAAAATAGACACATAGAGAACAAAGATACAAAATAGATAGTTTGCATTTATTATCAAGCATAGCATCATACCTGAAGGGTGCTTTTCCTCCCCGACAAATGGCACATCAAATAATTTGTCAGAAGACTCATCCTCAGGTAACCCTGACATGCTGGAAATTTCATTCTCCTTCTGTTTGTTATTAATAAGAGACGCATCCGAAGCATGTCCAGATGCATCTAATGAGATTCCATTTTCACATGAAACTCCCGTACTATCTGAGTTATTAAGTACCATTGAGAAACTTCTCTTTGATTCATTGGACTCTAGTCCAGAAACCTTGCTGTCAGATGCTCCTGGGAGAGGCGATCCACTTGGACTTGGTAGTTTTTCACACATAACTGGAACGGACACCATAGCTGTACTCTCCAAAACCTTTGTCAGGGGACGGCGACGATTTTTCCGTTTTAAGAACTCATGAACATGGGCCACTTGAGATCGCTTCCTTTTCAATGATGAGACTACACCCATACCCAGATCCTCAAGTCCTCTCATACGCTTTACTCCCTCTGTTCCATCATCCTCTGAATCATTTGGAGTTCGTCGCCGCCTCCCTTGCATAGATTGCTCTCTAGAAGCACTGACCTGATTTGGCTCTTCAAATGATACCACAGACTGAGATAATTCATGTGCTGAATTAGAATCATCTTCAAAACTACATGATTCTTCATCCACATGTTCAGTTTCTTTGCCAGAATGAGAAATTTTCGGTGATACATTGACAAGATATTGCTCACCATCTGATTTATCAATTTTTGAGCAGATGTCTGGGCGATCTTTAGATTGGCGAGCACTTTCAAGCTCCAGAGCATGAAGAATGGCATCTTCCCGCCGAGCATACTTCACTACTTTCTTGGAAGAATTAGCTGCAGAAGCCTTGGCTTTTTCAATGCACACGTCATACTCCCCACAACGAAATGCCTTCACCCGTTTGGATTTTTCAAGATTATACCAATCCCTAGACCAAAAATACAGATAAACTTTTTCAATACACTTGAAGACAAGTTAAGAATCAATAGAAAATTGAAGTCAAAGTTTAGAGATAGGGATGTAATTCTAATATTTTAAGAGAAATATATCAAATTCATGTAAGTAAAAATAATAGCTACACGACTACACCCGGCATAAGTCTTGCAGAAAGTACAAGATAAAAAAAACTTTGGCTCCTACTGGAAGAGAGAAATTTTGGAAGGCTATTTATTAATGAAAAAGAAAAGAAAAGGAATGCCATGTAGTCCTTCGACTGCCTGATACGCAACCCTAAGGAACACCATTTAGTCCTTTGACTGCCTAATACGCAGCCCTCACTGCAAACCATAGTCTCCAGGCATTGTTAATTTGCAATGAGTGAGAGAATTTGAATTTGAATTTGGTCAGGAATACTCAGAAAACAGCAGCTGTTTCATTTTCCCCAAAAATTTGGGAGAGTTAGAGAACAGGTGCCTCATTAGTACTTTCTCTTCCTGTTTTGACAAACACAATGAGGACAAAAGTTCAGTAGTACTAGAAGAAGCAAAGGGACTATAAAGCATCTCAGAAAAATGCAGAATAAAGATAAAGCAGTAACCCAAAACACACATGAATTACAAAACACAGTGCATGTTGCATGTGAATGAAATGACAATAATGATAAACCAAAGAACATTCAATTCTTCCCATGGTCATATTTTGGGCATTCATCAACTAAATATAGCTTCACAAGTTTTGTTCCTTAGTAGCGAAGAAATTTGCAGAAGTAAATCACTAAGGAGTGGTTCTAATCCTTCAAACATCGAAAAGTGTTCATCTTCGCCTTTACCCTTCTTCCCATATTCAAATTAATGATGAGATCTACACTTTGGTTAATGCATGAGGCACACATCTCACACACATAGCAAGCTTCAGGAAATGAGCAGCATCATACCTTACAAGAACCATATTATCTGAGTCTAAAGGTAAAGCTCACTTATTCTGCATAGACAACCCAAGTTGCACAGATTGTCCCAAAAAGGGACAGCACCAGGTAAGAGAAAATTCAGAGGAAGAGTTTTTTTTTTTTTTTTTAATCCTCAACAATAGACCACTTAATTTTTATGTTGAACTCACCATTGATCAAAGCGTTGTTGCCCAAAGAAAACCTCCCCTTCGATAAATAGACATGCCTTGACTGTTCAGTAAATAAACATCTGCGTGTATCAGTACAGATAGATGCTCAAAACGTCTGCACAGTTTGGGCTTCCAGGAAGGAAAATAAAACAAAGATTTTCATAAGGTTGAGCCAAAGGTAGTTAAACATCCTTCAACATTAATTACACAGATATGCCTTGACATCATACTCCTTGCAACTTACACAAATGATGCATGAATTTCAATCCACAACCACTTCTAGCAACTCTGCAAATGATCAAATCTACTCACCCACTCATCTAGAAAATTGGAAGCCCTGCTTGACATAAAGCCCCTTCAGCCCTTGTTTTTGGTACATCAGGGGGCCAAAGCCATGGGGAGGGGAGGGTGAGTTGAACCCATGACCACAAGCATGGGCAGGGGAGCCAGTACCATTGGGCTAACCCCTCTCCTCCCCTGCAGTCTGTAGATAATATTAATACACTTGATTTTTTACTCGGTTGCTCTAAATATTGTCAACCTAGATCCTAGCCAATGTGAATTTACACCTCAATTCCATGTGTTGTAGACAACCAACCAACCAATGTTGCCCTCTATGAGTCCCTTTCACTTTCTTTGTCAGACCTAGAGAAAACTGTGTTGAGGAAGATGGACATTTCCTAAAAGAAGGATATAATGCAACAAGAATGTGCTAACATGTCCTCAAAGCTCCTCTAAGTTAAAGCCCCTCTTTTTGCTGCATAATTTTCTTTGCCCCAATCCTGATCATCAGACCCAAGAAAAAATGAGATTCATCTATGCTAAATGTAAAAACTTGTTGCCAAAGATGCAAATAAGTCCATAGTCCTTAACAGATATTTCTTGATTACCACGGAGAGAACAACCCAGACGACAATGATATTGATCCTCCCATGTGCTTTGACTCTTTACATCTTATGAGGACTGTTTGGAATCTTGCATGAAAACAATATTCCTAAGCCCCGTCTCCTAATTTCCATCACTAAGTCCCGTCTCCTCACAATTGGTTTTGCAGACAAAATTAACATCAGCTTCACCAAATACAACCGTCTCCTAATTTCCATCACTAAGTCCCATCTCCTCACAAATGGTTTTGCAAACAAAATTAACATTGGTTTCACCAAATACAACCGTGATAGGATTGTAGGGACTACCTAGGATGTAACAATCCTAATCAGCACAGAGCGAGGGGGGGAAGGAGAGGAGAAGGACGGGAGGGTTCTTAGCCAACGGGGACCAGCCGCGCATACTCATTGAGCACTGGTTCCTCAAACCGCTAGTGCACTTGAAGCGAAGCATGCAATTATGCCTCCCTTTCAAGTAAGCTCCAGTGTCTTGTTTTAATCTTCCAGTTCCTAAAAGATCTTACCCTCCACTGGTTACCAACCCCAGCCTTTTGGGCAATGGGGTGAATGTATTGATGCTTTTCTTTACAAGAAGAGCCTTGAAGAGCAAAAGGAAGACCACTGATCATATATTGTATTACATATTTGATTCAAGGACTTCACCTTATCTAACTAAGATAATGAAATTTACCATTATAGGTAGTAAGGTAGCCCTTTAGGTGATCCGTTTGTAACACAAAATGAAGATAAGGGTTATCTCATTTTCCTAGACGGTTAAGATTTAAGACTTGAAGAAAGATTTTGCTCCTTGAAACTTGAATTTAAACCAAACAAATTCATTACTATGTCAATTTAACAAAATGGCAACCTCATGCATATCACCTCAAACTTGCAGCTACATAAAGATTTCACCAGGACATACCAAGAATATTCGAAGGCACCATGGGCACCAACAAAATGACTGGATTGGTGATTCAGGTAATCCATGTATGTGAAAGTGGCTATCTAACAAATAACTCTCTAAGGACAACAAAGATAACTACAGCAATAAAGATAACTAGTATGGATATAACCTAATTCATATTAAATCATACCCGACATTGCTTTATCCCTACTTCTTGAGAAAATCCGGTATCTCATTTTGCAACTCTAATTAAGTTAATAGGATGTTATAACTAGACTCAACATCTTACTGCAACTGTGTCAAAAGCCAGACATCAGAGAGAGAGAGAGAGAGAGAGAGAGAGAGAGAGAGTTTCCAATATAACCGGTGAAGAACCTGAGTTTCTATCATCATGGGAGGCATCACCGCAAGTCGTTCAATAGGAAACAAATTACAAAAATTAAAAATTTACAGTGCATTTTACAGTGAAAAGTAGCAATTCTAATTAATTAAATGTCATCTATAGACAGTTCTGCAGCAAGGTATAACATGAGATTCTTTAGTACTTTACATACGAAACAGCATAAAAATTTCAAATGCATTTCATCCAAAACACAGTATCATCATAATGCATTGTGGAGTGTAAAAAGAGCCTGCAAAACTGAGAGAAATTCCAGTATGCCCCAGAAACTACACAATCCATGTCCTTTTATCTAAGGGACTACATTTTTTTTTCATAAGTAACTACATAACCAGTCCTTGTGCCAACCAACATCAATTTATTTCTTGCCTCTTCTACAATGCCATAAAACAATAATCAAAGTACAGCAAGAATGAGAAACTACAAAGGCCAACATCGAGTGTAAACAGCTTGTTACCAATAAAGAGAATATATATCATTTTATCATAAACTTCTCTATGCAATACTACAAATGCTTTTGTCTCACAGCACTTGCAAGAAAAACCTACAACCAGCCAACTTAATAAAAACTTCTAAGACAACAAGTATCATGAGGGAAAAAGAAAAAAAGCATTAGCTTGAGTTTGAATCTTAACCAACCCGACTATGGCATAGGAATATAAAATTTAAGTCAGAAATCACAAGTACGATTTGAAAGAAATGCGGGTCACCAAACCAATCAAACCCAACTCACGAAAATTGAAGAAAATATAAACGCAGAAATGGGCACTTACACGCTTGCGTCCTCTCGTCCCAGAAGCTTCACAGGGGTACCCGATCTCGGTGACACCAAACAATTTTCAGACAATTCTTCCACACCCATTATCCGGCCAGGCCACCACGACCCATTTCGACGCCGAACCCAAACCAACCCACCAACTGTCGCATCAATGCCCTTCGTGTTCGGCTCACTTGTACTTCCCATCTCTCTCACACCACACAGCACGAAAACCAATGACCGATCTCAAAAACCAATCTCAACCCACCATTCCTAAGCACATTCAAGTCCCAAAAACCATAAATATCCCTTGCATGAACAAATGCCCATGCCCTTTAAACCTAAAACCATAGCGAGAAACAAACAAAAATCAGACAAATTCGAATCCCGCATGCAACACAAAAACCCACAAACATCAGTGTATATGTATGTGTATGTATTACAAAACTGAACAAACATCTATCTGACAGGCAACATAAAGAAGCCAAGCGAAAAACCCAGATTAGAGGGTTTATGGCGCACAAAGAGATCTGGGTAGTGAGAGAAACAACGGAAAACAGACGTGATTATTTCCAGAAAGACACAGATCTTTTTTTATGTTCCCCCTTATTCTTCAAATTTTTTTTTGAATTTCTCTGCTGATCGTTTATTTGATTTTTTTAGATTTTATCACTGAACCGTTGTGAGTTGTTTCACATAGTGTACGAGAAGATATAGGCGTTAATGATGAACGATGAAGTAGTGTTGCTTCCTTATAGAAATGGATCGGACGTACCTTTTGGTATCTTTTTGCCAAGACAAGAGCCTTCACAGATAGAGGGAGAGTCACATTGGAGAGAGAGAAAGAGAGAGATTTTGTGGATTAATATTTATTTTTGAAGTATGGAGGAGATAAAATAAAAAAGGAAAAGAAAAAAAAGTGGTTTGATTAGGCACGACAGGTATTATATTCACATTGCTACATTTGTCCCGCATGCAATGTATTGGAAGGTGATGAAAGAGATATGTTGTTTGATATTTGTAATCAACGGCTATCATTTCCCTGATCGGACTTCAACAGCAAGATCACATCAAATCACAAATTACGTTCCGTGTGAGTAGAAACTTCTAAACAAAGGTAACACTGGTCTCTCGATTGGGCTCTTTAGGTTTTTCCTATGCAGCTTTGAAGATCGTATCTGTAAAACTTTGGTTTCAAGATGAAGAAATATAGCTCTTAAGAAGAACCCATAAACACAGTAAGAAAGAGAATCAAGCAGCCATTATTGGTAATCCCTCTGAGAAAATTGAGTTGTTGCTTTGTCTGTATGTATTCTTGAAGAGGTAATTTTGGCTTGTTTTCTCCCATTGATTGTCTATACAAATTTAGTATCTAATGTTTCTTTTGATAATTTGATGAGGATGGTTTCGTTTTTTGTCTAGCTATGAAATTTAATTAAAAATACTTTCTTTTTTTTTTTTTAGTTCAATCGTGTAGTATAACTATTAAACATTTTACATATTATACTAATGAAAAAAATTTAATTAAAAATTAGATATGATTTAATATAATTGTGGCATATTATTAATTATATACTTATTTTATAATTATAATAGTACTTGGAATATGCAATATTCTTCTAAAAATACTTGAAATATTTAAATTATTAAACTTACTTTTCTATAACTTCTTATTAATACTTAAATTAATAAATTAATGCATTCTTATATAAAGTATTGAAATAATAAAATAAAATTTATTATCTACCACTTAATTTAGCTGTTTGTTAATAATATTATTTAAAAAAATAACATATGTGAGACCAAAATACTACATATTAACATATATAAAAAGAAATTACTTATAACTATTACCGTATTTTTTGTTCCAACTTTTAACTAATGTTCGTATAATATCCGGATAATAATGAATTTGTATTTTTATGTAATAAAGCTAGGGCATAATGACATATTTTTCATGTAAAGTGCTATTGCTATTTACCAATAGCCAAGCCCAAAGCAAGTGAGAGAATATCATTGACAGCCTTACATCTCTTGCTTTTGAATTTGCCGTTGCCATGACAAGCTTATAGATCTGCTTGCTTCTAATTTGTCTTCTCTACAATCTTACAGCTGCAATTTCCAAATTTACATTCCAATAACAAAACTATTCTTTTTACCACTATTGTGGATACAAATAACAAGCTACAGCAACAATATTAACAAAAATAATAATAATTTACTCAGAAGCAACACCAATAAAGAATAATTTTTATTTCCAATACGAGTGTTCAACATTTTTTTATAGAACTACAACAATCGTTTTGAACCTGAAAAATTTCCAGGTCTATTCAGTTACATCACCCAATTATAGAAGCATTCTATCAATCCTCCGTAAATTGGCCTATTTCGAGCCACAGCTATAATATTGCACATAGGTTACAGAGATATCTCCAGGCGTGTCCCAGTACAGGATGAATTAAGTTCATGGGATATTGCCAGCCCACATGACAGTGCTCAATAATTAGCTGATATATTTACCAAAAGTTTCTGTCAATAGGGCATACCTCCAAGATCATCAAGCATGCAGCTGACGGTCAGTCTAGGAAAATGTGCAAATAGGCTGCTCTTTCTATACACATCCTTGATCTGACATGCCATTAGCAATAGTCATAAAAGCGGAGATGGCTGCTCCATGAACCAAAGCCCTGGCCAGCAAGGAAAAGACGATTAGAGAGGCAGAGGGAGAGAGACTACGGCTGCAATATAATGTCAGCTTCTACATCTTTCTTTTCTATAAGTGATGTAAACTTCTACATTTTCGAGCATGTTAACAGAAGCAGTCACAACCTAGGATGTTACTAAAGCCATGCTGCTAGAATTAAAATTTTGATACAATGATGAGTTTTCAATAATTTAATGTCATACTTTATGCCATCACCCACAGTTTTTTTTTTTTAATTAATCTAGCCTAGGTTATACTGCAACACGATGGTTAATAACAGTAAACAAAGTGGTTAATAATTCTTCCAATGAATACATAAAAAAGAACCCTTCTATCAACTCATTTTTTCCTTTTTCCTTTAGATTTCTGGCAGTGCTTACCTCCATTGTTCCACAGAAATAACTTTGGCTATCATTTCACACTAAAATGTATTGCTATTGTTTCATTAATTTTTGTACGCAGTTCCCTCAGCACAAGCAGTTCGTGAGTGTTGTTTTGTTTGGTTCCTAAGAAAACGAAAGGAAAAAAAACAATAGAATATAGAAAATTTGAGACTCAATAAATATATAAACAAATACAAATGGAAAACCCGTTCCTGATAAACCTGGTAATTAGTCAGGTTAGACAAGCTAGAGAGCAGAGACGGAAAAAGATAACGAGAAAGGAAGGAAAAGGGAATGAAAAAACTGATGCTTTTTTCAAGGCAATCCAGAAGTCAAAATAGAATGTATCTGAAAAGCTGCTTTCGGGCCTGCATCTCTCTTTCCAGAGTGGATTCTTTGGGAGCTTTGACCAAGGCAGTAGTGATACTCGGTCAATCTTGCTCTACCCGAGATATACATAAAATGATTTGTGGGTAGTTACGATCTTGTGGTAAGTCATGTTAAATGACATTAAGGTTATCACCGATACTAGGACCAATTTATCCAGAAAATTATTTTCATTTAGGCTCCTTTTTGGTCATGGATTTGACGAGAGGAGAGAAAAAGAAAAGGCAAAGGAAATTATTTTTCCTTACTCAGCTACCATGTAAATCGAAGAGGAAAAGAATATGAGGAATGTCTAGTTCTAGACTTTCTCCTTCTCTTTTTATGATTTCTTATCACCTCCTAAAACGTTTTTAACCTAACAAATATTTAAGCAGGAGACAACACGACTGGAAATGGTATTCTTTCTCATTTTCCTTTCCATTTCTTTTCTCCCTATCAAATTCCAAGTCCAAATGGAGCATTAATGTTTATGCCAATATGTGCTGGATGATATGACTCCAACCAGGACTTTGATCTGTTCCCCCAAGTTCAAATAGGGAAATTCAATGGTCCCTTAGCCAGGTAGAATCCTACTAAAGGGCAGAACAAATCACCAAGATGAAACAGATCAATATTACTCGTCTCCAGACCATTCACAATCATTCTTCAGTGTGTTTATTAACTGCGTGACCCTTGATCGAATGTAAAGCTCCTGCCCTTAAAGAAATTCCCATGGCACTGACCTCAAAGCACACAAAGGTACTCCGCAAGCACACATGCATGTGAAAATCAGAGACATTGGTGGTAAGGATTTTAACATAAGCACTTACTCAGGACTCTCTTTCTGATAACCAAAATCAGTTGCTGCTTTGAGAGTTCTCTGGTATGTCTGCTTCATTGCTTCCTGCCAGAAAAGGGAAAGAAAGATGTCACAACAATATTATTCAGAAAAAGAGTTTGGATTACATAACAGGTAAAAGTCAGGCCAACAAAAAGCCCAACATAAGCATCACAGCTCCAGAATGGACTCCCACAAGGACTTGCTATGGATAAGGACTTCCAATGCAAAGTTACCTAGATGAGGGATAGAATATAGCTAATGTTCAGTTATTTTTGGAAGTAATTCTTTATTACAGCATTCTTTGTGCACCAAACTACTTGAGAGAAATACTATACAAATCAATATGAGAGTAGTCGATGGTTGTAAGATGGGTAAGCTCTAACAAAGAGATTTAATAGAAACCAGATTCTGCTCTGATATCGGAATTTAGAATCACGAGATGGTGACAGCAAATATGGTAAAGACATACTCTGGCCAGGTTATCCGCTCATCAAATTTTCCAAGACAAGCAACTCCAGAAATTTGGCAGTAGATATTACAGAAGTTAGGTCATTGTGAGTTCTAACTGGAAAAAGAAGTCCTAATTTACTGAAAGAATACCATTTGCTGGTTAACAACTCCTTAAAAGGAGAAGTTAAGTGTAGGTATACGAAGTTACGAACACACACATACCAAGACCCGTCCCAATGTGGGACGACCCTCAGCCCAACGTGAAGCGTCGAACGCAGACATGGGCCTAAGCTGAGACCCCCGAGGGGACCCCACTGGCAGCAGCTGGAAGAAGGCCGTGTGGCATTAGCTTTCTTTTTTTTTTTTTGAACAGAACCAATTACTTAACAACTCCTTAAAAGAAGAAGTTAAGTTTAGGTACATAAACACACACACACCAAGACCCGTCCTGATGTGGGACGAGCCCCCAAGGTACAGTATTCTGGGCACCCAACATCTGTCAATATTTTCGTTGCCTTTTTTGTCAGAGCATTAGTTTTCCTATTTATCATTTTCTTTTTGCAGCCACTTGATGCAGGAACAAGCGGAAGGAAAGCAATGTTCAAAAGGAATTAGTTTTCAGTATAGGGGTATTTTAGTAAATTTTCCAGTCAAGGCTGCTTGTTTGATTGCGGTCTTTTATTCTTATCCTTTATTAGGATTAGTCAAGTGATTAGAGGAGTTTATAATGTGATGTTTTCGGGAAAATATTTGTTTTTAGGAATTTCTTTGTTCTCTAGTTTCTATTTTGGTTATGGTTTCTTATTTTAAGAGTTCTTTTCTAAGTTGGTTAGAAGTCACTTCTTGGACAGCAATCCAAACTCTTACGTCCTTAGAAACTACCTATTTATCTAGATTTTGAGCCTTTTAGGGTTTCTATATTGGATGAGGCAATTTTGCAGAAGTCTTTTAGTGTCTTTAGGGTTTTCTGGTGTCTATAAAATGGCTCCTTCTGTAATACGAATTTAGGGGGGGAATAAACGTCTTTTCTTTGTAAAAAAAATGACTGTGGAAGAGAGAAGAGCATAGGTCCAAGGCAAGGGGATCCACTGTCTCCCTTTCTCTTTATTGTTGTTATGGAAGCCTTATCCAGGATGTTAAAGAGAGCAGAGTAGGGTGGCATAATTAAGGGCTTTGAGGTTAGCAAGAAGGGAGGGAAGGTGGTAGAGGTCTCACATCTTCTCTTTGCTGATGACAATTTTTTTGTGAAGCTGAGGAGGAGTAATATAAGTATTTGCAATGTATCTTGATTTGCTTTGAGGCAGAGACGTCTAAAGAATATGGCAAAGTAGCTACATAAAGAAGACGTCCCATAACTTAACACGGCAGACAACTCAATAATTCTTAATCCCAATTACTTCAGGTCAGCTATAGGGATGTATTTTCTCCAATTGGATGCATTATGTCCTTTCTCACCACCTCAATCCATCTCCTTCTTGGCTATCCGCTTGCCATTCTAGCACTTTCCATGTTGATAAAATCACTCCTCATTACCAGAGCACAACCCCCCCCCTTTCCTTATGAATTAGTCTGACATTTTTCAATTAGTTGACCCCAATAATGCTTATAGAGATTTACCTCTAAGCACCATTTTCACACAATCTTAAGCCAATTGCTATGTCACGTGGCTTTTTTCCTCAACATCAATAGGTGTTTCTAAACTTGTATTGTGTTAAAATTTGAGTTTGACTTAGAAAAGAAACAACACCATTGAGATTAATACAAGTAAGAACCCAAGATGGACCGTACAAATCTAATCAACCCAAATTGACACTCAGTAAGTGACTCAAATGGGAAATAGAAGGCCATTTCCATAAGCAATTAGTAATTTAGTAGAGCTAACTTTTAGAGCGGATTGTTCCTCTTGTTCTAAAACTATTCTAACTTTCCATTTTCTTCTGGTTTATTTCAATCCAGTTGTTGCAGTTACACACTCTGTCTCTGTTTCTAATTTCTGTTTGCTTTTGGTTGAAAGCATAAACTCTTTTTCCCTATTTTCTTACATTTTCTGTTTGCCATCTGATATGAAATTATTTGTATTTTCTTTTTTAATGCTGAGAACATCTTGTTTGCTATCCAATTTGGGCATTGTAAATTGCAGTTTTGTGAATTTGTGATTTGATTCTACAGTTCTTGTTTATTGTGGTTTCTGGTATTGTACATTGTTTGGCCCTTTAACGCAATTCAGGATTTTTTATCATTTGTAATTTCATAAAATACTTTGTCTATTAATTATTACTTTTCACTACGTTTATGACATAATTATGATGTCACAATTCAACCTGGTTGAACCAATGACCACCGACCCGGTCCCTTTTCCAGTCACATGCCGGTCCAGGTTTCAAAACATTGCTTGATAGTTCTAATAAAATCCAGCAGCTGAATAAATGAATACAAAACCCCACCTGTAATTTAGATTCAAATTCTTCAGGGGACCAGTTAATCAGTTCAAGTTCTCCAGCAGCAATCTAAAAACCAAATGATTACAGATTTAGCACACAAATCGAATAATGGTTGAAAAAAAAACCAAGAGTAGTATCAACATACACAAATAAGGTTTCGAAAGAGACAAACAATTACAGAACAATTGTTTGCCAGTTTAACTTCCTTCTACAAATATTTTTCCATCCTCGTGTTTACCTTTAATTACTCCATACATCTCTCCAAGTTATTGCCACTCAATGTGTTCATCTTAATTCTATTTGGGGTGCGCAAGTAGTAGCAGATAAGTAGAAGCAATATAATCTACTTGAGAAAAAATTTCAAGAGTATGAGCATGATTGCATACAACTTCCTCCTCCACATTTCGTGTATAACTATCTTTATCCCATTAATGTTTTGTTTCTCTATGTCCACAGTCCAAATTTTCTCCCTGCAGGTTTTTCTTCAACCTACAATATAGATTTTCCTATGGACTTGGGACTGCCTAAAAGAAATATAAGACCATGGGCACTTCATATATGTAGAATGCACAAGTGAGAGAAGGTCAGTGATAAATCCTACCCCTCCAGCACCAGCAGCAATGGCAGGAGCAATGAGAACGTTAGCTTTTCTCAGAACATCAACTGCTTCAGGCATACAGGGCATATTGGAACCTACGGACATATTGGAATATCGTTACTAACACAAGGGAAAGTTATTGACTAACAAAATTGAACAAAAAAGAAAGAAAGAACTAAAAGCATCAAGCATCATATTGAGAACCACTACCTTCTACTAGTATACGACAACCTGAATTAACCAAATTAAAGGCATCAGACTGATCAATTTCATTTTGCGAAGCACAAGGAAATGCAACGTCGCACCTTTCGTTCCACGGTTTTGCATCATCATAGTACTTAGAACGAGCATAGGTCTTTGAATAATCTCTGCAGGTGCCAGTTAATGAATAAGGACATGTCAAATTTTTATTTTATTTTATTAAGAAATAGACTTGTATAACGGAATAGCATCAAGGGGATGCCACCCATGTACAAAAAGGACCTAAGCAAAAGGGACCAAAAGGCTATACAACAGATCAAAGTCATTGAAGGTTGCAATTTGGTAAATACTGATGGGACACAAAACGAACCTCAAGCTTCTTTGTTGAGCTTTAAGATCTCTTAAAAAAGATATTTTCATGAAATCAAATCCGTCCTCATCCACCAAATAACCCTTCAAATCTGTACAATATTTTCCCAGCAAAGGCACATGTTATTCATTGTAGGGATTTACCTACTAAGAATCATTCCCAAAGAAACTAAGAAATAGAAGCATAGTGAAACACAAGAACAGAAACACTTTACGATATGAGAAAACAAATGAAGACCAATAGACCAAATTTTCCACAATTTTTGTACTTGTTTTAACAGAACACCAGAGATGAAAAACCTTAAATCACTAGCTCCTACTACAAAGGATGTATCCACTGGTGAAAAATCAGTTCGTTGCATCACTTCAACTGAAAGTCGGAAACTGAACACCTATGTGAAACACATTCAAAAGCAGGACACTTCTCGAATAATCTAGTCCAAGAGAAGACAGAAATTTATCACTAATATATCTGAATCAAAATGCATGTACTAAGTTACTTGGGGTCAATTTTCTCACACTGTATCAATTGACACTATCATAATTGTACAAATCAACACGAATGGGAACAACTGACTCAGTAAGTCTGGGATTTTGCCGATTTGCCCATCACCTTTCTTAATATATTTGTTATTCAAATTTGTCCTGCCATGGTTCTTAGAAGGATATCAAATGCTTAATCATCAGCAGATTTCTTCTTAGTGATCTTAAGCCTCCTGCAGATAGAATGTAAAGGCCAAAAGACAAACTCAAAGCAATTTATAAAGTTATGTTAGACCAATTTGGTAAACCGTATTGCAACACATTCACCATAACAGGCAATTCATAACTTAAGTTTTTGTGTACTCCCCTCTGACTATGGGAAAAAAATACTTATAACCACTTGATCACGGAAACTAATCACCAGCATATTTAACAGATGACATTGCCAATTGTAACTGGTTGAAGCAAAAAATTGAAATATTAAAGGACATCATATAGCCTTAATGACTCTAAAAGCTATGCATGATGATGCCTGCATTTCAGCAAATATTCTAAGTAAACATAATAGCTCAGAGTACATATCTACTTGTAAAAAGGAGAGATGTAAGGTGCTGAATCAGAAGGGTTCAAACAAAATGATGGAACTGAAGTCATTAATTATTTATCCTACAAAAAACAAACTCCTTTAAAGGATTTGATTATTTCTGAAAATAATTTGATCGAAAATTGGAGCATACCAGATACTGTGATGGGAATAGCACCAAAAGCAAGAAGCTTCTCTAGAACATGCATTGCAATCTTTCCAGAACCACTAACAACACATCTGGAGAATTTCAGATAGGAACAGTTAAAACGCACAACTTAGCAAGTAACCAAACTTCTACATCAGGTCTCTTGCTCTTCTTTAAGTAAATGAAGCAGCCCGAAGACAAAATAGAGAGTAAATTAAATCACCTTCCTGAGGCTTCTGACAATTGTATATTCCTATTTAAAGTTAACACTGACCCCCATTCTGGTTTGCATGGCAGTCAATAAGGTAGATAGAATATGTCGTCATTGTGAATGGAACTTATTTCAGTAGCCATTTTTCCCTTCCCTAGTCTAGTGTTGTTCATCCATTTCCGAATATTTTGGGTTCCTCTCTTTTAACCAATCAAATGTTATATCTAATAATTCTTACGTCCTTTGTCCCACATGATTGACAATAGGTCTTGGCCATAATTTATGTAAAATTTCAACCAACAGCTCATTTTCTGAATATGTTGGTGCAAAGCATGAAGAAAAGAAACAACACATGCCTTTCCCCAAGCCACCAACAATGCATCCGAGAGCCTCTGCCAAGGTCTCTTCATGAACCATCCCAAGATACAATTTGCCCCACGGTTATAACCACATCCAAACAACAAATTTCTGTTCCCCCCCTTAGAAAACCAACAAATCACTGTCACCTCCAGTTTTGCTAAGATTACTGTAAAGTCCTGTCACTATCTGCTTGCTAAATAAATTCCATTCTCAAAAGTCAACTCCATGACCATAACCTTCGCAGAAACCCAACTTATTAGTGATCACATCAGTAGAAAGCACTTCCACAACCATCACCTCCACAAGACCCACAACAATTTTTTTGTTTTAGATAAATAAAAGACATTTCATTAAAAAGCATCAAGGAGATGCACCATATACAAGCCAAGCAAAAAGAAACTAGGAAACAACCAAAACAAGAGTGTGCAAAACATGCAACTATGCACTCCTACCCCTCCAAATTTTCTATAAAGTTCAAATTTTCACTAAGGTGAGGACTAACCCTCCCTGATAACCACCTATACAAAATAGACAAAAAGTGGCTCTTTAAAAGATATACAGGAAGCTCTTTGCCCTCAAAAGTTCTCCCATATCATTCTTCTCAAACCAACCAAAAAATACAAAATGGAATTTAACACCAAGCCCGCTGCTTTCTAACCACCTGCTGTAACCCCACCAACTATACAAAGCCTCCTAACTCCATATGGACAAGCCCAAGACCATACCTACCTTAAAGGAAAAAAGCAACCAAAATTTGTAAACTAAATATATGTAATCTCGTAAATGTTAAAGCCCGCTGCTTTCTAACCCCCTGCTGTAACCCCACCAACTATACAAAGCCTCCTAACTCCATATGGACAAGCCCAAGACCATACCTACCTAAAAGAAAAAAAGCAACCAAAATTTGTAAACTAAATATATGTAATCTCGTAAATGATAAACGTCTCCATCACTTCTGTCACTTGACCTTAACATCATTGCCTTATCCCCCCTCATCAATATTCTGAACCTTTAACTTTTGCTTGAATAGTCATTCAATATCTCAATCAGAATTTGAATAGAGTAGAAGTTTTGTGTTTGAGCTGAATCCAGCATAATTCCCAGTCAGGTAAGAGCCGGAAGGATAAGGTCTTTTAAGATGCAAGACGTAGAGATAAATGGGTCTTTCTTGACATCTTAAAACAGAATTCAGCCATCACAAACCAGAGGGAGATCAGTGTAATTACAAAAACGTGCAGGAAAATAACTGCAATCATCAAATACCTCAAAGGGGGAAGTGCACTTTACCCAAAGAAGAAATAAGTGGAATTAAATACAAGTCTAAGGAGGCAAGAATATACTAATAATCCCAAATTCACACAACTGATGGCGAAAAAAAGGGGGGGAAACCCCTTCAAATCTTCCAAAATAGTACAATAGTAAATTTGTTCCAGCTGATATAGTAAAATATAAGTTCACTATTTTCATTGGCTAAACTACCGGAGGACTTTTGGTGGGAAGGAAGAGCCCTTTTTAAATTGAAGAGTAGAGTTTTGTCCCTTTTGTATAATTGGTTCTCGGGAAGTGTTGACCCATCATTGAACCAATTTTTGGACTTTGCAGAGACTTTTGAGTATGGATCTAATGTCTATTAGTTTAAGGTGCTTTTTTTCTTTTCTTATAGTGTATCCAAGTGGTACTGATTTGGTGCCTTTCTTTCATAACATTACTTAACCGAAAAAAAAAAGTTTAAGCAATGAACCTCAGTCCTTTAAGTTCTTTATTCATGTCTGCAAGAATAAGTTGGGCAAAGAAAACCTGCAAAATCAAGGGATTTTGTGAGATTCCAAATGTGCAACAAAGGCATAAATCAGGAAGTGATAACAAGGAAAAAAAACAAAGAGAGACACAGTTGAGAAAAAATAAGGATTTTCCACACAAACCTACAAAAGAAGATGCATAAATGTCAACACGCACAATATCTCAAACTCACCCATTCAAGCATATGCGCACATACAGAATGAGAGAGATGGAGAAAGAAATATTACATACCAGCCCATAGCCTGTAGCTTCAGTTCGCAGGCTAGAGCCAGACCAGATTATCCTTGGCCCTGTAAAACTTCCCTGCATAAGTAATGCATACAAATGAAATCACCACGAAAATTTATGCAGATATCCTACTTCCAATAAATGGATGGTGCATATGCCTATAATGTATTAATCAATTTCATGTGCATGAGGTTCAGATGAACATCATGAAGAGCTGTTTCACTCTTTCTAGAGCTATAACTTGGTACTACATTTTATCATCAATATGTGTGTGTGTGTATGTCATGTCTATGAAAAATTAACTTCAGCTAGAGACACAACTTGTTACCTGAACATGACTGGCTAGACGCCGATATTTTCCAAACATATAGCCCATTTCACGGGCACCAACACCCATCTCCTCTGAAGGAAGATCCTAATAGTTCAGAAACAATAGAACAGAGAGTGTAGATTCTCTCGGCTTAGCAAAAACAATAAAAAGATAGCCAACATAAAATTTGACATGGTTAAAATTTCATATATAATCCACTGAGAGTCTGAAACAACTGGAGGAACCTACTCTTTCCAGGTTACCTTATCAGGACCCAAATAACGATATAGCTCATCCATAAAACTCTGACAAAAGCGCATAATCTGTAAATGTGGGGTCAACAAACAACAATTAAAAATAAAAGAATAAGAACCTCTAAGAATACACCTTCAAAAGTATATGCATTTTAGATGAAAATAACACCTCACTGTCACTTTTTCCTTTAGGATCAAAATCACTACCGCCAGCAGCGCCTCCAAGTTTATATGGAGATAAGGCACTCTTTAATGTCTGCAAAGAAGTAAAAACAGAACATCACCAAAAATCGAAGGGTCAGGTTTGCTACCCATCTGTAATATCTATTCTGTAGCAAACTTCTGGTAGCTAAATATCAACTGAAATGCATCTGCAAATAGACCTCAACCATATTTAAGGAGAAAATGTATCAAGAGGAAGCATTGCCATAGGCTCCCTCATAGTCCTAGTAAGAGTAGGAGATATAGTGCAAACTATATATATTCTTGTAAACGATCAATTCAATAGAGGTCAGTTTGGAGAATATCCTAGTACCTTTTAAAGCTCTCCAAGGATGCAACTTTATCCTAAGGAACAGAGTGAACGGAGGTGGACTCTCTCTGAATGTCCAAAAGATGTCCAACATGTAAATTGTTCGGTATTATCAACAAAGAAAAACAGAAAACGTGGAACTCATTTTGGCATGTGTCCTATATGGCAATTTTTGACCAGGAGAAGAGTCATGTATCATGGACAAGAGCCTTCACTTATTGAAAAAAAAAAAAAAGGAAAAAACTATCCTGAACAACAGCACAGCCCATGAAAGTCTTGCTCTTCTGGATATAGGTCATTTCAATTTCAGATTTTGGTGAATGATTTGAAACTCTGTTTTCTTTTTTTTCACTTTGGAATTCGGACAAAGAAAGTAAGAAACACAGAGAGAGAGAGAGAGAGAGAGAGAGAGAGAGAGACCCAAAGGAAAGGATTCAATTGACCTAACCAACCGTTAAAATAGTAGTTTAAAAGGTCACTGAGTTGAGTTTATTTGAAGGCTTTTACAAACAGAATCATTAACATGCTTTCAAATGTGGTCAAGAACAACAAAGATCATTTCATCTTCAGTGGTTGCCTAGCATCTGTAGATAAAATCAACAAGTGATAAGATCTTACTACATTATTTATGATTATAAAAAGACTTGCTTCATCATTACTTCCCTAAGCCACTGACCAGAAAAAGAGAAAGAGAGAAAAAAAAAAAAAGAGAGAGAAAGGAAGAAACCCCAATAAAATGTAAAACAGCAAAATGCAACCAAGCAATTGTCTTCAATTTAGGGATGAAAAGTTCAACAATCTTATTATAATCCTAAACCTTCTAGGAGCTTGTCTCTTATTGGAAGAATTATCAATGAGTCCACAACATTCAAGGTTCCCAAGTGCACCTAGCATTCAGGTATGCAAATTAACTCCAAAGGGAAGCGTAACCTGGTAAGTTTAGTACAAAATATGAACAACAAACCACCAAGGAGAATGTGGAAGAGCATAAACTCAAGAAATGCCAATATTACCTGTTGGAAACTCAGAAACTTTGAAATGCTTAAGTTCATCGATGAATGAAAACGAAGACCTCCCCTACAAGGGCCCAAAGTCTGGTTGAATTGAACACGAAAGCCTCGATTGACATGTGCCTCACCCTGATCATCAACCCAAGGAACTCGGAAAAGAATCATACGCTCAGGTTCTAGCAAGCGCTCCATCATGTTGACATAACTGAAAAATTATAGTCTCATCGCATAAGCATTGCAATAAATTTCACTGCAAACATGTCCTTCACTGTATGATAAAGGGCAAACCAAATATAATTCATCTATGAGACAACTCACTTAGAATTTTTTGCAATCACTCTTTCTAAAGCATGAACCACTTCTTGCACACATTGAATGAATTCAACCTCATGAGGATCCCTCTTCAGTGCAGCTTCAACAATTGATCCAGCCGTTTTTGACATAAGAGCTTCAATTTAAGAAAACCAGCAGAGGGGTGCCAAAAAGAAAAGGAATTAGAAAGTACATTAAATTGTTTCTTTAATTACAAGGTGGCAATATGTAAGCAAGTATTAAATTATTTAAGGAAAATATTCAAATCAATTGACAGATCTGAATAAACATTCCCCACTTTCCATAATAGTACATTAATATTCAAATGAATCAACAGATCTGCATAAACATTTCCCAATATCCCTATTAATACATTGTCAGGGAGCTACATACCCATTTAACTCTATTTGAATTCATTTCTATAATGTCAAATCCCGTCACTAGAAAGGAAGCAATCTGAATTTAGGTGTCTATCATATTAAAATCAGCGTGATAAAGTTGCATACAAGTGAAGGAAGACACAGAATTGCACACAAACTCTACTTATGCTTAAGAAAAACATTCATTACTAAAGTATAAAAGGTTCTATCCACTTCATCCTGGTGAGGAAGAATGTCAAACTACAACCAGCAAATATCTTGGACTATTCATTTTCTTCTTCCCCCAGATAAGTAAAGCAAATCACTATAGGGCATCCAAGGGGTCTAACCCATTGAAATGTGACATCTACAAAGAGAGATCTATATACCCCTGTAAAGGGATCAAATAGTCCAGATTGTTATAAAATCCAAAAAAGAATCAATATCAGGGTCCAGCTTCACCCTAGTGGGACCAGCACTCAACTTTGCTACAGGTAATAGTTAGAATAGAGCGTCAACCTTTAGTTTTTCTCTCTGTTCACCTGGGCTTTCTTTTGTTTTACTTTTGGTTTAGCCGGTTATATAAGAGTTCTCTAAAAAAATAAAAGAAAAACACAAACAAACAAAAAATAAAGGAGGGAAAAGAAGCTTGAAGAGTAACCAAAGGGATAAGAACATCGGGATGCTGTAAATACAGTCGAATTCCATTTTGATTACTCCCCTTTTTATTATGTGGGGAACTCAGATTGTGGAATCATTCTGGGATCTGTAAAACCCAAGAATTCACTTATTCAGGTTCCAGCTTCAATCTACTTACTTTTGCTATTTTCTGTAGTTATTTTGCATCAAATTCAGCTAAGATGTAATTATGCACCTATTGAAGCAAATAGAGAAACACTTTGAGCCCCTATGCCACATCAGAGACATCATCAACACAGAAGTAACAGTTATATTACATTATACCATTTCATTACAGCAACAAGTCTCTTCAATAAGAAAGCAATCAATATAGACCACCAGTGTTGCTAAAGGAATCTTATCTACAAGGTTATGCTATCCAAACCAAACATGTAATTGAGGCCCTAAAAATGTGTGTTTCTCAGGCACCATGTTAATCATTAAGATGGGATAGTGTATCCAGCAGACAGCTCAAAACCCTCAACTTAGCTGTCCTAGCCCTAGGTGTACTAGTTCTCTTACTCCTTGTCTCATTGTCGTCTATTGCATCTGTATCAGAAAAACAACAGGTTCATACTAATGGAAATGAATACCTTTTTCCACTGATTCAGTTCTGTCATTTTCACCAGTTATGCAGAGAAAGTATAATTGACACTTACGTTATGGACTTCCAGGTACAGATATCCTAAATCAACCTGCTTGCAATTTCCACCGATAATCGAAGTGAACCACAAGCAAGACTGCTTACTATTATAGTAATTCTCCACCAAGATATAGACCATGCTTAGTGTCTCATCATTAACAGCCAATCCCAAGCCTGGATAAAGGAGGAAAATTACAAAATGTAGCTAATAGCCACCGCAAAAATTGCTAGATCCCCTATGACCATGAACCGCGGGACACTACAAGTATAGCTCTTGATAGAGTATAATGGAGAACAAGCTCCCTGTGGCCAACACCAAACAGTCCAGACAAGCATGACTCTTATATTTGTCAAGTTGAGTTCACTTACAATTAAATGCATGACTCTAATGTAAATAAAATCTATAAAAAAATAAAAACAAAAAAGTAATGAAATACATAATTTTCACATAACACTACAGAATCTATTCATTACATATGAATGCCCGTAAAAGTATCATGCAAGTACAAGTAATATAAAACAAATTGGTAGACGAACCTTTTACAAAAATGGGTTTGTCAACAATAAACTTGTCTTTGGAAGCGATTTGGAGCCGAAGGGCCTCTTTGTGCAGCAAACTATTGTTATGTTCTTCCAGGGCACTCATCTGCATATTCCTACTACCTTCATTCCCATAAGGATTTCTTCTATGCTTCCTACCATATTCCCTACAAACAGAGCAGAATATCCTTGCTGTCCCTTCCTTCACATCAACATATGCCCACTTGTACGTGTCAGCCCATTCCTCTCTCCATCTTTTAACCACCTTTTTCTTCCTTTTCGAAGGTTGAGTCTTCAACAAATCTGGATCTTCGCTGGCAAGTTCGGAAATCATCACCATCTGTTTGCTATCATCATGCTCTTCAGCTGAAGGCTCTCGTGGCGGCCCACTGATAAGGGGAGTGCTTGCAAATGTTGGGTCATCATCCCCAGGCCCAATTTCCAAATCAATCTCTTCTCCAAGCTCCCTAACGACCAGGTGATGTCTCTGTGCCTGCTGAATTAAGTTCATATCATCCATTGTAGAATTCATCCCTAGCCCACTGACAGGTAGCAACATTCAGCATCACACGTCAAAATCCTTTACTCTCTGCATGAAGAAATGCAAAAATTAACTAAGGTCACTCGTACTGTTCCAACCAGAAAGCGAAAAAGTAGACAACAGGGACATAAGTTAAATAAATAAACTAGTACATAGCACCACACACCAACTATTCCTGCAACAAACCCATTTTATAACTCCAATACATGAAACAGTGCGGAACTTTACTATAAACCATGAATCCTATTTAGAACTATAACCACAAACCTTAACTAGAAAATTCACAATGATTTTTAGCGCTGACACTCAGGCTTGAAGATTATAACCAAAAGAACCCCCTCGTTGGGTAGACGCGCGTAATTATCATGTCTGATCATAGAATACAAACAAACCCCACTCACAAAACAACAAGTTTTAAAACAAAAAGGATTGCCAAAACAAAGGATCCAAAAATACCCACGACACCCAGATCATTTCTACACTTACAAGCACTTTCCCAACTTAGAGCCCCTTTTATACAGGCTGCATCTTTGCATTTCCAGAGCACTATGAAAGGCTGCATCTTTGCATTTCCAGAGCACTTCCTCGCTGCTGGAAGTAAATTTTGCTTTAATTTTTGTTTCCTAAAACAAGATAACGCACTACCCGAATGCGAACCAACCACTAATACTTCAACCCACATCAAGTAATCACTTATTTATTCTTCATTCCCACAAGTACAAGAATTCAAGAACTAAAATAGCAAGAGAAACAAATAGTGAAAACAAGAAAAAAAGTTTCAGAAATTAATTCCGGAAAGCAAAACGCAAGCCGAAGTCAAAGTTATGAGCATGGAGTACCTAAATTGAAGTACCAAATCTCTCCAGCCTTCTCAGAACTTGCGCGTCTCTGAAAGCTGTAAACTGGCTTGAAGATGAGAAAGTAAAGCGAGATCGTGTTCGTTAACGGAAATAGTTAGTCGGGTCGTGATCAGATTCTTCTCCGATTATGTCTTCCGCTCAAATACAGTACAGATACAATATATACGTAGATATTTGTATATGTGGAGAGAGAAAGTGATAAAGACAAGGATGAGGCTTTGTTGTGAGTTACGACCTGTGAGAGTGAGGGGGTGATTTATGATTTCATCAAACTGCCTGCAACTCCTTATATATGTGGAAACCAAAAACTGGGGGTGAAGAGAGGAAGAAGATTTTATAGCTATCCACACTAGGCCTCTGAAGCGCGTCGCAATGGGTAGAACTTGGGCCGGGCTGAAGACGAAGTCCATAATTCTCAACTAATCCACGGGTTGGTCTTGAATCGAACAAAGTCTGGCAATTGCCCAAAGTTGGGCCCAAGCCTGTCAAAGTCTCAAGGATTGTAAACCAACCGAGCCGACCCAAGTCAAGTGAGTTATTCAAATTCGGATTGAAACCTTAACAAGTTTGAAATAATGTACAAACTTGGCTTGTTTAAACAAACTTTAATCCATCCGATCACAAGCCAAACTCAAAAAGTTTAAATTTTTTATTATACTTTTGCTTATCGAGCTAAATTTGAATGTAGTTAAGAAAATTAATGAATTTTAAAATGCCTTCATCCCCAGCCATCACCGCTCCCTTCACCCCTTAGACTAGCATATCTATGATGTTCTAGCCTTGCCGCCAAAAAAAAAAACTGAAGTTTGAGCCCGTTGAACACCTTTTCCCAATATAGCGAAGGACTATGTTTTCATTCATCATGCAAAGTCTCCCTCTTTCCTCCTATCCAAAACAGAGAAGAAAGTCGTCCACCTGGAAACCTATTCATGTGTGATCTCCGGAGCTAAACCTGCATTACAATACATCAGATTGCCAGCACTAACAAGCAGATATGGTGTTTTTGGCATCTAGTAAGGGGCTCAAGTCCATCAGGCCAACGTGTGACCATGTGACAGCTGATTCTCATGATAATCTTCCATCCAATTCTAAAAAGGAAACCTGGAACATTAAACAGCACACCTTACATTGAATCTTAACTTAGACAATCAAAACTTGAATTTGAACTCAGGAACTCTAGGGCAAGAGAAGCTCAAGTCTTGTGAGAAAATGTGTCCCTGCTGGAAAAGGTTACAGCAAGAGAAGCTCAATTCCTGTGAGAAAATGTGTCCCTGCTGGAAAGGGATGCCACAGGTGTATACAACAAAAAGCAGGCAAAACAAAATTACTTCTTCCCCACTTCCACAATAATGATCCAGTAAACATTCAATAGAAGTACCCCAGAACCTGACCACCTACATTTTGTCGCATTGCCTCTTCATGATCCAAAACTCCGTTTGGTGTTGTAATCACAACGTAGCCCCACTGCATGCATAGAAAACTTTGTTAATAGTCAAACAAGTTCCCCTCTTTCATGGGAGGTTATGCATTAATTGACATTGTAACCATGAGTAATCATTCTCACAAAATTTTGATAATTTGACATGCAAAGAGCACACACATGCACTAAAATGAAGCTCACAGTTTAATGAATAAATAAAATTCATTTCCTTTCTTCTTCAGTGTACAAAATTCCCTACTTAATCATGATGTTTAGCCCTTCAGTCTCTCAAAGCGGCATACAATACAGAGCCATAAGTGGGACTAGAAAATTTCTCAGCCTTCAAGCAAAGAAGTAAAATTGGTTATTGTCAATGGGGATATAGGCAAGTAATAACAATAAAGGCAAGGCACTATTGTTGGTTAGAATCCAATCCAATATCAGATCTCAAGCAAACTTTATGATCATGGACTACAACACCTATGATTAATGGGCCCAGGCAGCAGTAATGGAGAAAATCAATGATCAAATAGGCCAGCTCACAAGTTGGCCATATTGATAGGTGGTCAGAAAGGCAAAAATATAATATAAAAAAAATACTTTGATGTCATACCAGATAGACCAGGGTTCTTTCTAGTAGCTTGAACATTATCCTCACGTACAAATTTCCTCGCAGATGCCTGAGTGTCATGATCCCACATCGGATAAAAAGAAAGTTTTGAGCCATATAAGAGGGTAGGCAGCACCACTTAATATAGATTTGATGGCAGCGATCGGCCCGTGACAAGTGGTATCAGAGCAGCCCAACTCCTGATCCAATTTTACACCAAGCGCTCAAATAGAGTAGACAGGGTAATTCGACCTACGACGAGGGTGTCGCGAATTCGGGTGAAAGAGTATGTTACGATCCCACATCGTATAGGAGGAGGGAGGTGTTAAGTCATATAAGGGAGTAGGCAGCACCACTTAATATTTTAGATTTTTGGATTGGATGGCAAGCGCCCGACCGTGACACTAAGCAAGAAAGAAAAGAAAAACCCATTTATAAGGTATAAGCAAAGATTGTGCTGACTTATTTATGTTCTTTGTCCAAAATAGAGAGAAATTCAGGTTCTTCAGCACCTTCGGATTAAGTTGTCCTCATTGCATACCTAAATAAAGTAGTTTCAGCATGGAATTGCTCCTTCAGAGTTCGGAGAAATCCAAACAACTCAGCCTAAACCATCCTTCTAGACACTTTTTAGTAGGCTTTAAATTCTGAATTTATAGGCCATAAACTCTCAACTCTCAACTTAGGCCAATACAGTAATCCATATTATCAAAAATTGTGTATGAGCATCGATCCAACCTCTGTACAGGGGAATTCTCAAGTGCTTCCGCAGTTACTTAAGAGCAAAAAATCATATGTGAATCTGTTGAGAACGGACAATGTGAGCTCTGAAATGGAAATTGTATTGAAAAACCTTCCAATTTATCCAGTTAAATCAGTTATTTTAGATGACATTTTTTTGGCGAAAATTAGAAATCTGAAAACCAAGTTGAATCAGTTCGGGTTTTTGAACTGTAAGAAACGCCAATTGGCAAATAATGAACCGAAGACAAATATAGAACATACCGTTCGACATTTATTTTTTTCTTTCCACAGAACAAAGTCCCACAATTTAGGGTTAGAGCTTTAGATGTGCGTATATATATACGTACGTATACAGAAACGTACCTCGATGTTTCATGATTTTGACGAAGGAAGCCATGAGATTGGAGAGGGGTCGAAGGTGAGCTGAGGCAAAGCCTCTTCTCTCTGCATTAACGATACTACTCAATGCGTCGTTCAATATCCTCCTTCCCATTTTCACCACCCCCACCATTCTCCGACTGTGAACGCCGAACTTATGCAGTCCCAAAGCCTTCGGAGCCTTCCACTCTCGGTTGAGTCCCACGTCATCCGACGGTGTAATGTAATATATACCCTTGCGTAAATTTAGAGCCGTTTGGAACTCAGGAACGGAATGGAAAAAAATAAAATAAAAAATAAGAGGAAAGATATTTTTTTTATTAATTTTGTAAAAAATGTAAAAGAAAAGTGTAGGGAGTGAATTTGTATTTTTCTACTATTTTCTTGCTCTTTCTCTCTTAAGTAATATTAAATAAGAAAAGTACAAACACTTAAAAACTTTTTCTCCCTTCCCCTCTCTCTCCCCAAAGTTCCAAATAGTTTACAACTTTACATTACGAACTCATCTTATAAAATTGCCTTCATAACTAGCTTGTATCTCGTTATCGTTTCTTTAAATTTTTTTCAAGACCCAAACATAACCTTATTTGTTGTTTGGTGCATCATGAAATATAGTTTTTTTTTTTTTTTTTTTGAGTGTTCAGATTTTGAAATCTTTGAATTCGTATAACATCATCATTTATATAAATTTTATGTATTATAATATAAAAATGATGATTGGCAAAAGGCTGTAAAGAGAAATTGGACTTTCAAGCAACTAGACTTATTGCTTGGTTAGTTATCTGAGGTCGAATTTATTTTAGGTTGGTTGTGTCTCACCGATAAGCTCTTAAGTATGTCAGCCTTTTTCTATATTTTCTTCTCTCTCTCAAGATCTCTCATACAATTAGCAAGTGTTGATAAGGCTAAGTTAATACCTTCCATTCCAACAAGGAATTGTAGGCACATTAATAAATTCAATTAAAAAAATAGCGTGGCTCATAGGCATAGATAGAGATGGTAATGCACCAGAGAATAGTTGAGATTTGACTGTACCTGTTCCGTTCGGAGAGGGTATTTTAAAATAAAAATGAAGGCGGGGATGAAGATTAAAATGAAAATATATACGAGTATGGAGGCGGAGATGGACCAAGATTTCCCCCCCCCGTTTCTCCGCTTTAATTTTTTTATTTTTTATATAAGTAATTTTTTTATTTTCTATTAGATAGTGTATTTATTCACTTCCTTCTATGTTTCTTTTTTTTTTTTTTGGTGGAATAGATGTATAACTTTTAAAAATTAGTAATTCATAAACAAATTAAATGGTAAAAAATGATTGGGCTTGGAATTGGGTTTGGGCTTGAGCTTGAAGCGGGAATGGAGACGGGTGAGGGTAGAGGTAGAAATGAAGATAATCTTATACCTGTAGAGGCGGGGATGGAGATCTCCGCCTCCATTTAAGTGAGGATGGAGACAGAGATGAAGGTAAATTTTTTAAACGGAGACAGATATGGAGATTCCAATCCTCACTCCGCTTTGGTCCATTACCATTCCTATGGCCTAGATCAAATGGTACTATAACTGTCGGTAGCTGCGGTGGTAGCAGCATCTACTTGCTTCTGCCTCAAGAGAAAAAGGAGATGAAGAAAGAAGATTCATCAACTTTAGAGGACAAGTAACAGATACTAATTCTATAAAATTTGGTACAAAGTGGTTAGCTGTCGTTTTTTGGATTCAAAAGTGGTAGCTCTTTGGATCCTCCTTTAAAGTCAGCTAGCTCTAGTCGGACTATTTAACAAAATGATTATAAGAGAAATACTACTATCAGGTGTAACTGTTTGTAAGACTATTTAAAATTCTCACTGACTTGCTCAACTCGACCAACCAAAACCGACACCAAATCAACCCAAACCAATCACTCTACAGGTAAATAACGGATAAATTTCAACTAATTTGCCCATATTCGATTCAGGTGTTGAGCCTTTATTTTTCTAATCCGATCTGATCAAAATAATCCACTAAAAATTGATTTTTTTTTTACCCCCAACCCGAATTGAAGAATTGATTTTTTTTTTCACCGAACCCAACTCAAACCCAACCCAAATCAAGCCAACCCAATCATTCATTGAGTCGGGACTAGTTTCAATTATTTTCAACCTGACAACTTCGGGTCGAGTGACAAATAGCCACCAAACCCAACCGATAAACACCCTTATCCGTCCGTTAGTCGCCGCCTGATGGTCAATAACTCAGCACGAGCCCACATAGCTCTAGTTGGACTATCTAACAAAATTATTATAAGAGAAATACTACCATCAAGTGCGGCTGTCCGTCAGTCACCGCCTGATAGTCGACAACTCAACCAGGACCCACCAACTAATGTGAACTCCTGCTGAGTCGTCGACCATCAGGCAGCGATCGATGGATAGCAGTGCCTGATGGTAGACTTCCTCATAATTATAATTATTACAAGAATTTGAAAAGGGGCTTATTAAGGGAATTCTGTATAATATTTGTTCAGTGGCAAAGACAAACTACAAAAATTGGGGGCACGGGGGAGTGCCTTTCTTGTTCTTAGTGTTGCAGCTGGCACAACAGAAAACTGCCATGAAAATCCAAACAAAATAGGGTTCCAAAACAAAACGGTAAATTTCCTCTATATATACTCGCTGGAAAAGATGCATTCCAGATTTCCTCCTTTTTAACTTTGCTTTAAAGCCCTTGGTATGCACCAAAAACCTCTAACAAGGGTTGTGGCTTCAACTTCATTCCCATGGAGACAGAGGGGTAAAACAATGTAGAACTTCATCCGCAAGAATACTTGTTTATTGTAAGCCAGACTCTCTCTCTCTCTCTCTCTCTCTCTCTCTCTCTAGCCATTTGTACCCCTTACAAATTGATTCCCACAACAAAAACTGTCGCACCATCATTTGAACAAACCTTTGACATAAATAGAAACCCAGAGATTCCCAACAGGTAACTTGGGGTCTAGAAACAGAAAAGGCCATCAGTCTCTTGTATATGAGATAGCATAGTCTTTAATAATCTGCTTCAGGTGCTGCAACAAGATATCACAGTCTTAACTATACATATCATTAGAGGCTAGGTGAAACATGAAATCACTTAGCGGCAGATTAATAGAAAAGGAATAAAAGATTGCAATTGACCAGTTAGGATTAATAACCTTCAATTCTTCATGAAGCACAATGAATATTTTCTTCAGCCGTTTATGTCTCTGCATAAGTTCATTGCAATCGAGTAAGTAGAAAGTCAAAAAAGAAGAATATGTACACGGATTCATGTAGTGATTAGGCAGCTGTAAACCAACTTCAGTGCGATTCTATGATAACATTCTTAAAAGGTATTGTGGGCATATAACGGCGCATTCCTTGTGTTTGCCAAATAGTAAACAATCAAAATATTAGCCAAATACCAATACACTTGTATTCAACACTTAGAAAAGCAAAGTTCATGCAAATTAAAAGAAGATTAAACTGCAGCGCAAGAAGAGGAAGAAGAAGAAGAAGAAGAAGAAGAAGAAGAAGAGCATGATGTCTATTCATTCAGTACACGATTCATTATCTCAAATGAGCATTAGCTTTAATGAAGAGGATGATTTCATATAGCACCAAATCAGATCACGACACTCAATTCTTAGAGCAAGAGAGATGCTACATGATGCAGGTTTCTGAGTCAAAAACAACCATGTCCGGACTGTGAAATCCCCTCAAGTAACTATAGAAACCCTGAATGTTTCTCACGGAGATAATCATCATCCCTGAAAACTACCTGAGGCTTAAGAGACTTAAGCACACATCGAACATGGTGAAGCTAAATATGCAAGGTCAGCAATTGGGATTTTCAGCATTCTCATATCCACAATACACGTTAAGATTTTCATAAGTATCATGACAAAAAATGTGTTAATCCAAGTTAGGAGATGGAGATTATGAAGAATACAACGAACAATACAGCGGAAACATAGAGCTTGGTTGGAAACAGTATTCAAGTAACAAACAAATTCATCTTGGGTTGAGCCAATGCTTCAAGCAATTATAGTATATGAAACCTAACATGAGAAAAACAAAAATGAAGCATACCGTCCCAAACTGACTATAGGATTCATTTAGCTGCCCCAAAATGTCATAATATTCTTCCATATCAATCCCTTTGGCAATTTCAAGGTTCCTTCCCAGTTCATAGAATTCATTCCTGCACAAACAGAAAGCATACTGTCTTAACCAACAAGAATTTAAACTAACAAATGTATTTCAACATTAATCAAACAGGTAAGCCCAAGGACTTGAACACAAACAAGTAAAAATTTCATAATACCTGTAGCTCTCCAAACTCTTGTTCAATGAGCAGTAGCTGTCATACTTCTCACGATACTCCTGTACATATTCTTTATACCTGAAGATGCATAAAGAAACAGACAACAGATAGAATATGAGCAGATGTCATGATTTTAGGTTACTCTATAACACAGAGATATGAAGCAAAGGAAAAGGATACCAATGTAAGAAACCTCTGTGATACTTACTGAGGAAAGTCCTTTATTGGTCCTTTAAGCTCCGGCTCCTCCTTTTCATACTTAGAATAAGAACAACTATTCTCATCTGAAGAAGATTCCCTCCTCTTTAGACCCACAGCCACTTCATTACTCTCAGTTAAAGAAGCATCATTTCGTGTGTCACTTAAGTCTGCCAATGTATTAGATTTTTGTGTTTTACTTTCCATTGTGGGATGAGAAACTGGTCCCCATTTAGAATCATTCTGTTGTGGTGCACTGACAGATGCTTTCTTATGAGTATCTCCATACCCTTCCGGATCAATCCCGTGGCTTGCTCTAGCTTCATTATGTCTAAGTTTACTGCTAACATCTGCTAATTTTTTAGTACCAACTCCGGGACGATCTACTCTTGACAGGTGTTGTGAGCCCTGTGGCTGAGATTGCACAACCCTGTGGTGTGATCTTGTTGAATCTTCAGCATGATGTTCAGGAGTCCTCTTAGATAAACCCTCTAGATTGCTAGGGTCCCCAACCCTTAAATGGGGTGGGGATGGCTTTCCTG
Organism: Euryodendron excelsum; assembly: GCA_033060915.1. Classification (NCBI taxonomy): domain Eukaryota; kingdom Viridiplantae; phylum Streptophyta; class Magnoliopsida; order Ericales; family Pentaphylacaceae; genus Euryodendron; species Euryodendron excelsum. The sequence goes on from CM065394.1 coordinate 36,606,266, forward strand.
AGTCTGCAGTTGTTTTTCCAGTAGGTTTTCCCTTATTTAAATCCGAATTCCAGCAATTTGAAGTGCTCAGTTTGTTCTCTGACTGTTTAAACAAACCTGTTTTTAAAAATCCCTTCTCAACCCCAGGAGTGTCCTCAGGCAAAGGCTCACGAAGTTCACCCAATTCCAAGTCTGAAAGCTCTCTCTGAAGTATTTTGCCTCTCCCATTTATGACGGGGGATCTGTCCACATCAATTCTGTTGTAATCCTTTGGTGAATACCCCATGTCCGAGTTTGAAACCTCTCCAACCTCCTTGAACTTCCCAGCCAGTTCACTGTGTTTCCCATAATAATAAGAGTCAAAGTGTGTTGAGTTTTTGTCTCCAAGAGCACCTTGCTTAGAATTTCTTGGCATCTTTTTCTCATTGTTTAAATAATCTTCATCCTGTATTTCCCTAGAAACTTTATCTTTTTGGATTGGTAAACCCTCATGCAAGCAACAATCCTTTTCAGAATATTTAATGCCATGTCCCAAGCTCTCAGCATGTATATCAGGTATTTCTGCTGTATTAGGAGCCTTACATGCACTGCTATCAACAGGCCTTCCAGCTTTTACTCTTTTTGCATGTCCAGATTTCTGCTGAAGCTGCTTTGAATCGGAACCCCTTTTGGATTTACTTTTGAATATCCTCTCAGAGTTATCAGCCTGCTCATGCTTGAAGCCACCCTTAGCAATATTTTCTCTTTCACTATACAAATTAGCTGTGTAGGCCTGGCTCTCTTGATGTTCTTGGTGACCAGGGGAAAAGGATCTGAGGTTTTCAGGATTTTCACCCTCATTATTAGAAATTGAATTGGTAACAAGAGCCATTTCAGTTTCCTGGTTGTCATCAGGCAAGTCTTTCTCAATCTCAACTACATCAGCAACATTGCCATCTTGCTTTTCATCAGTTCCATTTTGTTCAGGCCCACAACCAGAAGTCCTACATGGTATTGGTGATGTAGAAAACCCTCGTTCAGAAGTTTGCAATTTCGGCTTCAATTCCTTGTCATCATCGCTTGTCATTATATCCACATCCTCATCAGAGCCCTGCTTGCTGTTAGACAAGGCATCACTTTCACTATCACTGCTACTTCCACTCTTACTTCCCACTGGGCTCCTACTTTTGCTTCTGCTTCTACTATAGCTTCCACTATCACTTCCACTATCACTGCTGTCACTGTCACTATCACTGTCGCTTCCACCAGAGCTACCTACTGGCCCTTCACTATTTTCAGAAATCTTTTTGTCACTGAAAAGATCAGGAGAATGATTTTGTATATCAATTTTTTCTACAGAATTCGGTGCTTCTTCAATGTTAGAGTTCAATTGTGCCTGTTTCTCCAATTCCTCAGTAGCAGCTTTCTCTGCAAAGTTAGGTGTCGGAGCAGGAATGTTGTCATGCTTGTCTTCAAGGGCAGATGTTTGGTGACAATTATCTTCAGGAGAACTGCAAAGAGAAAACATTAAACATCAGAGCCATGGATGCGTGTCCACACACATGCGGAGGAGCTAAGCGTCCTGATAGAAAGTAAGAAACGATTTTCTAACGAATGATGGCAACACTTCAAGCTAGTCACCATCTAACCTTCACCTTTTATAAGACTTCTACAAGGAGAGATTCTAAGAAATTGTAGTTGATGAGTCTTAGTGTACTTCACAAGGTTATGTACCACCCAGTCAACAAAAATAATTACATCAAGAAGTTCTTTTATACATGTCACAAAAGTATATCAAAAAAATAAAAACAAGAAAGAGAAAGAAAGAAAAAAAAAGAAGGGCCACATCACAGAAGATAAGAGAAATACAGTCAATCAAATACATGAACATGACTACTCAAGTAAAGAACATATCCAATCAAAAATTGCAGGCATGAAAATTGAATTTCCAAGAATTTTTCCAACAATCAAAAAAAGCATGGCAGATAAGAAAATCAGAACTGCGTGAAATTTTCTTCCAGTATCTACCATTACCCGAACAAATAAGCAGAAACTTCAGAGAAAACATGTAAATGCATAAAGATGCAGATATATGGGTATCAAAAGTAATCAGATTGACATACTAATGGTGAGGGCATGCGTGCACACACTCATACACAAAACATGAGTAAAATAAAACTTGCAGATTATGCTAAATGTGAGGACAGTATTTATAATGTATCACATATTTTGGACTTTAAGCACACCTCATGGTAACAGTTCTATTCTTTATCCTGTTTCATTCATCCCTTTCTGATGGATAATCAAGATTTAGTGTTGATCAAGTAATTAATACAAGTACCTGGTTTGTGTCTTGTACTGATTACAATTCAGTAAAATACTGAACAGTTATAACAACTACGCTATTGGCATTGGAGGAAACAGATAATCCCCCTACATAATAGAGAAATGGTAGGTACCTTCCACTTTCTGACAAAGGTTTCTTCAAGTTTTCCAACTCCACTGCTGGTTTCAACAAATATCTTCCTGGAGCTTGGAAAGTTGCAATCTAATGCTCAAATTATATGAGAACACTTAAAATCAATCTCTATACCTACAAACAATTGCATCAAGGATTTCCACCACTTACTTTTTTAATTATCGGCTCAATCTTCCTCACAGTGTTGGGTATTGCATCTCCAACAGCTTTCTCCAAGTCCTATAATAAAAGACGAATGTAGGAGCAGAAAGAAAATAAAAAGGGAGTGATAGAGATTGAAACCATGTTACGAAACATACTCAAGTTAAAGAAAGTTCTACATGAAGGTCCTAACAGAGATATGCGGATTAGTTGCAGCAAAACAACTTTTTTATGAAAGTAGTTCAAATTTATCCACATGCTTACCATTAGCCTCATGCCCTTAGGGTTCTCCATGAGTAGTGAAATCAGCATGCTCTGCAAATCCATTGGTTTAGCTCCTAAATTCACCTTGCATCCTGGTTTTTCCCGTACTGCTCCACTAGTGGCCCTGTTGGGCATTTCTTTATCGGAGCTGGTAGGATTCTCTTTACTCATGCCCTGAATGAGCATAACATCTTCGACACTGGTTTGAACTTTGGTAAGATTTCCAATTCCAAAAGGAGATGCTTGACTGCCAGAATGCTCAGGCAGTGAAGGTAGAGAAGAAAATGATGGCCTGCCCCTCGCAGGAGTGGTTGAGGGCAATCCAGATTTATAAGCAGATTTAGAAGAGCCTCCAACTGCAACTGATGCAAGGCACTTAAGGAGAAATTAGAGAAACCATAACCAGTAATTAAACAAGGGAAATTTAAAGTGAAGCATAAAAAATTTACAATAGCAGCTGAAGCTAAAGTGCAAGTTGAACTTGAAAATGGAGCAAATTTTTGAGAAATCTTATTCTTTAACAGCACCAACTACCTGGAGGTGTTTCAATTTTTCTCTTTTTGAATTCAGGCTCCTTTTGTTTGAAAGGCTTTCTCCACGGGTTAGCTAGAAACAAGGAAACCATGTTAGGTACCTTAGAAATCAAAATTTTGGAATGTGATTTTGATATTGAAAGTACTTACATAAGAATGCATTTAAACTAAAATACAAGATCAGTTATCATGAGAAGATCAATAATCCAACATCTGAAAATGCAGAAAAAATAACTCATTCATTTCTATATGCAATTTCTCATAGACTTGTACGGTAAAAAATGTCATTATTGATGTGGACTTTGTTCATAATCACAGTGTATAGGACTAGATTAATCACTTTCAGTTCAGAAATCTTCAAGATCACACATTGCCAATTTAAGTGCAGACAAATCAGTAGACAACTGGTAATGAAGTTTGAATGTTACTCATCCACAATTCAGTATGGGTTTCATACCCCTAATTACAAAAAGGTTCTGACACAAACTCCAGTAGGGACGATGTCATGGCATACAGACTGCCATATCCGCAGAGTAAAATCCGTTAACGATGATAGAGCCATATCCAGTTCTACACAACACTTACACAAGTACCGTAAGGCTCTTGCTGTAAGAGATACTGAATCCTGTTTTAGTGTAATTCAACTTCAAAAGGAAGGAGAACTTCCAACAAAACCCTATAGGTTGGTTCCACATAAATTAAATCATCCTCAGATATTCCAGTAAAGGTACCATAGCATCCTGCACAGATGGAAAGGAAGCATATCGGGAGTCAACTGTAAAGGTAAAGTATTTTCTTCTCTTATAATTAAAAAATTAAAAAAGCATTTTCACATAAGACATCAGCCTAGAGTACATTTTACTGGCTGTCGAAGTCTCAATGCTCAGTTATTAAGAATTGAATGGGGTATTGTTCGAGTCTTTCTCGACACCTATTGATAATGGGATTCTAACAAAGCAGAGGTAAATGCTGTTTTGCCAGGTAATAATTAGCCCTTTTTCTTTACCTATTAGACACATATGATAAAACATGACCCTGAGACAATGTTCACAAATGTCAATGAGTCCATTTGCACATAATGTCATAACAAAAACTAGAACTCATAAATTGGCAATGCCATAGTTGATCATTTGTAGCAATATCAATTATGACCCTATCAAGTGCATAATTGCAACCAAATATACTAAGATCCTTTCAAAGACCAGGAAAAAGAAAAATGGGAAAATGATACGTCACCGATGAGATTAACAAAATTTGATGCTACGACATGCCATGAGGTTGATATCAGGTGCAAATACAAGTGAGACATGTTGATGAAGATCAAACACTAAGACTACAAGCCTGGAAAAGGAAGAAAATGAGAAAGCCTATGTTGGTCCCACCAGCAGTGTCACATGATCAGCGACTATTTTTTGATGGATATGATTAAACGAAAGTAATTCTAACTCCTTAATGAGGAGCAAACACTTAGACTACGTGCCTGAAAGAAAGAAAATGAGACAATTCCCTATGAGCACCGCCCCAACGGACCAATGGGTCTTGCATAGGTGTCGCATGATCAGGAACTTCTTACTCGTTAAAAAAAATTATCAGGGACTTCTTGAATGGATTTGGTTAAAACCCAAATGACTCTAACTCCAAATAACATAATTCCCATAACCAGGGGTATCTCAATAATTTTGCAAATTACAAATATTTCAACAATTATCTTTGTTGGGTCAATGTTCTAAGTTGTTTAGCTTTAGGTCCTCTCTAGCTCTTTATTTGATAGGATTATAGGAATAAGTTTCATAAACCCTTAGTCTTAGAGGATTCAGGAAATCCTTCACTTGGTAGGAAAAGAAACTCTTGTGTGGAAAAAAATATACAAGTTGAGTATCAAAAATTACTCTGCAATTATTTCTTTTTTTATTGGTGAGACTCCATTAACTACTTCAAGGTAGGTTAGACTCTTAGAGAGTCTTCACGAGATTCTAAGGTTAATCTCTCTTCTCATCCTTATGTTAGCTCCTAGCTGTGGTGCACTAGTTGCAGCCATTGCCAGCCCTCATTGGTTTTTTAACACATCCAAAAACCCTAGCCTAATTCATCCGCAACATGCTCTAGCCTAAAGACTGAGTTTTCTCTAGCTGTCCAGAAATCTTGGCACGCCTTTATTCTATTTCAAGTAAAAAGAACTCCAAGCCATCAACTATTTCAAGTCCAAATGCATCTTTAAACCCTGATCTTATCTTCCATTCACAGACCCTTAAAGGCATGACCTTCGCCGTAGAGAAAAATATACACATTGAGTATTAAAAGTTAAGCAGCAATTATTTATTTTCTTATTGGGGAGACTCCATTAACTTCTTCAAGGTTAGACTCTCAGAGAGCCTTCACGAGATTCTAAGGTTAATCTCTCTTTCTCCTCCTTATCTTAACTCCTAGCTGTGGTGCACAAGTTGCATCTCCAACTTGCTCTAGCCTAAAGCCTGAGTTTTCTCTTGCTGTCCAGAAATCTTGGCATGCTTTTTATTCAATTTCACAGTAAACAGAACTCCAAGTCATCAACTATTTCAAGCCTAAATCCATCTTCAAAATCAGATCTTATCTTCCATTCATAGACCCTTAAAGAGATGACCTTCGCCAAGATGACATCATGAGAGGGCAAACTTCATTAGGCTCCCTCATACATCACACATTGAACCACTGATTCAATTCCACGTATGATATATGCATGGTGTATGCATGCCATAAGGTTTACCAAAAGTTAATGAAGTCAATAAAACTCAATCTATGATTCATCCCCAACATGTCCATCTTGAGCCTCGTACAAAGTTTGTTACCATTCACGTCATTCAAATATGACCCCTGAAATTCAAAACTATCAACAAATGGGGTTGGGGTCCTTTTTTTTATAATTAAAGATAGTGAGGGAGAATCTTTGCCTTTGTAAGGAAATCATCTCTCCGAATCAAATACCAGAAAAGAAAATTGCTGCAAGTTTCACGCCATAATGCCAACTATAATGAAAATTTTGGAAAACTTCATATGAAAATTAAGCAAAATATACTACCATCATTCAACATGTGTTCTTATAATTATTCTCTGCATGTCAGCAAGGATTAGCAATGGCAACTACTAGAAAGAAAAAAGAAAACATAAGAAGAACATAAACAAATGAATCAAAATCTTACCCTCCACAGCAGCTAATGCCTTCATTTGACTTTTCATTGATGGATTTTCATGGTCTAAAATAATGGCTCTGTGATCAAAAAAATATAGTCAATTAACTTAAAAGCACAAAGCATTCAAACAGCTTGAGGTATCATCCTCGACAATATGACTCTACTTCAACTTTTAGTAACTTTTTCAACGAAAGATTAAAAAGGTAACTAATGGGGGCATCATTTCAAATTTGAAATACGAGAAATTATTTAGAGATGATAGAGACATTAGGGTCATCTTTTGCTCCATATTATAACCAGCTTAATTATGCAAAAGGAAGAAAAATACCAAAAATTCACAGCTAAACATCATTTTGCAATTTCAACATGTTTGCCGTTATATCATAACAACAACAGCTTTAAACTTGCCAAAAATACTGAAGTAAACTCTACCGGCTGTGAAGGTTCGAGTGATGAGCGAGCAATAGTGGCCTCTATAGGAAGTTATGGTAGGCACTTTATGACACCGAACCATTGGAGGTGGAAGAAAGAGAGTTAGGAAGTTTGAGAAAGAGTAAATCAGAACCTTCAAAGGAGTTAAAGTAGTTATTATTGTCATTGTAGCCTATCTGGAGTGATAGGAGCCAATCTTGGAGGGCGAACCCACCCGTGAAGAGCATCAGATGCTTAGGAGCCAATAATGTGGTGGTTAGCTCACCCTCCCCAGTCCATAATACTGAGGGTCTAACATTGCCGTGCCAAATTCCTCATAGGTAGTTGAGAATTCGGCTCAGGCTCTGCAAAGGTGGTTGGGTGTGGGCGTCCTTTCCAAGAGCAATTCAAAGAAAGCAATGTGCCTCTGACTCTCGTCTTCACCTGGGTGTTCATTAATGAAGGCCTCTCCCTCTCACAAGACTGGTCAAGAGGTAGGTCTCTCAAGGGGATGGACATGCACGTTGATGAACCCACAATCTGTAGCCACTAAACCACAAGTCCCTGTAGGTCCACACAGGATTCATGGGGTCGCTCGGGCACCACACGACCATGGCACCGGCCCGATATGCGACAGCAGCAGGAGTTTGGACCAACTAAAGAGCAATGGTCAGTTATTGTAAACCAAATCTACAAAAGTAAAACATCGTTAGGGTTTCTAGATATCCTAAAGGTTAAAGATGTGTTAGTTGTAATGCTTTAAGATGGGTTTTTTTCCTTCATAACAGGATCCATGATAAGGTTTCAATATTGTATAAACTTGCAGAAGTAACGGAAAAGTGATGTGAGCTGTAAGTTGGCACCATTTTTTGACATCAAACTATTGCAACGTGAAACCAAGGACAACAATACAACAAACTTCTTGAAACAAAAACTCAGTAATGAAACTTTTCATGTAAAATACAAAGCATTAATTCTTATTGAAGGTCACACGTCCTGCAATTTCCACCTTCCTGCTGTGACAAGGAATCATCCAACCTCCAGACATCCAAAATGGGAAGATCAATTTTTATTCTTATGAAACCAAATGAAGAATAAAGAAATGAACCATTGAAGTATTAAGCTCACTTAAACATGGCATCTAGGACAGTTATTATCTTCTCTTTCATCTTATTTATGCAAAATGACTTATGAAAGCAGTAAACTAATTAACCAACCATAATCCTCCAGCTGCAGATTCAGCCAAAACAGAATACCGCTAAAGAATTTAAACACAGTGCTTTGCAAAAGTATTTATTTCCTTTATACTAAAAACCAAAGGTGTGACTTATTCTCTAATTGGCACCAATCCAACGAAGTAAACACAGAAATTAGCATGATAAATGCATTAAAATCAACTGTACCATGAAACCTACACTAGAATTTTCATGACAAGGCAAGAATGAAGAAGATATCCCTCTTAAGAACCTGAAATGAGAGGCTTATAGCCAACAATTCAACAACTTAGTCTTACGATTTTGAGTAACAAATCCTCAGCATGAGGACTTAGGTGATCCCATGAACTAGTTTGTCTCGCTTCTCTTGAATTACTACTTAAAGAGAGAAACCACCTTTATAGTAATGCGAGGATGGAAGTATGGATGATCCTTACAGAAATAGCCAAGTATATAAGATTACAAGAGGACTCTACTCTGGAAATCTACATTGGATAAGAAACTTATCCAGGTACTGGTCATATATAACTTTAAACAAATTAGCAAAGGGAAAGAAACCACAGATGCACCAGGAGTATGAATTACAGACTTTGAGTTAAACAAAATCGGGGTAATTGCAAAGAAGGATAAAGTGTAAAACGTTCTCTAATGAAACATTAAATTGATGACAGTTAAAACACAATCTCAACAGGTAAACTTCCTGCATATGCTTATTACAGTACGTCTTACTGAGGCATGCAGATAACAAAACATAAAGTCTTTATGTATCAACATTAATTTATCAAAAGATTATGAAAGGCTATGGATGTATAACTGTATAAGGATAGAACTAGTGTTTTTGAGAGACAGAGAAGGAGACAGAGAAAGACTTATGCAATAGTGAGCATGGGAGGCCGGATGTAACTACGGGGGTTCGGGGGGTGTCACCCCTGAAACCTGCCCAGAAGGGCAAGAAGCAATAGGGCAATAGATATAAAAATGCTTAGGCCGCACTGTAAAGTATGAAGAAGACAGTCTCCAAATCATATCCCTAACATACTTCCGTGATTTCAGCTTGCGTTCAGCTTCCTCTGACCGCATTTTAACATGGTTCTTAGTTGATTCATCCAAGATACGCTGTACATTCAGCTTGCGCCAGGCACACCCTGATTCAACGAGTAAGCCATTTCCATCTTCACCATTTTGACGTTCTTCGTATATGTCACAGAGATCTCCCATTTCATGTGACCATGTGAATTTGAAGTCCTTACCACCCACATCAATAACCTGATGCAATGATAGACTGCTTAAAGCTATGATTGATTAATTACGAAAAGGTCAAAACCAAATGAGATTACCAACAAACACATTATTAATGGGAATCATGTTGCAACTGCAAATACCATCGAATATAATATAAGAGAGGAGAAATGGTATTAGTAGTGAAGACTAAGTGCAGTATAGCCACAATTCTCCACGCATAATATTGAGCAAGTTTAACAAAAGGAAATTGGTCAGATTAGGATCTAAACGGACCCTTTATTCAAACCTACCTGACACACTACAAAGTTATGAATAATTAACAAACCAGCTCTCACAAATCTTGAGAACAGTCCGGATTCACCCATAATCAATCCATAAACTCATATTCTTGGCTAAAAAATAGAATGCTTGGTTGTTGGCAGCAAGCAAATAAAATACAAAAGGACATAAAAAGAAAAAAAAACATGGAATCACACTTATTATAACCTAGAACTCGCAGCAACCAAATGGGATAAGAAGAAATCACAAATCCATTCAAGTATCTTGTTCTCAATAGCTTGAACATAATGCCCAGCTTAGAAAGGGTCTGACAGTTCAATGTTGTTTATCAAGAAGCATTTCAGTTTGCCATCAGCAGCTGATGTCCATGGCTATAACCAAACTGCAAAGTTAATCAAGGATGGCGAGGATGGAGAGGCCTTGGATAGACGTCTGGGAAATGAACATCTATGGCCATTTCAGTGCTATTGGTACTGGAAACAGAAACAAACTAATATTCCAAATTGGTCAATTATTTTCCAGCAAGTGCATCCTAAAGCAATCAGCTATGTGATATCAAAGATACCTTTTATCACTGTATCTATAACTTTACCTGAAGTGTTTCAGTCATGCATCATTATGCAGGTGACATTCCAGGCTCAAACCATGGAACGAGGCCAACCGCCCCTTCTCCTATTCCTGCCTTTTTAGATTTCTTGTTTTGCTAGTTCAATGTTCATGGTAAAAGGCCATCCCACCGATCAAATTTCAACGTTTGTTATAGTTGCAACTCTAAATGTAGTAGCCTGGTAGGGACATGTAATCAATATGTCATAGCAGGAAGAAGTATTGGGTCAAACTAATGACTTTAAAAAAGCACTCCTCAACCATTAAATTCTTCTCTTGGAATAACTAGTCGTAATCATGTTTGGTGACCAGAGCCTTGTCATTTGTATCTTTATATTGGATATTTAGTTCAATTATCTTGCAATTGGTAGGGAATTGAAATAATTTATTACATTTTAATGAGAAAGAATAATCAAATAGGAGTAGAAGCATTTCTCTTATCATGCTTCCGATAATTTCAGCAGAATTGAATTTGTGGTTCGGCATTGCTCACTCATTCATATTTATCCTTTTCTCTAAATTACGTAATTTGTTTTAACATAACTCTTATCTCTTCTTTCACCTCATCATTTGGTCTTAGAGCTTATTCTAGTATCTTGAACCTGCTTCACTTTACTTCAGCTTCTACAGATTCTTCCATTCTGACCTTAGCTTGAAGAACACTCGGCAACCCTAAGATGGGCTGCATCAATGATGCTGTATTTCAAATGCAGTTGCAAACAAATGGAACAACTAACCATACGCAGGTTGAACATCAAGAAGATTGCGGTGGTAACGGAATGTTGGTTTTCAAATGATAAGTTTATTATCAAATCCATTCCATCAACTTTCACTCGATGAACCATGTTATCCCCAGTTGACATATGAATTCCATGGTCTTCTAATCTAGTAAATGTTCTATAAACACGAGAAACGTAAGAAAGCATTCAATTTCAAGGGGACATAAAAGGTCACTCAGCAATGCCAATCATCTTTCTTGTTCTGAATGTTGGCAAATTGATTATCCAGCTATTAGAAGCCAAAAGAAACAAGTTAACTCTTGTTTGAATTTAGCTATGTGGTAATAAAGAATGAAGATCTGAATGGATTGTTGTTAGAAGTGAATGATGAAGATTGTGGATTTAGAGACGACTACAAAATCAATTTAACTCACAAATAAAGAGAATTCAACTGATTCCAAGGAGAAGCATACTGAAAGGTAGAACACTCCAACAAAGAGGATTGGGGGAACTCTTGCAGGTCCAAAAACAAGTTGCGTACAAGTCTAGTTTATAATGGATGCTCTGAGAACTGTATTCAGTGGACATTGGAGATGAGCACAAGCCAAAATCTTGTTGAATCAGGATTGCAACCAAGCTTGATGAGTATCCTAGTGATGGTTATTTGATCTTATGTGCATATTTAAAATTATGAGTACAGTACAGTGGTTGATAAATCACAAGGCCCTTAACTGGTTTTTTTTTTTTATTCAGATTTTCAAACTCAAGGAATGCCATGTTATCATCATCTGGCACAAGCATTGAAATCAAAAGATAAAGCACATAGCAAAGTTGGTCTTTATCATTAACTCATCCTACGACATCAGGCGCATGGAGATGCTGAATACTGGATAGGCCATACTTTATCACACCATTTGAGGAGGGGTAATTCAAAAAAGGCAAGCATGAGGCAATCAAATTTCAAGAAACATAAGGAGATTGATGTAGCAATCATCATGCTATTTCCATGTAGGCGTGTACGCAATAAAATGGACTTGGACAAATCATTTTGTCAAATTAAGAAAACCTCCATTTGCTTGTCTAGGAATTAGTTAGTACCTAGGTTCATTTTACATGCAATGTTTTACTCCTTGCAGGTAGCTTTTTCCGGGAACTACAGAAGGTAATGTGTTAGTGTAGGATAATGCCTAAGAAAAAGATGAAGTAGAACAATAGGAGCATGCTGTGAGCTTTTTTTTTTTTCTATCCATGAAATAAAGCATTGATCCATTATTTTCTTCTTATAATTTTCTACTCCTTGTGCTGCTATGTTCTTTAAATTCCTCCAGCCTATTCTTTCTCCTCATCGAGGAAATGACTATCTAGTTTATGGAAATAAATCCCAGAAAATTAATCAATCTAGAGTCCAACCACAACAAGTCTTTCACCATTTTTCTTACTTAATTGAACTTCGGATAACTTAAATTCTTGCAAGCTAGATGACGGATGTTGAAGTGCATAAATGGTACTTTTGCTTATCAAAAAAATAAATAAAGAACTAGATGACGGATCATAAAAAACTAATCCTTTCAGTAATTTAAAGAAATCAATGTGCAACCATTGGTAAGAAGGTGTTCCACATAGTTCATTTACATGTTTATTAATTTATTATTTACAAAATCCTTAAGGTTATGTAAGGAGGAGTTGATAATCAACATTTACAATGGTCTTCCATCTCTTTGATGCTATTAGCAGCATATCCCTCTTTGTACACACCACATTGTCCATATTTAGTTTCGCAGCATTTCTGGCTACCTCTACATAAAGCCAGACATGCAACCTCCAAATGACCACCTATATTAATATAACCCCTATCATGTTTAATTGAGGCACCAACATGATGTTTGATATACACGTAAGTATTAAAGTCTGAAGAAGTGTTCACAACAAACTTTTACCATGTATGTTTAGTAATGCACAATAAGATACCATTTAGAACCGAAAATTCTACTTGAAAAATAGTTTGAATTTTAAGTCTGTTACCTAACTTATCCCTGAACATTGAAAATACTCAGGGGAAAGTGGTCTTCAACTTTAGTCTTGAGGGATGAGTTCATCCTTAAATTTTTATTTCTATAATTTAAAACAGAAACTTATTAGCCTTGCTAATCTAATTTAGCAATAGAAGTAAAATCTATCAGCACCTTTCAATTTTAACAAGCAGCCCTGAGTACCCAATAGGGTCAATTTGCTAACATTTTATCCTCAACAGTTAAATCAAAACCATAGATTTTTAACGTAACAAAAAAAATGCAGTGAACTTATAAACACAAGCACCATCAAAAATATCAAAAGCTGCTTGATTAGTTTATAGACCATCCAAAATTCCCCATACTACGAGTTGTGATAGTCACTAATATCCAAGAAACGTAACACACTTGAATTATTAATTCAACAGACAAAGTAAATAGAGCTTCAACGCTAAGTACCAATTATGAACCCAGTATTAATTTCATGTACAAAACAATAGCAGCATAGGACTATACTTGATAATATGAGATGTGCCAAATTGAGTACAGTTCAAGAAACTTACGTTCCCGGAAGGATGGTTGGCATTGGAATCGAATTTGATCCGTGCGGTACCGCCCTGGGCCTCGACGCGATTGATCTCGTCGACAAGGTCAGGCGCAAGCCGTATAATCATGGCGAAGTCAAGAGGGTTTCCAGTGACAAGACTGAACGTCTCCTCCACCCCGGAAGGGGCTGATGTAGGAGGGCCGCTAGTGGTATTACGGTTGCGAGGGCCAGCGGCGCCGCCAACGGAGAGGCGGCCGCCGGGGGTTGAGGAGGAGGAGGGGCGGTGACGAGGAGGCTGGTGGTGGAAGGTGGAATTGATGTTGTTACCCTTGCCGGCCCCTCCCCCACCTCGGCCGCTGCCCCCGCAGCCCCGGCCGAGCTTTCCAGAGCCTCCGTACATTTGTACGCTAGGCTCGAATCGTCAAGTTTTGGATGTTGTGGTGGTGGCTTTGTCGGCGATGGATTCCGGTTGAAAAAAAGGTCTGATGGAGGGAACCGAACCTGGAGAAACCAGAGAGGCCGGACGGAGAATTATAATTTGGTTTTCAACTTCCCCCCTATATTTTTGTCCAATTGCATATTGTTGCACAATATGCAATGATTGTTTGAAATAATTTTTATATGCAGTTATTTACATAGTAAAAAAATAGTTTTAAATATTTTGAAAAGTACATATAATATATCCATGAAATTAATTTAATGTACTTTTCAAAATATATTATATGTACCAATGCTTTCTCTATTTAAATTTTTTTTCTCTATAAATGCACTTCAATATCATTAAATGCTTAATTAAAGTAAATATTTTGTGGATATTAATTTTTGTGGTTTTATGAGTATAATTTCATGGCGAACGAGTGTTGCTACTTAAAATCTCAGTAATATAAACGTAAAATAATATTCTCTTAATAGATAGTAGATAAGTAATTAAATAATAAACATTATCATGTAATTTCAATCATATTAATTAGCATATCACGTGCTTTGAGTATAAACTTCTTAAAGCACGTGAACATTTTTTTGTCTATCTCAACATTCATTAATTTTCAATTCAAAATTTGCAATTTGTTTCCACAACTATACTCGTTTTGCTAAACTTCAAATTAATAAATAATAATTATTATCATTTGGTTAGTACCATATCTTGTATCCCTTATACATGTAATTTGTCATTTAAGTTTGTGTTCTTGTGAATAATGACATATGCATATGCTTAGGGTACATCTGGTGAAGCTTGTCAAAGCTTTTATAAAGTTTGTTTGTTTTGCCTTTACAAGCTAATATAATAAAAAATCAAAATAAAAATAAAAAAACTTCAAAAAATTAGCCTATTTACTTAAAAGCCAAAATAACTAAACCAAAAAAAAACTTGCCAAAAAACCCTAACAAACAGGCCGTATTTAATAACATTGTTATGAGCACGTAATTAATGTTTGAACAAATGAAATGTATCAAATCAATAATTCATTTGGCTATTGCAATAATAAAATATGCTAACCATATATTAGAGAGGAGGAGGGAGATTTAAACGAGAACGAATTACAAAACAATCCACTATATCACTTTCTCAATTTTAATTATTTGTTATCATGGGCCAAAGGAACATTGAATAGTTCTTTTTTTTTTTTTTTTTTGTGCGCATAACCAAGGTGCATTACGGTATAAGCTTCTTTAGGTATTTATTTTCATATAAATACATATGTATTCATCATTGCTCATCGTCCCTTTATTGTTCAAACGATGAGGTATAGTACAATAAATCTCACTCTCCCCTTTCTATGTAATATTTCCATAGGCAGTTGCTAATGACAACAATGTAGGATTGAAATAAACAGTGTTTATGTGGCCAAGTTTTTTTAGCGAAATGCTTTGCAATGGTTATAGGGAGTGGATGATAATGGTGATCAGTGGTAGACCTAGGATTTTGATCGGGGGGGCCAAAAAAATTATTTTTTTTGTTAAAAAGAGGGTTAAGAAATTTTTATTTTTATTTTTTGAGGAACAATACATTATATAGTATTATAAATTTAAAAAATATACAAGAGTGAAGTGAAATTTTGAAACTTTGAGGTTTCGATACACTGTATTGTATTATGAATATTCAAAAAATTATAAGGTATAAAGTAAAATTCAAAACTTTAGGGAGCCGTAACCTTGTCCGCCTCCCTCCGTCGACCACTGATGGTGATAACAATGGGCATCACCATCCACGGTTAAGATGTTCTGGGCATAATTAAATTCACTAGTTCCTAACAAGTAAAATTAATAGAAAGAGTACTAAAAAATAGACAATGAATTATGGGTTGTTGGCATGACAAGGATATTTTTTGAAGTTAATGTTGCTACAATTGTGATTTTTAACTTATTTCAATGCCTCATTTAAAGCGTTATTACTAACAGGTTTTTAAATAAAGCACTGTTAGCAATAGTATTTTCTATCTTGTATTGTTTTCGCGCATAGAATGATGCTGTATGTGTTAAAAAATTACAGGATATAAAGCACTATTGAGAACAACGGTTTACATAAAAAAAACTATTACCAATAGCTTTAAATGAGGTGTTGAATTAAGTTTAAAACCACTATTATTGTAAAATAAAGTGAAAAATACATTATTGTCAAGTAAACAAGACATAAATTGTAATGAATCATTTTCAATGGAACAGATGATTATTAAACTAAAGAAGATAGTACAGTGTAATATTATAATATTTTTAACTTAATATTTATAATAACTTACATTTTAATTTGTTAAAAAAATGATTAAAGCATGTTTTAAGGTGACAATTTAATATGCTTTAAAAAATAAAGACACTGTTGAAGCTACCATCTTATAGTGGATATTACATATCTCTGAAATATATTATTCGAAATAAAGATAAAAAATTGCAAAAAAAAAAAGTATTTAAAAAATCAAAATTCCAAAAGAAATTGTTTTACATGCCCATTATTATCAAAAGTTTAAAAAACAAATATTCGTTATTTTGTTTCTATTTATCTGAATTTACCATTTTCTCCCTCATGAACATTTTTCCGGCTCTGTAAGGAATCGCCTACATGTCTCTCTATGTATATATATCTTCGTTGGCATTGGCCTTCCCTGCAAGTAAACAGCAAAACACACGACGCCTCTCCCCGATCCTGCTAACACCGAAGCTCCTCAACCATGCCGACAGGTGAGAGAAACCTCCGTTTACTTCGATTCCTGTACCTCACTTTATATTCTGATTGAAATCGAAGCTAACAAGCTTATTTTCCCAATCACGCTATTATTTTCTATGTTTCAGCTTACGATTTCAACATTTATTTGCTGTACGCGTTGTTAATATCATGCCCCCCGTATGTTGTCATGTCCGAGTAGCAGATAGGGTTTGATTATTGCTTGTATCGTGAATTTTATGTGCTGGGTCGGTCAGGGAACTCCTATTCAATTTATATCTCCAACCCTCATGCAATTCAGAGTTGTTATGATATTTCTAGGGGAAAATATGTTAATTTGATGATGCTTACTGCGGTTTATATGTTCTTGTGAATATCCACTGGATTTATAATGGTAACCCTCATTCCATTTATACAAGATTGCGTTAGTAAGACAAACCCCAAACCATGTACCTTACCTGCCAGGCCATTTCATTCACATTTCTCAACTTTTGAGCAGCTGAAATCACTTGTACACAGACATAGCACATCATCAATTGCAGTGGCAAGCAACCAAGTATGCTTATACTTGCATACTCGTGCAACGATGCATTGGTAGAGTTAGCTATTCCTGGGGTTCTACTCTGTTGTCAGAAAATCTAATTTGTAGACCATTGGCCAAATGTGTATTATGCGAAGAGAAAATGAAGGAAACATAGAGGTTTCTTCAATTACATGTCCAGGACAGACATTGGAGGTTACGTCTTCCCCCCCCCCCCCCCCCCCCAAAACCCAATACGAAAAGACCAAATGAATACCCAGGGTACATTCAGCTTCCATTGATTGCAATATAAGCAGTACATGACCTATATTTAAATATATAGAGATAAAATTGGCTGGATTTTCATGATAATATGAGTTACACAAAAGGAATTAATTTATAAGTTCCTTGGCTTATGTCAGGTGTTATCACATTTTTTGTCTAGATTGATGCCAAACCTAGGTAGTTGTTACAGTTGCGGTGAATGAGTTGTCTTGGTAGATGTATGAATCTCCTAACCTAATTATTTGGATTGAACAAATATTGTCTCTATTTTTCCAGAAAGTAACAAAGAAAAACTATGAATATTTAAAAGTAGAAAACAAAAGTGGGAGCAAGAGAATGAGTTGGAGATTTGCTGCCTTTGGCAGCTTTAGCATTAGGAGTTATAGGAAGCATCCTTGCAAACATTTGTATACTGGAATCTACGATAATATACATCCATCCACCAATCTACATTTATGTGATGTAATAAAATAGTAAAATCTACACAAAAATGTTGAACAGTTGAATTGTTTATTTTACAATATCAGTAAAAGTGTGGCACCAAAAGAAGAAAAATAAAGGCTACTGTACTTTCTATTCTCAAATTAAAAAATTGAGAAGGCAGGTTGTTTATTTATTGGTTGTGGATGATTTCAAACTACATGCACTGCCTGGACTTATTCTAGGACTCCGCCTTGATCCTCGGGAAATGTCGGTGATGTGTGGTGCTGCATTGCAAGTCAAACTTAAATGGGATCTTACAGTGTATTAATTTTTGTTTCAAGCTTAACAATCAATGGGTCAAAACAGATGTCATCAGTCAGCCAGTAGATGCATGATTCAAAACAATAAGGTTAAGCCAGCTCAAACTTCCTTTAGCATACGTGCACTCCTTAATGTCACATAATCCACACGTATCAAACGGATCACTCCAAACTGTTATGGCTTATGAGAATACTGTTTAATAGGCCTATGCCTGTTTGAATAGTCTCAGCAAGACCTATCTCAATTTCACAAGGCAACTGATGGACAAACAAGGACTGAGCATGAGTTCGATTTTGATGGGATTTTTCTTCTTCCTCAATTTATCTAAGTACATGAAGATCCTTTTCATAGTTACTCCGAGGGATCCTAGCAGCTTTGGCTATTGCAGTAGTTGCTTGGTTTTTGGAAAAATAATTAAGACACTGTATTTTGCCTTACAAATATTAAACTATTTTGGATGCTAAGTAATATTTGGTTAGCTTGCCCATGATACGTGCCTGCTTCATGGGCTGGCCCAGTAGAGGCACAATTTGGACAATAATACTAAGCAAAATTCGTAGATAAATTATAAATTGCAAGCAGGTTATTTGTGATGGGTGTTTTCTCTCTCATTATTTTCATTGCATCTGTGGAAATCATTCACTTACTCAGGGTTTAGGTTGTATCAAACGTCTCTTCTAACAACAGTTGTTGGTGCTCAAGTGTTTAAACTTTGATGGCGATTGTATAGGTTGTAGCCTTTGTCTTTTTTAATCAATATTATGTAGCTCCACTAACTCGCATTATGCATGAGGATTTATTAGCTTGGTTGGGGTCAACAAATGTTTTACATGCTTTTCTTATCCTGTTGAGGTTATAGCTTCATTTTTTTTTGGCATCAACTAAGCTATTTTATCAACTTTGGTTGGGGCTCTTTAGTTACTGGCTTTTACACTGTAATGTGTTTATCTCTGGCAGTGAGTGTAAAATGGCAAAAAGAGACATTTCCAGGTGTGGAAATTGACACTAGCCAGCCCCCATATGTTTTCAAATGTCAGTTGTATGATCTCACAGGAGTACCTCCTGAGAGGCAGAAGATTATGGTTAAAGGTGGTTTATTAAAGGTAATCAAGTAATTATTATGATTTTATAATTTGCTAAACTCAGTCCGATTGATGAAGCAATTAGTGAATCACTCTGTATATGTTGATTGAGTTTTCCTGTATCATGTTGTTCTGAAGGCGGCTATTAACCTACTTGATGTATTCTCCTGACAATGTAGGATGATGCCAATTGGTCAACTCTAGGAGTGAAAGAGGTGGATAATATTTCAATTGTATGACACTTGGTTTTGTTGTACACTTGGAGTCTATTGTTAAGTATATTGTGATGTCTATTGCATATAGGGTCAAAAGTTGATGATGATGGGAACAGCGGATGAGATTGTGAAGGCCCCAGAGAAGGGCCCTGTTTTCATGGAAGACCTTCTAGAAGAAGAACAAGCTATTGCTGTGGTAAGGTTCTTGACTTGCTTGTTGTAGATATAGATACAAATCTAGTTTTTCCTTGTTGGCTTTTTCCTTTGGTTTCTGTTTTGCTTTGGTCTGTTAGGGCAGGGCCACATATATCTAAGTAAGTTTATGTGGGTCAGTTAGGGAACTTCAGACAGTTTGCCCTGCTTTATTATCTTTTCACCTTAGACACTTGGGGGTGCACATATGTAGTACTGCAATAAACATCCACATACTCACTTTATCGTGGTAGATTGTCATCCTGGCCTACTTTACTAGGATGGGGTTGGGGCATATACAATCTGCTTTTGGGCGGGATTCCCAAACTGGTGTCAAGCTTGGGTTGCTTCAAGCTGCAATTGACCCTAACTTGGTGGTGTCACTCCATCTTCAACTTGGTCAGTTGCCATTCTTCATTTCACATTTCTCTGTTTATTCTCTATGCAGTAAAGTCGCAATTGCTCTTCCTCTTATGACATAGTTGTTTAGTTTATCTGCTTAGCTGGTTAGTCAAGAAATAACAGTTTTCTTGTTTTAATTAATCCAAGTTATAGACAGTTTTTTTTTTTGCCTATTTTACTTAATCAAGTAGTTTTGCAGTTCCCTTCGCTACTTCCATGATTTCCCAATTTGCACCAGGCCTTAATGTCTTGCTTTTGGCCTGCAAACCCTAGAGTCAAGTTTGCTGTGTTTACATGCATCTTTTGTTTTCGTTTAGTTTGCCTCTGGAATGTTTGGTATTGAGTGAATTCGGGTGGGGAAACTCTACAGATATTTGCACTTGTTCATACTTTTGTATCCCCTTGTTTTGAACATTTAACCAATATTTCATTTGCTTCCAGGGCCATACTGCTGGCTTATTTAATCTTGGAAATACCTGTTACATGAACTCTACTGTACAATGCTTGCATTCAGTTCCAGAGCTGAAGTCGGCTTTGATTAAGTGAGTTAGTGCAGAAGGACGTCTAATGTTCATAAAAATGATTCCATAATTTTCTTTCATTTTTGTGGTTTGCATTATACTCACACTGCTGAAAAATTTTGCCCTCAGTAGGTAACGTATGTTTTTTGCTGATTAGGTATCCACATTCTGGAAGAAGCAATGATTTGGACCAATCTTCTCATCTCCTGACAGTCGCAACTCGGGATTTATTTAACGAGCTTGATAAAAATGTAAAGCCAGTGGCACCAATGCAATTTTGGATGGTATGTCCTTTGCTTAGTTGTTGTATCTATTTGTGTTTTTTGTTTTTGGCTTTAATGTGTATATCACTTTACAAGTCTGAAAAACTTCAGAAGTACTGTATATCAAATGCTTGTTGTTATGAAGACTAGTTTTAGGCCCGTGGATTTGTTTTTAAATTTTTTGACTTAATTGTTTTTGATCAGTCCCAACCACAACAATTGTCCCTGTTTGAATGTTGCTGCAAACAAACGCAATAGTATTGAAGACAACATTTCAATTTTTTTTCCTTCTCTTTGCTCATCAACCTTTTCTCTGCACTGAATGTACTTAGAAGTGTCTTATTATTTTTTGCTTTGGGTGCAATCCATTTGCTATCTATTGGTATTATTGAACATACAGCAACTTTGTAAACCCAAATCTAAACTTAAAAAATAGTGTTATGCCACAAAAGATGTAATTTAAAAAAAAAAAAAGAATAACCAAAAAAATATTAAAAAAAAAAAGAAGAGAACTTTGGTATTAATCTGGGTAATTTACGATTGCTCACATACAGGTCTTTAGTTATTATTGGAAAAATATTGTGTATCTCACTTCTATGTGTGTGTGCGCCCATCTGAGCAATATGTATGCATCCATTGGCAAGTTTTGGGTGTTGAATGTCTTGATAAAACATATATATTGAGTAAATTGAAACCAAAAAAATCAACCGTCAATGCCATCAACTATGCGAAAATACAATCCCAATTCCTGCAAGAAATTAATCACAAGACCAAAGGGAAAACAAACGCAGCTTACAAAGAGGGGATGAAAAGCCACCTACTTATAAAAATATTGAAAAAAAACAAAACTGAGAATAAGAAACATATTACAAAGAGAGTGAAAATTCCACAAACTCACAAAAAATTGGGAAAACAACTGAGAAAAACCTAGTCAGAAATCACAATCGGAACTTATGCTACAAACACAAATGCATTATAAAATTTGTAACAGAATATAGAAAAACAGTTGAAAATCGAGAATGTTACAATGCATGGCCTTTAGAATAAATGCAAGCATAGACACTCGATTATCTCCTTGAGCATAAATCCAACCATAGACTTACAGAGAGAGAAGATTCATGGGTTGGAAAAGGGAAGAGAGTGGAAGATGTTCCAGTGGAATTTTATGTTTGTTGATGGCTTTCTGCATTCCTTTCTCTCTAAATTCTCACTCTCTGTCTATGTATTGATATAAATACATAATTAAGAACTCGAGTGGTATCTTTAATCAATTTAAATTGTATGCTTAGGCTTGGTGAATATTTCGGGTTCTTAGGAGTGAAGTTTTCAAACTGGAGACCAAGAAGAATCAAAACATTTAAACACTTTAGTAAATCTTTTCTAAGAGCACACCATAGCCGCTGAATTGAAATGTTATAAAACGAAGCAGTACAAAAGTGAAGGATTGAGAATCAGACACATTGGTCAATGTGGAGGCTTTCCTATGTGCTTTTATTATTGTACATGGAAAAGGATCTAAAGAGTAGAGTCATAGTTAGAGATGATCGAAAGAGAAAGAGAGGGCTTACCAGTTCTTGGCCGAGAAGATTGACCGGCAACTAACCCAGAGATTTGAGTATCATGGGAAAGAAAAAAACTGTTAATTGAAGTAGTTGCAGAGTTTGTAGGAGATGTGGTGGCAATTGCAGTGTTTGAGTTTTCATATTTGCCGTATAGATTTAAAAGAAGACCAAGGTTATATGAAGGGTAAAAAGTCATCCATTAAGGGCACTTTTGGAAAAAGAAAAATAAATACAGCTTCCATTTATAAATTAGTATAGATAATTCATGTATCTAAATTAGTAGTTGGAGGAATTAATGAGATAGAGAAGATGCATTTAATATGAATTTAGTGGATACAATGTATAGTGGGATAAGTTTTATTCATTAAAATACATGAACTAAATAAATATAATGAATCTATAAAATAAATATAGTGAACCAAAAAGAGAGCTCTAATAATTACATACTATTTATTATTTTTGAAAAATGAAAAATAAAAACTTGAGAGCCACTCAAAATGCGCCACTTGTCGCAACCACAACGATAGTGTCCTCCTTCCCTGTATTGTTTAATGTGAATTTAGTGGATACAATGTATAGTGGTATAAGTTTTATTCTACAAAATACATGAACTAAATAAATATAATGAATCTATAAAATACATAGTGTGTACCAAAAAGACAGCTCACAAAATTACGGACTATTTATTCTTTTGAAAAATGAAACATAAAAACTTGAGAGCCACTCAAAATGCGACATTTGTTGCAACCACAGCGATAGTGGCCTCCTTTTCTATATTGTATATAGATATAGATATAGATAGATAAATGAATCTACAATGATCTGCAGATATATCTTAGTAGAATGTCACTGGTGACACAGACGTAGTTGCAAAGACATTCTCACTCAAAGCTATGTTTTGTGCTGCAATAATGTAAACTGGGGATGTTGTTGCAGGAGTGCTATAGCTAATGATTAGAGCTCAAAAAAATTGTCTCCTTACCACCAATGCATTCCTGTACTCTGCAAAATTTGGGAAAATGACTCTCTCTGGGGATGTTATACTTAGGCTGGTAGTACCTCATTCAGCCTGTGCCACTCATTATTTCTATAGCAATTAGACTTGGCAGTTGCTAATTCAGTTTTTCTGACATTCTGCTTTTCCCAATTTTATGATGGTCCTTATTTGCAGAAGTTTTATCGTAGTGGAATCTTGCAGGCTGCTTTGTTATTTCAATGTTTGATTGGATCCAGTTTGCTTTGTGGAAAATAACTTTGACAATTCCCTCTATGGATAATTGGCAGCCGTATTGCTCTTCTTCTCATTGATAGTTGAATCAAAAGAAATAGCCCAATGATTTGCTTTGTTATGTTCACAGGTTTTGCGGAAAAAGTACCCTCAATTTGGCCAGCTGCATAATGGATCCTTCATGCAACAGGTTGCTTTTTTTTTTTTTTGGGAAAAAAGTTTCTTCACCCTCTCGTTACATTTTACTGCTTTAAATTTGGTTTGATGTTGATATGTAACTTTATATATGACAGGATGCTGAAGAATGTTGGACACAAATTTTGTACACCCTTTCTCAATCTCTAAGATCACCAGGATCCAGGTAGTTTATTTATTTGTTGGCTGCATTAAATTTCTTCGCCTTCAGATGGGTGTTTTAGTTTTGTAGTTTTTAGTCTTGAACTAAATCCTTGAAATAATCTTGGGTAGCTTGGACAATTGATGCACCAATTCGGTATCATCAATATTTAAGTTTTGTCTTTTTCACCAATTACTATTGTGCATTTTGTCTATTGGCATATGCCCTGATTAACTTATCTTCTCTTTTCCCCCTCCTCTCTCTCTCTTTCTCTCATACATTTTATTTCTTGCCTAATGTTACTGACATTAGATGACATCTAATTTGTCCTTTTCTTTTCTTTTCCTTTCCTTTCTTTCTTTCTTTCTTTTTTTTTTTTGTTTTGAAAACCTTATTCATTTCCCCCTTTCAGTTCATGAGATTTGTTTGTGTGTTTGTTTGTTTGTTTGTATTTTCTGGATAAGTTATGAGATCTGTTATCCTGGTGTTCTATAACTATGCACTCAAAGTTATGTCTATTATTTTTATCCAACTTGCGGTATTTGTTAAGGATATCAGTACTTACACGGCACTGTTTAATTAGCAACTCTTCACACGCACACGCGCATGCGCACACATATATTTGTGCATGCAAAGGTCATGGGCAGACGTGGTTCTTTTTTCTTTTCTTGTTGTTTTTTTCTTTTTTTCTTTCTGTTGATGAGTATTGGTTTCTATTTTATTCTAATATAATCATTCTCCATAATGTTTATTTGCAGTGAAAATCCGGATGCTGTGAAGGCACTTTTCGGTATTGAACTTGTTAGCAGGTAATTTTCTGCTTTAGTTTTTATATATTACAAACACATGTTTACATTAGTGTTGATATTTAATCAAATTTTGTGGTATTTCACCTCTGGAGTTTTCATAGAAGTTGGACTTATTTGATGCTTAACAAACTGTATTTGTATAGTATTCATTGCATTTACGTCATAAAATATGACGATTTATTATGTGCGTATGCAATAAGTGACCGTTTATTATGTTATTATCTGGGTGAAGGCTTATGTATTGGCTCGTTGATGCAGTTGCTGATGAAAGTCATCTGCTAGAGCAAAGAGATTTTTCATCTCTCTATCTTATCTGTATCTTGGAGATCTTGTATGTTTTGTAGTTTATGGATGACTTTAGGAAGGAAATATATGAGTGTCACAAGTTTCTGCAAACACTTAATATTGTATAGGCTAACTTGAGTTGAACACCCCAAGAGGAAGGGCTGCTGTAAGAACCTTTTCACTATTGGTAACATAGGCTTGCTGATCAGTCTTATTAGATATTCACCGCTTGTAAAGTATTTTGGTCTTGTTTTGCTGTGAAGAGTTAGATTCTGTTACTCAGTTTTTACTCCATATATACTGGATGAGTTACGTCCTATATTTTGACAATAGATCTGTCAATTCAGTTCTTTATTGAATTTCTTAAGGCCCCGTTTGTTTGCGGGATAAGAAAATGGGAGATAAGTAATAATATGGGATAAGGAAAGTAATGATGGGTGATAAGTAATACTATGATGTGATGGGGGATTACTCATACTATGTTTGGATAGGATGGGATAAGTAATGGACTAGTGCATGAAATTACTTGGTTGTCGCTGTACAAAATTAGTATTATATTATAGTAAATATAATATAATCTCATATATTATCCATTATATAATATAATATATGTATTCATGTAATATAGTGTATTAATATAATTTATTACAATATAACATAATATAATGTATTAGTACAAAATAATACTACTATATAATAGTAAGGTTTAACCATTTGTTAAATTATACATTAATGTAATATGTAACAAATTAATAATGTTAACATCATATATATTGCAATATTATTGTCGTATATAATATAATATTACTATCATATTTTTCAAAATAAATATTATGTATTACTTAAAATATAAAATATTTTATTGTATCATGATAGAATAATATAATATAACGTAATATGAAATATAATATGCAATACAATATTTTAGTGTGAATTATCTTATATTATATAATATATGAGAGTAATGGGCAAAAGGGACTTTTCCTACTCTCTCCCATTATGGGATGTGTAATACCACATTCCCGGTGGTATTTCACATCCCCCATTTTGGGGGATTGCATCTCCAGCCAGAGAAGTTATCCAGTGTCTTTTTTTTGAACCAAATGCAGGTATAATGCGCCCACAGGATGTGATATCCAATCCCATGTCCCTTATACCCCAACCAAACAAGTCCTAAAAGTATTTCGGTAAGGAAGTGATCTTGAAAACTGCATTTCTCATTACAATTAGAGAACAAAATAGAAGTCATTCCAGTCAAAAATTTATTAGCTCTCTGCCGTAGATTGAGCATTGCATGCCATAGTGAGAACTCTTACAGCCTGTTTGGAACTTGGGGGAGGGAAGGAAAGGGAAAGAGAAAAAGAAGGAAAAGTATTTTTCCTTCCTTGATTGGTTTTGTAAAGAAAATGAAAGGAAATGGAAGTGAAGAAGAGAGAGAGTGATTGATTTTTTTTTTACCTTTACTTTACCCCTCAATTTCCCTTCCCTTTCCCTCCTAGGTAGAATCAAACAGTGGGAAAGGGAAATTTTTTAAAACTTCCTCTTCCCTTCCCCTCCCTCCCCAAGTTCCAAACAGGCTATTAGCGATGAGAATTAGTTTCTTGAGGTCTTACCTACTATAATTTTGCATAGGTTGAGGAAACAAAATTTATGTTATTTTACAGGCAAATAGGTCCATCCCCAATTTATATATTCGAGAAGGGTGATCTCCATAATAATTCAAAAGTAGCACATCCTTTTTCTTACATTCTAGTGAATTTGGCTTCTGCTAATAGAGAGAGCTTATATCATTTTGTCCTATTCATCTTCTTTGGAGAGCAAATAGTGGTTTTATGGGGTTGTATTGCAATCTGGATATCTGCATGTCTGGTGTTTGGCTAAGCTGTTGGTGCACTATGGGTTTATGCCTTTATGGTACACCAGCGGCTCTTTGAATTTGTCTGGTTTCTATTTTTATGGCAACAAAAAGCCTGACAGACAATGATTTCTTTTGGATATTTATTTCTTGGTGGTGATGTGAGTCTAGGGTGCATTGTCAAGAAAGTGGTGAAGAAAGCTCAGAGATGGAATCAGTTTATGCACTGAAGTGCCACATATCACACGAGGTGAACCATTTACACGAGGGGCTAAGGCATGTAAGTGCTATTGCTGAACTGACAGTATTGTTTCTTTTCTGTAAATCTTTGGTCTCTTTGTTGTTCTTGACTTGATTAGCTTTTGGTACTTTTGTCAGTTTGATTTTGGGTGCTTGTGAGGTGGACTCTTCCTCTCTCCAGCTTGAAGATGGCCTTTTCCTAGGAATCCTGATAAATACAACTTAAGAATTTTCCTTTATTTCGATGGACTAATACAAGATGAGAATTTTTTCCTCTGTATGCTTTAGTGGTTTCTTTGCACCATGATTGTAGGCTATAAAATATAACCGCCTAAAGTGTAACATAGAATAGGAACGTCCATGTGATAACATGTTTTGCATTCATGCTAGTTTTGTTTGGAATTATACATCAATTTTTACTAAACAAATTGTTTATGAAGTGGTTATATTCTAGAGTTTTGTTTAGAGAACATTAGTTTAAACCATTCAATGTGTCTAGAAGATGCTGCATACCTGCATTTGATTAGGTAAGTTTACACTACTGACATTTGTTTGGCCTTTCCTTGATAAATGATTTGTATATTGAGGAATATTTGACTGCTGACAATTGAGACTGTCACTATTGCAAGATGACTAAGCATTTAGAAGTTATCTTGGGAATGCGCAAAGATAACAGTTCAAGTAAATCCTCAGAAAGAAGTGGAACTTCTTGGGGCTGGCCATACCTTCAGGTTGCAGTTCCTTGAAATGGCAAAGAGAGACAGATGTCTCTAATTTATATCCTCTTTAAGACTTTAACTAGAAACTACTTGATGGGTCAACAAGATTTTGCCTCAATTTATTTGGCAAAAGTGACTGCATGATCGACCCTGACATGATATGAATCACGGCTCAAGAGAATAAAATAAAATGTATCTGCTAACACTGTTTGAGCTACACCAAATAAATAAAGAGAACTTAATTGGATTAACCCTTTCATCAATTGGAAAAAGGAGAAACTGACAACCTATCATATTTAATGAAATCATGAGCTCCATTGAGGGATTCCTTCCCCTGCCTTCCTTTGTTCTTCTGTTTCTTTCTTTGGTATATATTTCCATATTTCGGGTTCTCTATCTGAATAGAATAAACAATCCTGTGAAAACCTTGTCAAGTTATTTTGGGTAGTGTATCTTTTAACAATATGACATCTAATGAGGTGGGGAACATTATTTCTTTCTGGAGATTCTCAGCAGGAGTGGTGACATTTTTCTAAGGTTTAATCTTATCAATGAAAATCTGGCCCTCAATCTTGCGGTAGTAGATCCAATTAGGGCTGTAAAACAAACCAAGCTACTAGAGTTCGGTTTGTTAAAAGCTCGTCCAAGATCGGTAAACAAGCCAAACTTGAACATATTTTAAGGTTCAAAAATTTTCTGAGCTTGGCTTGATAAGCTTATATGCACTAAAAGAATCAAGCTACTCGAGCT